>JAPMOR010021420.1:352618-463904 GCA_026543865.1 Argiope aurantia
ATATATATATATATATATATATATATATGCTGGATTTGTCATTGAACCAGTCCTTTTATAGGACTGGTTCAATAACAAAATCAGATTTTATAAAAAAATCAGGTTTTCCTGAAATTTTTCCTTTGAGAAATATGAATTTAAAACATTTCCAGTTTAAAATTCTTCAATAATCGTGAAAAAAGTAGATTTACAAAATAACATGAATATGTGATAAATTAACTAAACCTCATCTAGCAATTTAATAAACCTGTTGGAACAATACTGCTTGATAATGTTGAATGATAATGCTTTAAAATGCTATAAAGAGCTGACCTTTATATTTAGTTCGCAGTTACTTTTTGGATAGTATACATTAAATAAGAAAGGATTCTTCAATATTTTGTAAAATTATCAATTAATTAAATTTAATCAAAATGTTAATATTTTCATCAATAATTTTAGATCGTATTATTGCGCAAAAGCAATTGTTATATCATCTTAGAATTAAAATATTAGTTTCTTAGTAATGCTAATATTAATTTCGTGCAATTTTGTTGATAATTTTAAATTTTGAAAAAAGCTTTTAACCATAATTATGAGCAATGTTTTATTTTGTTGAAATGAATTTGAAATCAATTACATTGCTACATCAAATCTATCAGTCCCTTGTTTTCCCTAATATCAAAGTTATTGCAAAAGAATTCTTTCTTCGGAAATTAATTGAATTTTCATTTTGTCCTTACAATGACTATAAAATGTTTGTTATCTGGTATTTTTCTGTGAGTTGTGCGATGTCAGAATCTTTACTTATAGAACACAACAGCTGATAAAATAAAAGTTAGACGGAGGCAAGGCAGTTTGTTCAATCTTGCCTAAAGAATCATTAGGCTATTCTGCTTTAAGATAGAAATTCATATTTCCATTAATTTTTTCTTATCACCATTAGCTTAAAAGTTCTTTTGACCCCGATTACGGTTGATTAAAGCGTTGAACAAGACCTAAAGTGAACAACGAATAGCAACTGTTTTTGCTTAAAGTTCCAGATTTGTTACAGCAAATCCATGTTTGCTGACCGAGTTAGAGTAATATAGTAAACCTTCGGTTAAAAATTGGTGATATTGAGGTGGAAATGATGGAATTTATGGATAAGATCCTAAAACTAAGTTGCACTTATCACTATCTCAGTTGCATAAACTTATGTGCAGCGATTGTCGATTTTCAGATAGAAATGTTCAATTTTATCGGCAGGACCTCGGAATCATATTACAATTATCATAAGAATACCAATAGAAATTAAGTAGTTCCACAGCAATCCAACTGTCAATTTGAGCTTCCTCTTTGATCTCAGTTCATCACGAGTATACGCATTACTCAATATAATTCCTCATCAAGGAATACCAAGAGGTTCTGTATCGTCTTTGTGTTACAAATGAGATCTTTGGACAAAGAAGAATTGGCAGATACATCGTGCATCCATTCTCTCTTCATATTTGAAACAGAGATTTTTGTCCTAAGAAACACATATATGCTTTGTAATCTCCAAATGTCCTGATTTTAGTTAGTAGAAAAGACATTCTAGCGTTACTTCCTACAGTAGCAGATTGTCGGGAGGAGTGCGTATTGGCACAAGTTGACCACTTTGAAGAAAACTGTAATGTCCTAATAAAAGTATTTTTATTCATAAAGGGCGGACACTTTTTGAACAAACATCTTAACTTTCATAAAACCTTTTCAATTGAATTTTCATTTCAAAGAGTAAATATAAATAATTCTTTATGCAACGTTAGTCTTTTCATGCACTTTTAAGGTGACATTTCATTCCTGATTGTCATTAAAGAAGTACTTTTTACAAGATTTTTTACAAAAGTATAATTTATTTGAAATCAGTTGGTTTCTAAAATTTCAGATCTCAATGACTTAAAACCCTATTTAGGGAATTTATTGCTGCTTAGATAGTTATAAGAATTGAATTCTTGTATGATCTTATTATTCTGAGATATTTAAGCATGTCCAAGTATATGTTATCGAGCAAATGAATTGTTACATTGACCTTTTTACTTTTAAATATTAGAAATATTCAGTGGACTGCTCTAATACATCAAGGTTGTTAAAGACACATCAATGCGCGAATGCGATGTTAAGTTACGAAAAAATATTTATTAGTTTTAAATTCTAAATACATCAGAAGCTATATTATAGATAAGAAAGAAAATAAAAGAAAGAAAATCGAGATATCTGGAAACCACATTGGATGCAAGAATAATATAAAAAAAAAAACCACTGTTACCTGAGAAGATGAGAAAGAATACTTCAGTAATATATTTTTTATTATTATGGTTTCAACCATTAGTTTAGAGAATTTTTATGAGTTGTTTGGCGAGTATTTCGTTATGTGTATGTTTGCCATCTAGTAGATTTTTTATTCTAGTGAACCCCGCGTGACAGAAATCTGGTTCAGTTTACATTTGAATGTGTTAATAAGTTTAAAATTCCGATGTTCTAATGAAATACTCTTTCTTTTAAATCTACAATTTATCGAATTCAAAATGAAATTCATAAATATTCCCTAGATACGAAAATAGTATCCCATTCAGTTAAAAGTAAATCCCAGAATTCGTAACGTATTGCAATAGAGAAATTTGTAAATGAGACAAGAGTGAAAAAAAAACAAAAAAAACAAGAAACTAAAGATACATATTTGTGGCAACATACGTCAAATTAATGGCTTGGAAATTTAACAGTTGGTGATTTTCGAATCACTCCAACTGAGACGGTTTACTTAACGCTGATATTAAAAATGGCATATTTATATCTGATACAAGTATTTATTTCTTTTTTTTTCTTCTTCTTCATTTCTTCTTTTGAGCAATTGTATCGATCTACAGGCAACGCCACGAATGAAAATTTCCACTTGGATGAGACTGTGACAGATTTCCTTCTCTTTTTTCTTCTTTTTGGGTCCCTTTCTTTCCTACAGCTCCACCCTTTGCATAAGCTCTTGCAGAATCTTTTGCGAATTGTTTCTGACTCGTTAGAGCCGTGCTCCAAAGATGTGCAAGGCTCTGAAATGAAAAAAAAGAATCGGAAAATCGGCTCCTTTCAGGGTAATTTAACCGTTTTTTCATGCACGAATAACGGCTGTTTGCGCGACGCATGAAAAAGTAATGATATCCACCCACCTCTTTCTCCTACGAGAAATTAAGAGATTTATTCCGATTTAAGTTGTATACTAACATGTTCTCAGCGGCATTGTTGTCGCATCATTATAGTGCATTTACTTCATAATTACGGAAGGCTGGACCTTAGGAAGTGTGCTAATTTCTGATTAAATTTATGGGTAAAAATTTTGTCGAAAGTCAGAATAAACAATTTTAATATTATTGTATTTGCATTGTTAATTGTTGTAGTATAATCCAATTTCACATGAACCAACTGCACACATTCCTCATTAATATTTACAGCAAGTTAATAAAGATAATAACGTTTCTTCAAAGTACAAGCCAGCACTTTTGATTCATAACTTATAAGTAAGACAAATTGCAATGTTTGCATGTTAAAGAGACCCGGACGCTTATTTCGATGTGCCGTATAGATTTCGATTTTAAGAAGATCGAAGATCGTTCTTCGTTTAGATGTATCGTAAGTCCTGAAAATTAAAAATGTATTTTTTTTAAACTAGCGAGTAGGATTTGTTATATGATATTGGCAAATAATAGCTAAAAATATATACATCTCTGGCATGAATCTAGCATGTGATCTACAGCGGTTAATCCCTGGCATTCGATTATTACACTACCCGAAAATCGCAGATCTATTTTGTACGTCTTCCCAATTGATTAAAACTGATATCTTACATAAAACAAAAATTTAAAGAGCAATAACACACATTAAATTTCATTTATTTAGATCATTGCCTTTTTATAGTCATTGCGTTCATATATATATACATATATATATAATGAATCCATAATTTTGAGCAGTTTCATGACCAAAAAGAGAAGACATTTTTGTAATTTTAAAACTTGGCTTTTTTCATCTCTGGGGTATAATTTATGTACAAGAAGCGAAGACGATCTGTCATCCATTCACAAGCGATACAAGAGCAGATGAAAACGAATTATTTTTCCCGATGATTATATACTATGAGATTCTGATAGGGATTTCTTTACACATGACGATATAGGTAAGGGAATTATAGGTATCTTTTAAAAGAATTCGCTTTGCTTAAACAGGTTTTCATCCCTTCACTCGGAATGTGGGATCTGATAATACAATATGCATAAATATTTTATGCCGGGGAAATTAAGCAATTATTTATTTTTGGGGAGTAATAAAAATTTAAAGATTGTATTTATAATGAAAAATATCATACAATTTTCTAATTTCCCGAGTTATAGTCTTATAAAATCTTCATGAAAAAAAAAAGCTTTTGTTTTATAAAATGTTATTTTGATTTTTTTAAAATTTGTTATCAGTGATCGATCCGGTATCTAAAATGCAAATTTTCAATCTTGGCGCTTGACTTAGAGTAACCTGTTAAAGAGAAAGAACCTAAATTTTTATTTATTTTTTCTACGTTTTTTTTAAAAAAATATTTCTTAAATACTTAATTTAACTGAAAAGTTTTAGACGCAAATTTAAACTAAAAGAAATTTGCTAAAATTTGAATTTCAAATTGTTTCTGGGATTTAAAAACTCATTTATATGTACATATTTAAAAACTCAAGACTTTCTCAAAATGTTGTAAATAGTCCGATTTTTTTCCATCAAATTTTA
Source organism: Argiope aurantia (assembly GCA_026543865.1). Classification (NCBI taxonomy): domain Eukaryota; kingdom Metazoa; phylum Arthropoda; class Arachnida; order Araneae; family Araneidae; genus Argiope; species Argiope aurantia. The sequence continues at coordinate 357,374 of JAPMOR010021420.1, forward strand.
TTGAAACAAGCTCTTCTAAATAAGGATTTTTAAGGCAAACATCATAAAGTAAGATTTTAAAAGTGAATGAAATTGTTATAAGTATAACGTGCCGCTTATATGATAAATATGCCAAGATACGCAGAATCAGTTAGGTATCCAAAACTGCATCAACAGATTATTTCCGTAACGTAACCACTTATGTTGCACAGTTAATTCCTCCCCCCTATTAATCTTGTTTTTATTATTATTAATAATAATTTGAGCACGGTTAAATGCCAAGAGTAATAACTTGGATTTTAGAAAACATGTTCAAAATTATTGACATCAAAAAATTAAAAGTACTCGATTGCACGCCGAAATGAATTATTTTATTGGGCTACTATTATATATCTTTTATATCTATTTTAATTTTATTAAAATAAAAATATGTTCACGATAACATTCAATCATTAATTATAATAATTTTAGGCCGATTTTATTCAGATCTCTTACTTCTGAATCTACCGATTTTTAATTATCTATTTGTGCATTATTTCATTATAACACACTTTCGATTTGCCATTAAAAAATAAATACTTTAAGATACAAAAAATTTTTACATTGTTTCGTAATGAAATATGAATACTCTTTAATATTCCTTTATCACACTCTTTTCCTAGTTTTATATTTTCATTCGATTTGTTTATTCTGTAAAATATGAACTTACACACAACTTGTATTTTGATGCTTTTCGCTGTTGAGAAGGTCCCTGTTCTCTTAAGAGAATTGAAGAAAACGGAGACATGTGTAAACATTTGCTTATTTTATTCCAGATGCCGCGCAAAACTGTTGTCGAATTCATTTCAAATGAAGTAGCCATTCTTGAATTTAAAGATTTATTGCTCTGGATAGTTTTTTTTTCCTCTCTTTCTTTAATAAAATGTCACTGGAGACAATGTTGTCGAGAAATTCCCAGTTCTCTTAAGGAAATCGGGAAAAAAAAAAGAAATAAGGACATATGTAAACATTTCTTTATTGTATTCCAAATACCGAGAAAAGCTGCTGACAAATTCAATTCAAATAATTCTTCTATATTGGTACTTTAAGTCTTTACACATTATTTCCTTTCTTTAATTAAATATCATTATGATATTGTTAAAAGTTATAATATTGTTGTAACTTGAAAATTTGTCATAAAATTTTTATTGCTTCTCCTCTGAAATTTTTCTTTTGTATTTACCGTTATTGAAATGTAAATCATCCAAGAATTTATTTTCATCTTTAATGTTTTTACAAGTACAAAAAGTCCGAAATGTAACGAAATATGAAAGCTATTACATATTTGTGTAACCCGTATGTTTATAGAATATTAGAAGCATTAACTGCCTGTTCAATTAGAGTTTATTTTATAGAACTCATCTTCCCCTTCAATTAGAGTTTATTTTATAGAATTCGTCTTCCCATTATTTTTTAGCCATTCGACAAATTTTAAAATGGGTTGAAATTTTAAAAATATAGAATATCATGAATTATGGATTTGTAGAAGGAGTAAGGGTGGGAGGGTTATGTGCATAAGCATAAGTAGATACATTTTCCTTGAATGTATACATGAACAAAATTAATCAGCTTTGTACTTTCATTTTCCTGTTTGTGGTTGTCTATTCTTTATTATTATGACAAATATATTTGAAATTAATATTTTTTTTAAATCTTGGATTTGATTACGGTTAATATCTTTATGAACTTTATTTAGTACGTTAATTGGAAATACACGGAAGATTGACTGTTAGATGTGTAAAATACGAGATTCAAAAGTATGGAAATTTGAATTTGATACGTATTACCGAATGAGTTAGATTCTTTCAAGGCTTTATTAGGGTAAATAGTAATAATTTCGCAAGCAGTAACGGTATCATTATGGCCAAAAGTGGTGGGGAAATCTAGAGTTACATTTGTGAAATTTGATATTCGAAGTGCATTATCTAATGATTGGATTATCTCATTAGATAATTCATCTCATTATATAGGGTTTGTCTCATAACGTAAGTAACATAAATATATTGTATGCTGATATGCAGAATCCATCCCAATGTATCCTTTCTTAACATTACCTCGATTTTCTATTCGAGACAAAAAATTCATAAAGGAAAAAGAAGGGGGGGGAGCTAATGAATTTTGCGAATTCATAACAGTCGAAGTATAAATTAATATAAAGTCTTACAGTTTTTTTTTCGCTTTTTTTTCCGTAAAGAGTTGAAAATGTAATACGGCCCGTTTTCGTAAGACTAATTGGAGATTTTAGCTCTAGCTTAAACTTTTATCATAAGAATAGGAGTGGTGGCTTCGGAACTTTCATGCATGCCTTATAATAAAGGTGTTATTCCTCTAATTCTGCATAAAATTAGCCATGAATGCCATGAATGCTCAGATTTTTATTTTCAGAATTCCGCATATGGCAGTTATGTGCTTTGCAGTATAGTAAAGCAACAGTATTTGTACTGTGTGTCACTGACGTATAGCAGTTAAGAAAATTCGATCTTTCGCATAAATTTAGCATTTTCACGAAATTTAGCCAGAGATCTTTGACGATTTTTTGGAGATAAACTACTGGCAGGCAGTTAATAAACAAGTGTCAGAATATCGAATATGCTATTTTTTTCGCCTTTGTTCCGATCGATAGAAACTAAAATACAGCATTGAACTACAGTTGTAATTACCAGATCATATATCAAATTTCATTTATTTCAATTATTACATAATTTGTGACATATCGTGTTTATATGCAAGCGGAAATAACATATCGACTGGAGGACAACCCCTGAAATAATTTAGTTCCAAATTCGATACGAATCTTCCTTTTAGATGTTAAACCTGAGTACTAAATTTTATCAATCTAGCTCTTCGTGTTTTGTAACTATCGTGTTCATTTGTAAGGTGATAGATGGATTTCCTTTGAAAAATCTGATAAAAATATTGATAAAAATCTACTGATTTGATGTACAGATGATATTCATTCGTCTAGTTCAAGACTTTTTTTAGTTATCGTGTTCACAGACAGACATAATTCCAAAAATGTATATTTTTTTCGGTCTCGGAAACGGAGATTCACCGAAATGTCGAGTTCGAATTTTTCGAAGATTATAATGCTTTCCTTTTCATATTTCATATACAAGAAAATAAAATATGTATACTATCTTGAAAAGAAAGCTAAAAGGATGCTACAGTTGCACAGTCCAATAATTTTTTCTATAAATGAGGGAATCTCTGTTCGCTTACCTTCCAGAGTTGTCATTCTTATTTCGTTCGCGTCATTTTAATGGAGGAGATCGAATAGTTTTATTGAAGAATTTCCTTCCTCTACAATAATAAGTAATAAGTTTCCTTAAAATATTTGAATATAAGAGATTTGGATTCAGAAACTATCCGCGCTTTTGAGCATGCGTCAGAAGGCATTTGTTTCTTCAAAAAAGGGATGAAAAGTGATGTTTACATTTAGCAAGCATCTTTTTACGTGCTACCTTTTAGTGAAGTACAATCGTCCAAAGATGCTAGTGGGATCGTTCACAATTTTGATCATTTGGATGTCTCATGATGTTTAGGAAATTTTTTTGATTTTATTGCAATTCTTTTCCTTCACATTCAAATTATTTCAAATAGACATAAATAAGTTCGTTTAAAAAAATATCAAAATTCTCCTTTTATTATTTCTTTTTTTGTTTAATTTAAACAAAACGTGCTGGAAAGGAATGCATCCTGAAAAATAAGAAGCAACTAATTTTTTTTTTAATGAAAATGTAGACATTCCCCCCCCCCATTCTAAACTATGGATGGATAGAATTAACAATCTCGTATTTTTCATTGTTTCAACAGTACTTCATCTTTCACAATTTTAGTTCGAAATAAGAGTGGCTGTATAACCTTCTATTACCTTAATATTCAATAAAAAAATTCGTAGAATCTATGTATGTAAACAATATTTTTATTTCATTAATATTGAAAACAATATTAATGAAATAAGACAGATTCTCACAACAATAATGTACGATATCAACAGTTGAATGTCACAATATTAATGCATACTATCATAAGGACAAACCTAAGTTGAACTTAATCACATTCGCAAATGTGAGCCACGTTAGCAATGCGGATTTTTAATTCAAAGCATATATTATGTGTCAGTTTAAAACTATAGGGCTTTGCCATTCAAAACAAAATTTTAATTGGGAATAAAAAGAGTAATTCAAACATAGGGATATTAACTCGATTAATTATTAAGAAGAATCTAGAAATTCGAAATGTAAAAAAATTCAAGCATCCTTATGCATTCATCATGGAAAAAAAGCGAGTTTGTTAAAAATTCTTAAAGTTTATTTTTCTGTCTTTTTGAAGAATTGACCGGGCAAACACAATGATGTTATTATTATTCTAACAGTGAATCCTGCGTGAAATTTAATTTATTGAAACAATAAATTTAATTTATTGAAACAATATAAATAAGAAAAAACACTTATATTGCTGAAAAATTTAGTCTACTGATAATTAATCTATTTATAAATACTCAATATTATTGTTATGAAAAAATCCAAACTCTGGTGGATGTACATTAGGAAAGTTCAACAGGTTTGTTCTACATGAAAGGTTTGGTCTCTATAAACACGGAAATTTATTATACATTAATACATAGTAGCAAAACGCAGCTAAAGCGTACACAAAAACAACAGTTGAGAAATACAATATTGCACACGCAAACAGGAAATCGTCAGTAAGCAACTGCTTCAGCACACTGCATGCAGAGAATTCTCTGGATATCAAATTTCCGATGAGATAATTCGATCGACTGACTCGTTTTCAATTGTACTCCTGCACTTGTAATAGGTTCGTTGACAGGACATCAAATGTTCTAGAGTAAACTCAAGATTCCGAGTCGTAATGGAGTTATCACCAAGATGTTCTTTATGTCGCCAAAGGTACCAAATCCATCGCCCAGGGATACATTAGACCTATTTTTTAAACTTTTTTCCTCACCAGGAAACAAGTGCGTAGGAGAGCAACATTACAAATTCGTAACATTATAAATATTTTACTAAGATTGAAAATATAATAGTTTATGTAAAAAATAAGATATATAAGCATAAAATATTTTCTGATATATTTTCAATGTAAAACTAAACAATTGCAATACTATCTGCAAAACTTGCTGCAAAGTGTTAAGGAAATATGTTCCTGTGACTTAGGAATAGAAATTAGTATTACTTTAAATTTTCTTCTGAAAACTCCACATACAGTGATTCCTCACATTTATTTTTCTTCTGGTGAGACAGAAATTTATGTTGCGCAAAGCACGTCTTCGGTACACACAAACTCAACCGCGAGGATAAGGAATGCCTCCACTTTAACACAAAGTGTTAGACAGACTCCATAACCTTACAGCAATTTTTTAGCAATCAATCTTATTCCAGCTTTTTTTTCTTTTGCTGTAGAATCAGTCAGCAAACAACTCCACTCCACTTCATTGGAACGACCAGAGAACCACTGCACGGGGCGACACTCGAGAGCCCATTTCTTGGTCTGTAATTGTAGCGAAAAGATTGGGGCGCAATTTTTAGAGGTGATTGATCTCCGATAGCCTTACTCTGTGCGCTGGAATAAATTTGCTTGCAGCCAAACAAATCGCAGCAAACCGGAGCGGGAATCGATACGTCTTAGAAGGGGGCGCACGTCCTGTGAAAATTGAGACGTCGGCCCATCGCTCATGCCGCCCTCCCGACATGCCAATTAATCTTTCATTAAGGAACGACAAACTTTTATCCTTCACTAATTGCTAGACAGGCCGGCCCCCCTTCGTTTTCTAGGGCCTGATAGGGATTTGGTAGCCTCCAGGGTTGCCCCCCCTCCCCGTATTGATTGCTAATGCTGCTTTTATTAATATCTACGTTCACGCATGGAAGCCTCTCCCACTTGCTGCCAACCCTCTCGCACCAGGAGCGGTTCTGTCCAAATACGTAGGGATGCTTTTTTTTCCCCTCTTGTTCTTCTACCTCCTCTTGGTTCTTGGTTTTTAATGAAAACACTAATGTGGAGGCCCCTTAATAAGAGGTGTTAAATTATACCGAGGTGTAAGTTTTTTTAATTCTTTTTAAGTTGCTTTTTTTTTTTTGAAAGAGGAATTTAATGAAAATTTCCCAGGTATTCACGAAGAAATCTGTCTTCTAATTGAAAGTATTGGAGAGAGAGAGAGAGGTGAATTCTGTTTCGGTGCAGTTCCATAATGTAATGGAAAATATAGCTTCAGTACAAGTTTCAGGCCACATTCTAATTGGAAAATATAATAATTGATTTCTGATATTTATATTTAATTAAGATTATAATCCGTTGAATATGGTCGTTCATGGCGACTAGTCCATGCAAATTCGAATGTAGTTAAAAGTAGAACTTTTCAACCGCGTATATATCAAAAGATGCTCCTGTGCACCAACCATGGACCCATCGACCCAAAGATGCCGTAACCATGTAAATGTCAAAATATATAAATTTTTAACCATATAATATCAAAAGATGCCCATGTGCACCAACTATGGAAATAGTGACTCAAAGATGTTCATACTAATGTGAAAGTACAGGTCATAGCTCTATGGATTGATATCTTTTTTCTAGGACAGTTTTAGTCCTTTGTTGACCTAAGCTCAATAATGGCTTAAGCGAAGAGCAAATTACGGTAATTTGAAAATTTTTGTTTCTTGGTAAATTTTAAGCACTGATGAAGATATCTTTCAAAATTAAAAATTGCATGATCCAGTTTCTTCAAACAAATATGTCTGGAATTGAATTTCATGTTTCCAAAATTTCGTTACTGGCATTTTTACTTTGTTTGTACTTTTTTCTTTTTCAATAAATTTTTGAATCCATATTGAACTAGACTGGAAATCAATCAGTTGCATTTCAAATTCTTCAACCAATCAGATTGGGACAAGTTCAATTTATAAAATGAAGTGACATGCAAACCATTTGCAAAAGGTTTTAATCGGCTGCGTGCCCAAAATATTGTGTCGCGTGCCATTTTGGTTTGCCATCCCTACGTAGGGTGTCTTTCACACGAATTGTTTAAAAGCATACAAAAATAACTATTTTACATTGCTTGAAACATGTTCAGTCCTCACTTTGTTACAAAAACCAGCAAAGCCTTGTCGTTTATAATTAAGGCATCATATTAGTTGAGAATTTGCGCGAGTCTTCTTTCAATCAGTTTCACTAAGCATCCGTTTGCAAACATGCGAAAATCGCTATTTTCGTTCTCAAAACATCGTAAATTCTTGCTTTGTTATAAAAAGCAATTCGCATGTTGTTTATCAAGCACGCACATTATTTTCAGGTCTGCAGTAATAATCTTGATTTTTTTTTTGAAAATTTGATAAATCTACGATAATCTAAACCCTCAGATATGAAGTTTTGAATATCCTCAATACTTTGCATGAATCGTCTTTCACTCAACTTCACCAAATATTCGTTTGCAAATATGTAAAAATCACTATTTTACATTGCTAGAAACATGTTCAATTTTCGCTAGCCAATTTTACAAGGAGGATCTCACAAGAAAATTATATGTACATATTTTCCCATGTCCTTGATAAGCAGATAGAACCTGAAAGTGGCTTTGAATAAAACATTAGAGGAGAGTAAGAAACGGTGTTTCGAATGCGGGTGCCTATAATAATAGGTGACTACCAAAAGAAGCTTCCCATGCAATACGAATCGACCTAAAACATGGGAATTTACTATGTAAATGAGAGAATTAATCTTGATCTTTGACCTTACATTTGTAAAACGTACATACAAGATTTCATTTTCTGCCTACATCACGTACGCACTTTCTGTAAGCTTTATCTGTTGTATTGACATGTACATCTTAATGTTAAAATCTACATTAATGCCCTTTTAAATTTTGCTTCGGAAAATGGGGTTTTAACCTTTTGACTTCTACAAACTCCCACGGAGATTTTTGTTTGGAGCTGTCTATTTTTAGTTAATTATTTTCATAAATGTAACGAAATATTTTTAGAACGGGATGATCCTCTTTTATAATTAAGAATGTATTCTTATTTTTTTCTGGTTTTTATAAATATCTGCGTCGTGTGTGTGTGTGTGTGTATCTGTTTATCGCCCTTCTATATAACCGACAGTTGAACCAATTATTTTTCAAATTGCTGCAAATACATTGTAACTCGTGATGATGTGCATATTAGATTTTTCTGGAATCATTGGATTTTTAATCGATTAAAAAATGAAATTTCAAGATTTTTCGTCAATAAAAATAGTTTTTGTATCATCTTAAAAATAAATAAACTATTGTTTTAATTATATCAATTTCATTTCTATGTCGTGTCATCAATGTTTCTACAAGGCACTGGTTCATCAGCAGCTCAGAAACAATCAACAGAATCCGAAACTTAATTTTCTCTTTCATCATTAATATAGCCAAGTTGAAGGCGCCGGATATTCTATCGTTTCCTCATTATATTTATCCAGAAAAAATTATATAAATTTACTAGTCTTTCTGACGCTTCTGCAGGCTGATACCAAGGTCATCAATATCCCCCAGCCACGACTCTTTGTCATTATACAACTTTTCACACGTAGAATTAAAATTTCTTAATGATGGAACATTAACATTAATTATCTGATTTTTAAGAATCACTTACTTCTGTTGAAGATAATTCATCATTAATTTTCAAATTTCTAAATAATGCTTATACATGAAATTTTCGTCAGGTTTCTTAATTTTAAACCAATAAATGAGAATGAAATATTCAAACATTCAAATGCGAAAGTCAGGCTATCAAAATTATATAGAAACAGACAAATGCACTCTTGTTTTGTGTGAAGTCATGAATTTCTTTGCACCATTTCTTGCCTTCAAATTTTTCTCCAGAACAAAAATATTTCATTACTTCCACAATAAAACGATTTGTTCCGAAGTGAATTTAGGCTTTAAACTAGATTAAGAATTACTCCTCCGAGAATGGCTTTTTCATTTTTTTAAAACCCACTTCTTGAGGGTGAAAAATTCCAGGAGCATTTTTCACGTCGATTTTCAGACCCAGCACAAGTCAAACCACAAAAAAAAAAACCCACTGATATTTTTTTAATAATTTTTTGTTGTCTTCTCTGAAAAATGATTTCTTTCAAAACGTACACAATACTTTATATTTCCCTGGGGCATAATAATCGGAAGAAATGAAGAGTGAACCCGGTTTCTGTCCCATTGTAGCCAAGTCCACCGGCGTTTTAGGCATATTGCTTTCTATGCAAGAGGGAGATATTTGCCTGTGTTTAAAGATGCGTTGTTGACGAAACTTCCTGAGAAGAATCTTGTAAAATGATACGATAATGGTGCGCTTGAGGATTCCACTTCATGTTACCGAAATATGATGAGAATGGAATCACGGCCTATGACAGATCTCCGCCGTTAAGTTTCAGGTTATTTTTTTTATTTTTATAGTTATTTTTTTGGTTTCTACATGCAAAGACAATTTTCTTCCCAAGTTCTAACTTTGGTTTTAGAAAAAATAAATAATGGAGTTAAAAGTAATATTTTTCAGTATTCGTATTGTCGTATATTAATTGAATTTTATTAGCATGGCGAATGTAACATATGAATAACAAGTAAAATGCATACTTAACAAAAATATTTATACACGAGATATTCTTACATCATATATTCTTTATATATTCTTTTTCTATACATCATATATTCTTTATATATTTATTAGCTGCCTTTGGTGAAAAGTTGGTTAGATTGGAATAGTTTCTGTATTGAATTTTATTAGCATAGCGAATGTAACATGTTATGAATAACAAGTGAAATTCATACTTAACAAAAGCGTTTATATATTTATACATGAGATATTCTTACATCATATATTCTTTTTCTATAGATCATATGTTCTTTATATATTTAGCTACTTTTGATAAAAAGCTGGTTAGACTGGAATACTTTCTGTATTTAATTTCAATTAAATTTCTTAGCGTTTGATTTTCATGACTCCTTCAACAAAGAGTTTTTAAACATCAAATTATGAGAGATATTAATATAATATTATTTTAATAGGCTTACCAATCTTCTGCTTATTGTTATTAGAAATATTCTGCATATTATTCTGTTACTAATCTATTGCTTATTACATGAATCTTTCTACTAAATTCAATTCCTACGGCCTCATACTACCATTGGAAACGAAACTGTCTGCATAAATTATCTCCTAATACAAGCTGTCTTTTGAAGTATTGTATTTTCACTTTGTGATTTCCCCCATGTAAACAAAGGAAATCATAAGCGGCAAATTTCTTCCTCAACTTTCGATAATGAAAAATATTACATTGTTAAATATTTTATGAGAAAATTTGGTGACTTTTTATTTGAATTTTATTACAACAATTGCCAGTTTGTTGAAATTTGTGCAAAATATATATTTGTTAAAAATTATCAAAATTAAGCACACACAAAAAAAATCCCAACTAAATTTTAGTTACCAAAAACATAGTCTTCCAAATTTTAAAAAGTGTAAATATGATTTTAGGGCTATTATAATTTTAGGAATTGTTGCGGATAAACCCAAAATCTCATTTAATTTATAGTTAATTATAATTTCAAGGAAATGGCTCCAATATGCAGATTCCGATTCATCTACAATTAAACATTTATTTGCTAAAGGCCACAACCCTGGGTTTAGTAATTAGACCTGTAGAATGCCATCTCATGTAATTTTTCCTTTGGTTATTAAAAACATTAATTTGGTGATAAAAAGCAACTATAATTAATCCCATCATATTACACCAAATAAAAGAATTATTATAAATTATATTATAAATAAACAAATAAGCAGTCTGATTAGTTAGTTATGCTTTCAAAGTGCCAAAATTAATTGCTAATGGTTATGTCAAGGTTCTATTTTGAAATTTTTACTAAAATGGAAGGATATAGGGGATAAGTGATTATTTATGGCATGATATAAAGATCGTAAGCTTTTATATGAAATAAAAATTAACCAAATTGGATCAGTAGCTTGGATTGCCGGATAAATTCTTTGATTCTTTCCTACTTAAATGACAAGTATAAATGACTAATCCATATATGCCATTTAATTTTTTATCCAGTTAAATAATTTGTTATAACCAAGATATCGAAATCTACAGTATCTGGTGGCTGAGAAACCTTATTTAAAGCTTTTTGAATAATTGAATTTTTTTTATAGCATTTAAAATTTGAGACTTATTTTTACCTTTATGCTAAATTGTTATAAATCATAGATCTTCTTAACTTTTAACGTTTTACAATATATCCTAGTTTTATTTACACATTTTATATTGGAACTGTTTAAAAATTCCTGCAAAGGGCGCAACTCTTCCTAAATTGGACCTTGTGCCAATAAACCACACTATACCATACCAAAGTATGGTATGGTGCCTTAGCAACAAACGTACTTGAAAATATTTCACACGAGACATACTTATCTTGCTTCACAACAATATTTACACCGAATTTTTGTTACAATTAAATTATTAAAATTCATTTCGATACTTTAAAAATATATTAAATGTTGTTTTCTTAAGAAATCCCTCTCCTTTTTATTTGTTCATTATAATATTTTGGGAGAGAGAGAGATAGAAAAATTTCCCTAAATAAACAAATTAATAAAACTGAATATAAAAAAGAAACCAAAATATTATCACAATCTTTCATTAACTATCAGAAATATCAGAAGAAAAAAAGAAAAACTATCTCCAGTAATGATATATACCTTACTTCTATATGAAAAGAAAATCAAACCTCATCCTTCCGTTCCTCACATACGTTTTCATGCCCACGAGCTTAAATTAACCACACCGATTTCCCCTAATGGTCCATCATTGAAAACCGCACAGTCGGGTGAACGAGAAGAAAGAAAAGATGAGAGAAAGAGAGAAAAAAAAATAGAGGAGAAGAGAGAGAGAGAAATGGGCAGAGAAACCCATTGGAGCCAGCATCGGAGGAAATTTTTCTCCTCCGTTGTTTACAGGGGCAATCGGTCATCCCAGGCCTGATTACCATTTATTGTGTAAAGGAAGACGTTGAATGAACAACGAGCTCTGGTAATCAGGGCAGCGAGATCACTTATCCGGCCTGATAGAGTTAAGAGCGGCGGAAGAAAAATGGAGTAAATAAGATTCGGCCGGGGGACGAGTAATGAAAGGGCCCAGCGCCATGATACTGCGGGAAGCGAACCATCTGTGCCCCGCTAGTGGGCATAGTCACGAAGATCGACGAAGAAATACACCTGTAGTCGCTTCTCGATAGCATTTCTCACCGCCTGATAAGCACTTTGCTTTGCGATTTTACCTGGCCTCCCCCTCGCTTTCTTTCTTTTTGCCTTATGCCAACGATTTTCATCCGAATAAAGCTCATTTCGCCATTTGTTTTATTCTGTTGTTTTATGTGACCAACTTTTAATACGGATTTCACTTTTTTAAATTTGTTATTCTGACTTTCGAATAAGAATGCTTTTTTTTTAAAGTTTCCATACGTGAATATAACGCAATTAATGTAATGATACATGTGCTATTGCTTTCAATTGTGCTGCATTCTTTTAATATAAAGCATTAAGGCAATATAAGAGGATGATCTTTTATTATAAGCACTGAGACAGTATTGAGGTCCCTAATGTTGTATGTGGAAGAAGTTTAAAGGGAAACTGATAAGCAATTCAAGAATTGTCCACTGTGAAATGTAGGGCAAGCTTTCCATCAACCAATTTGATTACAGTGGTAAATTTTGTTCTTGAGTATATCTGTTGTATAAAAATTTTGATTTCACGTGATATTTTTTTACAAACTGAGCAATTCAAGTACTATCCGTTCTGAAAAACGAAACAAACCAACCAGCAATCAATTTGATTACAATGGACCAAATTTTGCTCCTGAGTGAATTGCTCAAAAAATTTTCTTGAGTGTTTTGCTCTTGAAAATTTTGATTTCTAGTGATATCTTTTGCAAACTGAGCAATTCATGTTCTGTTTCCTGCGAAAAATGAAACACGCCTACCAACAGCCAATTTCATTACAATGGACCAAATTTTGTTTTTGAATATATCTGATCTATAAAAATTTTGATTTCAAATGATATTTTTTGCAGGAACTAAGTATTCCAAATCCAATCATAGCAAGTTCAAAACATTTTTGGCTACTGACAATAGACTACAACAGCCTTTCTTCTATTGTGATTTTGAATCAAGACTGAAATTCTGTGTCAAGATGTTTGCTCCGAGGGCGTAGAAACGAATTTCATAAATTAAACCTTTCAATAAAACAATTATATACCTCTAAATTTACAGTTTGTGAATATGTGTGTTCGGTAAACTATGTCGTGCCTATGCATTGATAAAGTTTTTCTCTTTCTAAATGTCAATAAAGATCACACAGTTATGGGTAACTATAAGAAAGTTTCATACTGCATTTAGAGTATCAAGAAAAGCGCAAATATCAGCCATCATGATATTAAGTTCTAAACCTCTATAAAATAGGCTGATAGAGAAAAAGCCTTATTATCAACGACCATTAGCTAGAAAAAACAGTCTTTAACGAAAATCATCCTATTGTGCTGCTTAGGGGCTCGAAATCCATGCTAAATGTCATAATGCTGTGCGGGAAGAAGCGAAAGATGAATAATTTCTTAGGTGCTAGTTTTTGCGGGGCATAGAAGAAACAAAACATAAATACACGCATTTCATCTTTTAAAACAAAATACAACGATGCGGGGAGAAATATCATATTCTAGCCTGGATGTCATATAATTTTCATAGCCTCTGCCTGCCTTTTTATCCTCAAACTTGAGATGATCCCTTACTGGAACATATTTACATACACAAAATTATCATTATTACTTATATCATATAAAAAGAAATGATTACATGAATTTATTAATACGTGACCTTATTATAAATAATACTTATCAGAAAAATTGAATTATCTTAGTTAAAATCAGTTTTATTATATACTTTTTCACAAGTTTTTCCAGATGTAAAGATTAAAAATTTTCGTGCTCAGGTACTTCGTCGTCAACCTTATTATAAATAAAAAGATTTCAATCCTCTTCGAATTAAACAAAATTTTTATATCTTACTGGCATCTATTAAGGTAAGATATAATTCGCAGATTTATTGTTTAAGTAAACGTATTTTCCTCCATAGGATTAATTGATTGCTGAATATGTAATATCGGAAGATACAAAGTTCCACCAACAAGCAGAAGACTATGGAATGAATAACAAATAATGGTAAGTCATTCATTCTATTGACTTTGAAACTTACGGCTTACTGAATTCTAAATTTTGTCAAACGAGTTATGGTAATTTAATATTAATTGTTGAAACCGTTTAAATTGAACTTTTTCTTAATTGACTGCTGAATCAATTTTTTAAAGTCCCTCAAGCCCCACTTTTTAAAGTCAAGCGATGGCACATATACACACAATAAAAATTGTTGAGTAATTAATTTTGCAAAAAAAAAAAAGTCGAATAAGATCTTACTTTTATTAGATGAAAAATTACACATCGACCGCGGCAAACCGAAGATTTGGAATGAATGTATACACGTCGAACGCTCTCCTTTGATTATGAATGTTTAAATACATGAAGAAATGTGAAATAAATCATTCTATTTAAATTCGCTTCATCACTTAGTGTGTATTGAGGTAAAATTCATAAAATTAATTTGAAACAAGTGTAAATATAGTGAAGTGGAAAACAAATCTGCGATTTTGTTTCATTAAGGAATCATCATTTCCTGTTTATGGTCAAAAACAAAACAATTATATGTATGCAAATTAAGGCGTTATTCATGTATGCATTTTAAAAGGAAATTAATTTAAATAAATAGATAATAAAAGATAATATAAGAACAAAGACTAAATATTTGAACACAATTGTAGTCTTCTGTGCTTTTTGATGATCATCTGATTTAAATAAGCCCACACTTTTCAATAAATCAAACTTTGAATAACATTTAGATCTGAAATCTAATCTTTTGCTTTCAATTCATGCAGCCCGCTGAACTCATGAATACAAGTCATTTACTAAGAATATTCGAAATTCCGTTAACGGGATGTGGGTGAGGGTAGACAGTATCTTGCAAACATTCGATTCCCATGCTAACAGAGCAAAGTTAAAGTACTCTTACTGATCTACTCACCCCGTACATGCCTCTCGCATGCCGACATGTATCAAGGAAAGAGTTTAACGTATGCTTAATCGGTGCCAACTTCTCAAACTATTAAATATTCAGTCCTACCATCCCAACCCCCATCCCAACAACTGACCCTGTTTCCTTCCGGAACATTCCTCGGGCATTTGCATAGGATGCGAGGGAGCGATTACGCGCGTACATTTTGCTCTTGCTGATCGTTGCTGCTATCGAAGACGCTGTGGAAATCGTCCCTTTTTTTTTTATTATTTTTTGGCGATGTTGGTTATCCTTTTTCATCGGGTGCCGTGTCAAAGAGCCTGGCAATCGACTTGCTTAATGTCTTTTGAAAAGGAAGGCGAGTGAATGGGGGGTCGGGGAGGATTCGTTGTTGGCCATTAGTCGGAGACGTTTTGATGGATGGAATCGAGAAACGGTGTCCTGCCTTTTCGCCCACTTACACATCTTTTCTTTGCTCTCGGGGCGAGCCCACCCCTTTCTCCCAGAAAACTTTCACATGTTCTTCGCACCGATTCTCGTTCTTCGGCACGAGGAAGAATTTGATGCCAATGGTTGGCGAATTATCGCCTCTCGATGATTTAAAAACGGGCCTTAAATCAATATGTTTGATTTGACTTATTAAATTAATGTCCCATTTTGAAACTACACCACTTGCGAAGGAAATGATTCATTTGGTCCCAGAATTTTTCAACACTGATTTCATTTCACTTTTATTATATTTACAATGCGGTCTCGTCTCAGCTTTCCGACATAACGGGAATTGTTGAATAAATGAAAATATGAGGCAGTCGAAAAATAAATATGAGGCATATTTTAATAAGATTACGTCTATAGGTCCCTTGCGACATACAGACTACTCAATAGGATAGACAATGAAAAAATGAGGATGTGCGACATCTGGAACCTAGCATTTCGCCTTTAATCAATACTTTGTACGTTTAAATGACGCTCAGTGACAAATGCTTTTCGCCTTCTTATTATATTTAGATTAAAATAATAAAACACATTTAATATTTTGCTTCTATGGCGCCCCCGAAACCTAGCATTCAGGTCATCTATGCATTTTTGTCTTTTTTTCGTTTACTGAGCAAACCCTTTATCATTGTTTACAAGTTGAATGATTTCATCATCTCACAATATTCCAAGCAGATGTTATTGACTTGGAGAAAAATATATGGCCGCACAGGTGATATGCGTTAACATGTACCCTTATAAATGACGAAAGGTAGAGGTAGTGGAAACTCCACTGTATATATTTCCTTCTATGATCTTTATTCAATTTGGAATAAACATCGGATATCGTGAAATATTGGACAACAAGATTCTATTGTATGCAGAGGTTAAGTAAGTTTAGCAAATTTAAGTTAACAAATTTGTTAACTTTAACTTAACCCATTTGAATTAAACAATTTTTTTTAAATAAATATCTTCACCGTTATGAATTAACATTTTTTAATGAATTAATAATTTTTAATGAATTTAATGACAATGTTGCAGGGCATTCTTACCTGCAAATGTTGTTACTTCTTAACTGCGAAATGTGTAGGGTGAGATTGAATCTTCAACGTAAATTGCGTATTGTGACTGTTGGATAATAAATTGAACACCGCAATAATTACATCAACTGTCGTTGCTGTTGCTTATTACTGATTCATTTCATGCAGTAAAAGAGTTGAATATGTGTGCTTTTTATGTATTCTATTCTCATTATTTTTGTGCATATGATGTCTTATATTATTGTCACGAAACTTGTTCGATAGCTGTATGGTAAATATAATCCACCAAGATGGATAATAGGAAATGATATTTTATTCCATGAATATTCTAGAAAAAAGGAAACAAGGGTTTGAAGAAAACCCTCGGAAAAGATGTAAAATAAAATCAGACTTTAAAATGATAATAATAACAGCACTATCAGAAAAAAAGTAGCAGCTCTGCTAAGCTACTCTCTGACCTCTCTGTTACAAAGCTCCAGAAAGATCAATTTGTGTTAGCTCCTCTAGATACTACTTTTATCAAAAAGTACTTGAAATGGTGGCATAAAACAAAAAATATCAATTTATTTGTCAAAATGTATTTTATTTTATACAAGTAATTATTCCAAACTATAATTCACTCTCGCCAAAGTTTTCTCCATTAATCACGACAACCTTTAAAATCAGTTTTGTGAAACTCTTCCAAAGTTTGTAGTGAATTTTCTGATGATGATAGGCTAAAAATGGCGACGAAGAGAAAAATAACATGGTGCTAAATCTGGCAAATATGAAGCTAGAGAAACCGTACTTGTTAAATGTCTGGTTAAAAACTCATGAACAATTATTTTATTGTGAGAAGGCGTATTACTAAAACAGAAAACCAATAATCTTATCATGATATTTCAAAATATTTTGGAATAAAAGTATTACCCTCAAATGACGCAAATATCTCTATTAGCATACTTATTAAAATTTCATAATTCACAACACCATGACAATTAATGCAAACAGTGAACAATAAATAGATTTTTGAACGACTTTGACGAGGTCTTATCGGTCTTGTTTCATCTTTCAAACGCCATTTACTTAATTATTTAATTGTTTCTATATGAAAAACCCGTATCTTAGTTTCATCACTATTAATAGTGCTTTTTACCATGAGCATGTCTCAAACCACATCAGCAAGTTGTTTTTGAAACAACTGGAGAAGCGAGGCTTTGCGACCCTAAATAATCTCTTCAAATTACTTGATATGAACCAAATGATATAGGACCTTGCCGAATATTGTCAAGTATAAAAAAATGATCACTAAATATTCATTATCTGACGTTAAGGATACAATGATTATTAATCAAAAGGGATGGCCTACCAGATAGCAGATCATCTTCAACGAATTCCGCACAATTTTAAAACTTTTCATGCCAATCAAATGCAGCTGTTTTTATAAACAGTCGCCTTTTAAATAAATTTTGTAATAATTCAAATGTTTAATTGCGAAAATAAAATTTAAGATTTTGCTCAATAATAGTCGTCATTTCGGAAAATCAGCAAAATGGGAAAATTCTTATCTCATTAAAAAAATACATGTTTTTAGATGATAAAAGGCTACAAATTCTTACTATTACCAAATATTTGTAGAAGGCATAAAAAATGTTGACGAAAATGCACAGACAATATTATCAATAAATATATATTTAAATGCAAAATTCTAGATACTTTCTGATCACAATAGTACGTAGTTTTACAACAGGCTGTGATATTACAAGGAATTAATACTCCAGGGGAATCTTTTGTTCTCGATTCCTGAAAGAGGTAAGGCCATAATTCTTGTATTTTCTAGAACATTTTTGTAGCCAAAATCATCTTTGGAGTTATAGCTTGGCATCCATTAAAAATACCTTCAAATATCTCTTTTCAAATTTAATATAACCATAATAAATAAAAATATTATAGAAAATCTTGACTTTATCAAGTCAATATTGCTACTAATTTTTTTAATTGATAAATTTTCTGCAACTCGTATTATTTTTAAAATCCTCGCATTAGTACTTGACTTGCGCTGCAAGCGTTTTCATCTAATAGAATATGATAATTTTACTATATTTAGATATCATTTCTATCATTTCTGTGATTTAATTATCGGCAAAGAAAATAAGAAAACGTTTTTGTAAAAATAAGAAAAAAAAATTTTCCCCTTAATTTTCTTTTTGTAGAAGATATACAAATGAATTCATTTCTAAAAGAGGTAAATAAATATAATTTAAGACGTATATAAAAAAAGAGTGCTTTATATGGACCAGGGTTCACTCTTAATCCCACGTGTTCGTATCGAGTCAGGAAAGCATGAATCATTTTTTTTTCATTTAAGTTGATTACTGATAATTATATATTTCTTCTTTTCTTTGATTTTCAGTCACATACACAAACAACTGGAAAAAAAATTTGGGAATAGGCGATGAAATTTGCAGCATTTGAAGCATTCTAATTCGGGCTCATGCAAACAGAAATAAATTGTGATTTTTTCCCCCCTTAGATCCAATCTAATTTCAAAAATCAGGTCATCACATTCAAGCTGAAGCTAAAGCTATATAACGAGATCTCAACTGAGAAACATGGGCACAACACAAACTACAATGAAAAACAATAAAATTAACAAAAACTGCAAGTTTAATATTATTGAAAGCGTTTATTTAAATAAGCAATCATTTCACTTTCTTTTGAATAATTATTTCAATTATAACGATTCGTTGTGCATCATCCAACCCTCCCTTCTTCATGGTTCTCGATTCCAAAAAGGTACTGCACCCCAAAAAAATTTCAATTGCAGTTCGATAAAGAAAGGAAGGGGAGCAAGAGCGAAGATATCGAACTGTTCGAGTAGCCTCTGGGAGGGGAGGTCTTTGATTACAGCTTTACAGTCCTAAACAAACACTCTAATGAGCTTTTGTCGATGTCCCAATGGGTCTTTGAGTGATGTAATTTCACGACAGCATAAGTGATAAGACTTCTCCCAAAAGAAGGTCAATCAGCCATTGTAGGCCTCTCCTATATTTTGCACAAACTCTAATTTCGCTATTCAGTACATTTCTATTAGTTACAAAAAAGAAAACTAAATCTGTTTACTTTCTAGAGTTGAAAATAGAGCAAAAGAGTTAAAGAAATCACCAATTCTCGAAACTGATGACGACATGTTGATTTACGTTCTATTTACGTAATAGGAGTTTAAAAAAATGTTAAGGATTTTATATAATGTCTTTCAAATCTTATTTTGATTTAGTCATGAATTGAGTTTTAATTATTTTGATTTAACGAAAGTCAAAGAAAATTTCTCGGAAAGATTTTTTCCAGGAAATTTCTCAAAAATACAGATAAAAAAAAGTCGGAGCGAAAGAAATGACACTCAAATAATTTTTCGCCTTGATGAGTTTTAGAGGATAAATTTCATCATCCGGAATTTAGTGATTTTGAGAATATTTATCTTTAAAAACCATAAAATGCACTTAAGCAATTTCAGAGTTAAAAAAAAGTGTTGTTTAGGTAATAAAATTTTAAATCATGATTTCAGAGTTATTTTTTTCCCTTAGAAAATTTCAAAAAAAAAAGAAAAAATCACAATTAAATAAAA
This sequence comes from Argiope aurantia, assembly GCA_026543865.1. NCBI lineage: Eukaryota > Metazoa > Arthropoda > Arachnida > Araneae > Araneidae > Argiope > Argiope aurantia. Next base: position 377,664 of record JAPMOR010021420.1, read on the forward strand.
GATTTTTTTTTTGTTGTTATTGATGCAAAATTCATCACTTCAACATATATATATTCGGTTTGTTTGTTGTCTGCCCATAAATGCTATAACTCAAAAGTGCAATTATCTAAAAAGATAAAGATTTGTATACAATCATAACAAGTTGTAGATTTTTTCAATGGAAATCCGCCCACTGAAAGTATATCTGTCTTCCTGTTCGTGTGCATGCGAAAACGATAACTCATAAATTCGAAAAACTGGAAAGATGAAATTTTGCATATGATTTTCTATTGAGAACTGTAGATCTGTACCAGATTTTAGGTCAAATCTATCTAAGGGTTGAATTTCTGTCGATTTATCTATTCGTTGTCATATGAACAATCTAACAGAATAATTCTTTTTGCTCTAAAAAACAGTCGAAATTCTTGTTAAATTATGTTATGGAAAATGCCCTTCTAAAAATATTTCTATTAACCCTGACATTCAAATTGATGAAACTTAAAAAAACAGTATAACTTCATCAATAATATGCAATTAAGCAGAGAATAATAGTATATCATCTTAAATATATCTTGCACGTTGAAATGGCCTTAATACATTTCAATGTTTGAGGTATTCTTTAGTTCCCTAAATAATTTAACCATTCTTATCTTTGTTTCCATATCTTTTATGGTATATGTTATATATCAATCACACTTCCAGGAATTAGTATTAGATAAGTATTTAGATAAAGAATTGGCAAAGAATTAGAATTGGGCTTGAAGATATTTCAAAACAAATATCCCATGAAGATATTTCTTTGAAAGTAATATGAATTAATTACAAATTTATCTTTTTAGTATTAATTTACCTGCGTTGAATGAAAAAATATATTTCCGGCCACTTAAAAAAAAAAAAAAAAAAAAAAAAACGGTTACTCCAAACCATTCTTTTCTTTGATTATACACATAGCAAATATTTGGAATCTTTGGTTGTTAAATTTAAATAGAAAAATACATAATGCCTTTAAAATATACTTAAATTTCCTATATATACATTCATTTCCTAGCTGATATTTGCCATTGACGAATTAAAACAGGATAATTAAAATCCGGTTTCCCACTTGCGTGCTAGCAAAACGAACAAGAAATAGAGGTATAAACACGCGATGCAGAACTCTCTTAGAGTGCTTTCAACTCGGGTTTTCTGAGTGCTTTTAGAGGGGTTTTTTTTTTTTTTTTGGGAAAGCACAATTAGTATTTGGCGATTGTAGTAAGTTGGACAATCTGACTAAAGAGCTTTGAAAGAGGTTTTCTTTTTTTTCTTTTTTATATTCTTATTACCCAAATGTTAAATTTTGAATTTTTATGTAAAAATTCTTGCTTGTTTCTCTAAATCATTATTTTTTCAAGAAATGTCTAGATTGCGAATTTAAGAAAAAGTTTGGTCAAAACAGATTCAAATTTTTTTTTCCAAATTCCAAAACACACTATACAAATGAATTTTTTCACCGCCATTAATAATTATGGCAGATTTTATTTATTTGTTTTTTACATCTTAACCAAATATACGGTTTCAAATTTACTCCAGAAGTTGAAAAAATCAAAATTGTCTTTCTCGAAGAACAGTTGTTTCTTGTTTTTGAAAAAGTAAGGAAGCCGAGGAAGATGGTGTTAAGGTGGACTAACACACAGCCAGTTATAAGATTCCAGTAAGAACCCGCATGCGTAGAAGAAAGACTGTGTATACACTGAAAGAGCGGACAATAGCAAGAGATTGTCTCGATGCGACAGGTATTTGCTACTGTACAGTTTTTTCACATGTGTGGTCTTACTGGATAGATTATAGCTGGTTGAATGTAAACCGTATTTTACTTGTTAAAGAACGATATTATACTCCAGCGATGATTGTTATCCTGAAGAAAATAAATTCAAATATTCATTGTAGCATGACACCTCTTGAATAATCTTTTGTTATTTAAGATCAATTTTATCAATGGGATTTCATATGTAGTATTTAAGATTAACACAAAATATTATCTCATGAATATTAAATTGCTGGTATATGCGTTTGCACAGCTGATTATATGAAAACAGCGTGTTTTCTTACTTATGACATCAGTTCAATTGAAATTAAATAACATGGAACTAGAATATTAATTATTTATAAGTCGCAAGTTCAAGAAAAAAGAAAAAAGAATAAATTTAAGATTATTTTTAGCAAATCTCCATCCAAATTATGATACACTTAGTGAGTACTACATAAAGACCCATGTTCAGTTATCTGCCTTGTAGGAACTATGCAATCTTTTCGTTTTGTTAACTGAAAAATATGATGATATTTTTATGACATATATCTTGCTGGCAATAAATATGGATGCTTTCTTCCCAAGAAAAAGAAAGTAAAAATTCGTCTTAATGAGTACCGAGCATTTTTCGAGATGGTTTGGCGAAAAGGAGGCACTCCAGAGCCAAGCGATACAACCCTTTGTCTTTGCATTGCAATGGAATGTTTACCGTCGATGGCAAGAACAAAAGGCTTTCGTCGAGCCCATGTTATGCAGGAACAAATTGGATATTGCGGAGTTTCGGCAAACAATTCTTAAATACGCATTTTTAATCCTGTTGCCTTCCTCCGGAATGATTAATGAGCTCGCCTTCCTCTATTTTCGTCCTGAGAGAAATTTTGCCCTTTTTCTCTGCTGTACCGGGTTCCTGCTGCAAGGGCGATTCATTAAAGAGACCCACTTTTCTTTTTTCTTTTTAGTTTTCAACGCGGAGTTGGGCAGGCTTCTTGAAAACTGCGACCAGGAGAAAATTGTGGGTATTGCTTATCCCAAACAAAAATGCGACAAGCAGGACTTTTTTGCATCGGTTGGAATTAGTGAGGAATGCTATTTCAAAAACGTTGAGAACGCAGTTTAATTTATTGAAGCGATTTTTATTTTCGCAATTTTTTTTTAAAACTCGAACGCATTCATTAATTGTTTAGGCTTAGTAATTTGGAACCCATCAATTTATCTTAAATATTAATGATTTTATATTGTAAAAAAACATTGCAAAACCTGGTTTTCATCGCACTTTTCCAAGCAGGACTTTCTTAATGTATGACTTACCACATTTAGTGAAGAAGTGTCGGTTGTGTAAGCAGGTTAAATGGCAACCAAGCGCAATTGCTTAGGTTCAATAGTTTCGAACCTGTCAATTTTAAATTACTAATGATTTTGTATAGTAAAAAAATCATTGAAAAACCTAATTTCCATTACATTTTTCCGATCAGGACTTTATTAATGTATGATTTATCGCATCTAGTGGAGAAGTGTCAATTGTGTAAGCAGGTTAAATGGAACCAAGCGCATTTGTTTAGGTTCAGCTATTTAGAACCTATCAATTTATTTTAAAGTATAAAGGATTTTTATATTCTAAAAAGCACTGCCAAACCTAATTTTCATTGTATTTTTCCAAACAGGTCTTTCTTAATGTATGATTTACCATATATAGTGGAGAAGTGTCAGTTGTGTAAGCAGGTTAGAAGGCAACCAAGCGTATTCAGATTTGTTCAACTTTAATAATCATTAGTGACTTTATAACTGCAAAAGGTATCCAAGGTATATTATTATTTATTTCTCGCGTATATCTGAATGTGTATTTACTGTCGCATTCAGTTTTAAATGGAACAGATTTGGACTAATATTTTCCCAAAACGGCCTCCTTTGAGATTCACAATTCGGACCACATTTCTCTCCAAACCCGCACCACTATCCTCAAAATGTGATAAAATATTGAGATTGTGAACATTTTTTTTTTTTTTTTGATTTTTCTACATTTTTTTTAACTGAAGCAGTCAAGAAAAATCATCTTTAAAATTTTCTTTATTATTCTCAATAAATGTCTTTAATTGGATTTTATATCAGTCATTATTGCTTCATTTACAACTTTGAGATGAAACAAGATAATTTAATGATATTTTTAATACCTAATCGTATAAACCAAAATATATTGATATGAAGTTTAATATAGGAAGATCATTAAATTCTTCTCTGAGTACAAAAAAATATTACAAAAAAGCCATAGAAAATTATATAATAAAATTTTTACAATATAATAGTTATTTTCTATATAATAGTAAATACCATATAATGGTAAATATTTTTTTAGTCCAAAAAATAGAATAACTAGTGCAGAAATAATGATTTTATATTCAATTGTAAACAAAATAGCAAACAAAACGAACTGTCTAACTTCTTTGGATCCATGAACTGAAATTCCACTGTTCATTATCAGTTTTGAAGTTATATAAAGGATGAAGTGTTTGTAAGGCCAGTTGGAGATATTGATTTACTCAAAGTTAGAATCACAGATGCTGTGTCTAGTGTGACAGCCTAAATATTGGACAATAAATAGCTAGAATCTGAATACTTGAGATTCTTCTGATTTTGGAATTTGAAAAATAAATAAATAATTTACTTTCCATGAAATTATCGAATGTTACTTTTGCCATTCAATATCTTACCATTCATTTTAAATCTGCCTTCATTAATTATTTTACTTTCGATTAAAAATAATATTATATTTTATTTAATTCTACTCTATTCAAATAATTCTTTCAAATACGTGATGCACAAATTCATCTCCAAAATCAATCAAAACTTTCAACTTTGTAGTTACACTCAAAGACTTACCTTTGTATTTCGAATTAAGTCTACAGAAGCAAGAAAAATCTATCTTCACAGATATCGGCAACGTTAATTATTCCTATTGATAACACACATTTTACCATCCATTTCATTCAGTTCTAATCAATTCAAACAATCGGATCAACAATACAATGTACCAACCCATTTCCAAAATCAACTAAAACTTTGAACAACTTTGTTCGCACACTGAACCTAATGAATATCTATGTAATCGAATTAATTGGGTCAAAAGAAGAGCTGTCCATCCTCACAGATAGCGTTAGTTATTACCCTCTGCTGATATTTTATCATTCATTTATTTCTAAATTCTTTGTTTTTGATATTATTTGTAGTTTCTACCACCATCTATTTTATATATCATTCAATTCTATTGCATTCAAATAACCGATTCAAAAATACGATTCCAAAACTTTCGACCAACACATACCTAAAACTTTCCCATATATTCGAATTAATTGGATCAGACTCAAGAAAAGTCCATCATCACAGATACCGAAAAGATTATTACCTTCTACTGATACCTTATCATTCTTCTATTTCTAAATTCTTCGCCTTGGTTATTATTTGTACTTTCTACCACCATCCATTTTATATATAATTAAATTTTATTTTGTTCAAATAACCGATTCAAAAATACGATTCCAAAACTTTCAACCACCACATACCTAAAACTTTCCCATATATTCGAATTATTTGGATCGGACTCAAGAAAAGTCCATCGTCACAGATACCGAAACCTTTATTTACCCCTACTGATTACACGTATCGTTTCATTATGCTTCCCGATGCAAAAATAATTCCGATTTTCGATTACATAAAATAATCGATTCAATTCTTCATTTTTTCCCGAGGAAGGGACCTCTGGAGTGGTTTCCGTGCGACGGAGGAGGGGTCGTCCATCTCGGGATTCGAGGTGACAGTGAGTGGTGCGATGTGGGCTTTGATTTGCGCGGGATCTTGGGAGGGAGTTGCGACAGTGAATAATTGCCCGCTCCCGGAATTGATTCCTTCCCCCCTCCGGCCGCCATCTTGGAACGGTCGGGAAAAGGGGGGGGGGCGATCTGCCAGGTAGATTGCAGCAGGAAGGGAAAAGGTTTTCTTTGCCAAAAATACATCTTGCGAGATTAAACGTCTCCAGACAGCGAAACTCTTCGTCACGGATTTCTAACTCCTGTCACCCTGTCCTGTCGATTTCTCAGTGCCTGCTCTCCTCCCGGTAGCTTGGAGAACGCGTATTGTTACATCATGTTTCTCTTGCCTTGATTTAAAGGAAAGATACCAGAAGCAGAAAACTATAAGAATTCAAATGTAAAATAAAATATTTCCAAAGATAAGACTGAATAGCATTTAAATTAATAAGATTGTTTAATCTAATTTTTAATTAACTAAAAGCATATTTTATTTTCAGTAAGCTATTTCGCATTGGTAGAGTACTTGAATAGAAAGTTTTTAACCTCTGAGCATTACAGCTGAATAGAGAAATGGGGTGGCAATAACATTATTTATCAAAATGGTTGTACCTATTAAAGCCAAATGTGCTTAGTAAATATCAAAGTTAATAAAGTACAGAAAAAAGGAGAAAAGACAGAAGAGAGTGGATTATACATAATCGGCAAAAAAAAATAAAAAAATCCAGAGTTTAGTTAGTGAGGTAAAGATATAAATAATGGTCCACGTGCAGAAAATAGGCGTGATTTCCTGATGATTTTTGGAAATTTGGAGTCATAGTTCTCAAGTACATTGTGGTTCTTATGAAGATTTTTCAAAAAAATCTGGAGGATAATTTCTTATGAAAATCATTAAAATTGGGGAATCGAAATTTTTTTTCTTACGTTGTTTTTTTACAAACCATAGAACATTGTTAATCACGTTGGAAATTCTATCTCTGTTATACTCTTCTTAGTTGCAGTTGACTAATGACAGATGTGTAAGATGTTAATGGCCAAGTAAGATAGAAAAAGCATCGTCCTATAATTTAGTATTTTTTTTTTTCTTCTTAAAAATTCAAATTTGAAACTCAGGATAGGACATAGCTTCGCCTTTATTTTCTCATGCTTGAAATTTACTTTCTCGTATACACAAATATATATATATATATATAATTTTCTCGTATCATAAAAAAAAAATCTAACCTTAGATTTTGATGAATCGCCTCATTTTAGACATCCCTGAATTCGAAAAACACATTTTCGGAAAATGTCCGTCTGTCTGCCAGTCTGTGACAAAGATAACTCAGAAACGCTTTGATCTTGTCAAATGAAATTTGGCATACTGTCTCTATACCGAATAGGCATACTATGTTTGTAACAAATTTTGAGTAAAATCCACTCAGTGGAGGTCTGTCTGGTCTGTCCGGTTGTTCAAATGAATTTTGTCGCGATAACTTTAAAACGAAGAAAGCTAGACTGTTAAAATTTGATACACATAGTTAACATCTATAATCTAGATACCATTCAAATTTTGAGTCAGATCCAACAAGGGAGTGACCGTTTGTAGGTCTGTTCTGTCAGAAATATGTAAATGAAATATCTCAAAGACGCAATAACTTAAATATATGAGATTTTAAAATGGCATTTTGTGACTGCAAGTGCATTTTTGTATCAAATCTTTCAATCAATCGGTTGAGAAAAATGTGTCTAAAACACAAATTCGATTTTTGGATGCTACTAACAGCTTCCCAGGGTTTAATCGGCAAATAATTGGCCAAGACTTACTCGATAGATTCAATAAAAATGCCATATTCATGCCGAAGGTTAATATTTCGTAACTATTGTACGTTAATGTCATGCAAAGTGTTCTTTGGGATGACATCTTTATTAAAGAATGTGCTAGAAAATTTCGCGGGGATCACTCTAGCTGGTTTGAATATATTTCTTGAATGTAAAATGTTTTTCCAATGTAACGTCAAAGTATATAGTGTCGTTATTCCAATATTTGTTCCTTCTGAATAGTTAAGGTAATTGCGTTGTTTTTTTGCTTTTTTCCATATGAAGATCGTCAGGCATTTATTAATGTTTATATGCGTCTTCCACTGAATGATCAATTTTCTAATTAAATTTAAGTGTTCAGAAATTTTTCTGTAATGGTATTTGGTTCTTCATAGGTACAGAAGATGGCTATGCCATCAGAAAAGAGACTGATATTGATTTCTTGCAATCTTGTGATATTCTTGATATAAATATTGAAGCAAGTAGGGCCGAATACGAAACTCTGAACAACACCGACTTGGATTTTCCTTGGTGTGAATAACGAATTTATTTCTCATGAAGCCTTATATTATTTAGAGCTAATACTTGTTCCCCAAAAATTCCTTATTTCTTAGAAATTTACTAGTCTTGTTGGGTCCAGAAAAAACCAGAATTTTTTAAGACAGATTATATTACATACAAGTCACCTTTATTAAATCAGTTGATTTATCAGGAAAATTAGTAGTGTTTAATTTAGATCGAATCTCTTATATATATTTTGTAGTTCAAGATTCTCACTCAAAGAAGGGATTTTCTCCAACGAGGTTGAATCCTATGACATGATAGTACCATTAAAACATAAATGCATGGGGAATTTATAACTAGTGTACTATTCTGCCTTTCTTCTTAGTGGAATTTCTACAATTCAAGAAAATCATGAGGCTTAAATATTTGAAGAAAAAATTAAAAAATATTTTAATTTCATAACAGCAATGAAATCTACTGCTGAAAATCATACAAAAAAATATTTTTAATGTAATCTCAAAATTTTGAAAAATTAATGGAAATTAAAGTGATATCATATTATTAATTAATTAAGGATATTTTCTTTTTAATTTTAAAACGATGCAAAAATCGAGTTTCTGCTGTAATATTTTCGAAAATAATGGTGGAAAAGAGTAAACATTTTGGTCAATTTTTAACTAATATAAGTTGTAAATAAACTTTTTAAAATCGCTTACGGCTGTACATTCTCCCTTTTTAAAGTATATCTGTACCGAATTCTGTAACTTCTGTCTTTTAGAACATCGATATTCTTTAGTACATATACAGACAAATCATTTTTTAAGTATAAATACTCGGTAGTTACTTAAATTTTTGTCTTTTTCAGTGTGTAACCATTTTTCAAGTTAAAAGGAAATAAATATAGTTATATTCTGTTTAGTAATATAGCTGAAAGTGTTACGATCATTTAAAAGTTGAAATTCTTGATAAAAAAAAAGTGCTTACTCACAGCACATTGTAGATTACATTCAGTAAAATTTTATGATGCAATATATCGTGAAGTCACATCAACTATTTTGATTGTTATCATACATAAAGTTCCTTTTAATTTTTTTAAATGTCTCGTAATCTATTTTTATTTTTGAAATAGCAGTTCGAATACAGTTTTTAATCACCAATAATTATTTAAGTTTACTTTAAAGCTCTCAACTAAGTTAAAAAATGTGATTTTCTCTTACAAACTTCAACAAATATATTCACGTTGAATGCTATGAAAGAAAGGTAGTGGAATCGCTATATTTCAAAAATTATTTTCAAAATGGTATTTGAAAGTTAAGCTGGATGTTAGAATAAAATAAGTTAGATGGAGGGAAAAAAATCCAAAAATATTATCATTTATTATAGAAATAGTACAAACATAGTGTAGGACTCATGAGTGCACTAAAACCAACTGTAACCAACCCCAATTAATCGGCATTATCGAAGTAACGACTCTTTTAGAGGTCGAAAGTCAATTTGGAAATTCAGATATTTAAAAAAAACATGTAATGGAGTGTAGCGGCTTATCAAGAAAAAATATAAGACATTAGAACTATAGCAAAATCAACAGTAATTGATGCTCAGTATCAAAATAATGATTATCTTAAAGGTCGAAATTTAATTTATAAGTTTAGGCATATGAGACAAAAAAAAATGCAATGAAAGGCAGCGGAGTTGTAAGGACAAGTGTAGGACATTAGAATTGCAATAAAATAAATATAGCTGGCGCCCAATTAACCATTAGTATCAAAATAACCACTTTTTTGGAGATTGAAATTTATTTTGGAAATTTAGATATATGATATAAAAATATATGTAATGGAAGACAGTGATGTGGCGAGAACAAGTGGTGTTTGGAGCAAATGGCAGATGGTTATTTCACTCCTCACTCGCTATTAATAATTTGATAAAGATAAATGGCCCCAGGGACATGTCATTTTTCAATAAACTTAACTTTAAAAAAGTGGCGCAATTGTTTTGTTTACATGCCGCTACAACCTGAACCTTCCCTACCTTTTTACCTCCCCCCCTTATCAATATGATAAGGGGTGTGTGGGATGGTAAAGAAAGACACAATTTAAATTGATACAATTCATTCAGTCCATTTATTTTCTCTCTCATGAAAATGAAATAGCCAAATAGGGTCTGGAAACAAAAAAAAGTAATAATGTGGCAAAGTAGAAAAAAAGAAAAAAAAAAAAAAAGAAAAAAAAATGAAAATGACACTCAAAAAAATAAGCACGGGAAGAACTGTGAACTATCCTAAAATTTGTCGATTTGTGCTCATCTATGGCCTTATAAGAAGTTCATGATATACATACATAGTGTATTTGTGAAACTCTTGTAACAGACATGCGAGTCAACATACATCGAAATTATGCGTGATTGTTTAAAAGAATGAACAACTTTCTTGTTATAATATATATGGTAATTTAGAAATATTTTAACATTGCTTTTTTTTTGTCATCAATATAAAATTTTGTGCATATGCTTTAAGTTTAAAATAATCTACCTAAAACATTTATTTAGTTGTGGTCATGCATAGAAAAGGCAATTAATGGGGTTTTGCATCTAATTTTTCTGGATTGCATGAGAAAATATGTTTAGGCAAGAATCCAAATATTTGTATTCAACTTACCGATAAAATCCGTTTTAAGGCATCGACAAGATATTATTGCAATGGATTAGATAAGTGGTCTATTGCATACCTTGATATTCTAATGAAAAGGCTAATTAATGTGTCAATATTTTTGCTCTTTTGCAATATGAGTTTTCTTGCCAATATGTGTTTTTAAGGGGAATAAATGCAAAACATATAAATTGAATTCATTACTTTTCTATATTTTAGAAATTAACTAACCCACCAGATATGCTTTTTAAATTACTATTTTACAATCTTGCTTTTTTTAAATCGCAGTGGATTGTTAAAACACTTCTTTGGAAATGTCTGAGAATGCAGGTGTAAGTGCCAGCACCGCAGGATATCTCATTCAGAAACTTACCCCCTTCAAAAAATTTTGCCATAAGAGGTGCCCAGATTCATCCACAGGTGTTCAAAGAAAAGATGTCTGAACAACAGATGAGCATTTTTTTTGTAAGTCATTGTGTTTAAAAAAACGCCCTGTGAACTTGGGCCATAAATTTAAATGTTACCTCTAACAGTTTAAATAGGCGGTGACTTTCAGAAGCTGAGGGGATAGCCAAAACATGACTTCGTGGGAGAAACAGTTAGCGAAAACGGAAGCTAGAGCAGAAAGGGTGTGTGGCCCTGTTTAGCTTTCTAAAGGTGGGGTGTGAAGAGCCTTGATTGTAAAAGTCTGTCAGTATTTTGCTTCCTACTGAGAGGACACCTTGTTTGGATGTTGTTAGTGACAAAAACTGAATCTTTCTACCGTTTACCCGTGAAAAATGAGACTTCAACGCCCCCTTTATCTACCTAACGAGGTGTCTACAAGGGTGGATCTTAGTGTGAACAGTTGGACCGTGACCACAGTTCTCATTCCACTCTAATTGCCTTCCATACTCCTTAAGTCTCTTTTACGTACAAAATCCGACTGAAATTTGCTTCTGAATCCAGAATTTTTTTGTCTTTTTTGTTGTTATTATGTCACAGTTTAGTTAAATCTGTTTCTCGGGCCATTAAACTGCAATCATTGTATACTGTGAGTCATAAACTGTCTATGAGATTTTGCAGAAAAATTGAAAATAAAAATAAATCACTATCTCATTTATAAATTTCAAAGGATATTGATCATTGATCATATAGTAGCGGTTGGATTTGTTATGTTTCAATGCCTGTCAATAAGCTTCGAGTCACTAAGAATAGTTCCAAATTTTTTTTTTTTTAATATACCACAGAAATGTTTGCTTTAGAAACAATTCCAACTCATTCGAACAACCTGATTTCAATGCAAAATGTATGAGTCCTTGTATTTCCTAGCATCAATTTTATATATTAACTCTTTCCCTGCGGATTTTTTTAAAATCATTATTTCGATGCGATGTTTACAAATAAGTTCAAATATTTCTCAAACAAAATTAAGTGATACTGTATGTTACACGATAATAATATTATATAATAAAAATCTGTAATTCATAAAAATAAACACTCCAAACTGCGAAAAACGGGGGATTCAAGAAAAAATGGACTGATTGCCAACCCGTGGAAATCGCGGGATAAGCAGCTGGAGGGTTAATAAGAGAGCAATATTTGTTCGTTGGTGACCGTCATTATGTCTAAATTTGAGTCAAATTACTGATAATAGGATATGATCACGTCTTAACACTGGAAACTACTAATTAAAAGTCGAATATATAGAATCAATAGTTTAAAACAAATAAGAGCATATAAAGATCTCATTTTAAAAAAACAATGAATAGCCTAAAAAAATAAATGACAATTTAAACTTTTCTTACTTAAAAAACTATATATGTGATTAACCCTACGATAGTGTTTTAAATTTTCATTAGTTGTAAAAATACTCTCATAGTAATCGAATAGCTAATTCTAAACTAATATGAGAGACAAATAAGACTCTTCAAACATAAACGTTGGCCAATAGCTTGTATTAGGCTAAGTCATGTGAAAATTTATTTCCATAATATCAAAACCTACTATATTCATCATCGTTTATTTAACTGAAATAGGGATTAGGGGATTTAAAAGATGAAATGGCATAAGAGAATGCGTTATATATCAGGAGACGAATTGCTTGCGCAAATTAATTAACAAGTAAAAGATTAGTATCCACGTAAATTATTATAAGAGATAAATTCCTTATAGGATATACTGATTGTACGAGCAAGTATCGTATTTCAGGAGATCGATATGTATAAGTGGATAATTGGAGGAAAAGTGAGAGGATTTTTCTAAAAGAAATGGGAAAATTATTTATAACATGGTAGGATATAGTAGGTGATAAGGATAAGGATGATTTACATTTCACTTATAGAAATTATAACGCAGATGTTATTTTTATTTATTTTTATAATATTGAAAATAAGATCTTCAAAATTGACTGAATTTCCTCAAAGCATCACATATGAGAAGGATTAAGCCCAATTATTTGTTACAACAAATTCTTGGCAGATGATATATCAATTAAAAAATTGTTTTACTATTAAACTATTTAAGTATATTCTATTACTAGCCGCCTTTGGCGACCAGCCGGTTCGCAAGTATTACCGCTCGCTACAATTTTCAATTAAAAATTTTAAGTAACTGGTCTCTTAATAGATTCTCAAACAAAACATTTTTAATCTTCAAATTTTGATATTCATACCAAACTTATACTGTTGTTTAGATCGTTTCGTTCAATTTACTATATATATTTTGCTAATTTGTTGTCATTTCCGGTAAAATTCAACTTTAATTTAAAATGGAAATGATGAAATTGCAATTAATATAAAGATATTTTTTAATAAAACCAAGCGTTTTATTTTATTTATCATCTTTATTGTTATTTATTTATTAATTATTATTATTGAATATGAGTATTGCAACCAGAATCGATCGGTATTTAAGTCTTATGTGAACTACAAAATATTTTTCATAATTTATGTAATATTTCAAAGAATAATTCAACAAAAATTTCTCAGATTCAGCATAAAATTCAGTTTTTATTTTTGCTTTCAAAAGGATTGAAATGAAATCAATAATAATATTTTGTTCCGGCCTTTAAATATATTTCAAAAATTATGAAGTCTAAATTTAATGCAGTAAGGTATCGTATTCTGAGAAATATTCTGGACACACCAAATTTTAAATAAATGAATGAATGTTTCTATTTTCCACGATCAACTAAGACTTATTATGAAGTTAGGAATGTTAAAAATTTAGAAAAACTCAACATTTTCATAATCTTAGTCCAATTAATCTTGAGAAACCTGCGCGCTGATTGGCGTATTTTCTTTGAAACGATCGATGGAAAATCTAAAATTATCCTTTTTTTATTGAATAGTGATGTTCAAATTTTCATAAATCAGTCAGTTTAAGTGATCGATTTAGTTAATTGGAAATTAACTCTTTTTATTTAAAATATTAGTCTTTCAAGAACATTTTGTTATTCGTGACTTCCACAGCAGAAGCTTTATGTAAAATCAAAAATTCGTTATTTATTAGAGCATTTATTGAATCAAACTACATAAAATATAATCATTTTCCATTTAGACCATTTTAGCAGATCTGTGTCTTACTAAAGGTTTACAAATTAGCTGCGTGGCCCTGTTTTGAATGGATATAATGTTCATATTAAACAAAACTTGCCTTAAAATAAAACTGATTTATTGGATTAATAATATAGAGAGAGTGTAAAAGATCATAAAATAATTTTTCTTGAATTTATTTTTTAGAAAAAATAACATTTCATATTTGTTTCATTTCCAACAGACATGTGCCGAAAATTATATTTTTGCAGATTTCATTTCCAAAATGATTTAATTTATTTTTAATAGCAGCTTTAATCAATGTGATGGCAACACTTTGAAAAAAGCTAACTCTTTCCCATGAATGCGAAACGTGCTCGTGCAGCTTAAATTTTATTTTCATTTTGTAAGAAAAAAAATTGTTGAAAAATATTTCTTTAAAATTTCATTAAAAATAGAAATTTAATTTTAAGGTTAAAACATTGGTATCATTTAAAAGATAAATTTTTGATCTGTAACTTCATGTAAAAATCTTTTTTGTGCGGTAATATTTTCGGAAGTTATATCAGAAACACGCCAAAATTTCGCTTAATTTTTAAATAAATAAAATTCTAATTGAAAATTCGAAAAAATAATCCCCAGGTGCACATTCCTGGCCTCCAAGGTATACACGTGCGAAATTTGGTAGCTGTAGGTTGAATGGTCTGGCCTGTAGAGCGCCAACACACACACACACACACACACACACATTGACCTTTATTGTAAGTATAGATTAAGTTTATACTATTAAGTATATTCCTTATATTCAGGAATATAATGTTATTAAACTGGATTAAAAGAGAAGATTCATAGTTAAGAAAGCAGAAATGTTTTGAACTGTTCACATGACTCAATATCTTTAAAAAGTTTCATTCCTGGTTTTAATTAATAAACAAATTGATTATAAATTAATTTAAAATCATATTATAATTTTAATTACTGTTTCTTCCATAATTGAGAAGTTTGAAAATCTTTTTAAAATATTAAGAATTTAGATATTATTTTGCAAATAAACGAAATAGAAAGTTAATAGTCCAGGAATATAGGAAAAGAACTATTCTAATCATAGTATGGAAAATTACCAAATAGTTAATTTATATAATTATAACATTGATTTTGCTGATGCTTTTCAATAATGCGTATTTATTTATTCGATCGTTCAGGCTTTACCTACCAAACCGAAATCGAATAAAATGTCACAAAACGCTAGGGAAGTTTAAAAAAATATACATCTTACAAAATACAAAAATTATAATGACATAAAAAAAAACAAAAAAACAAAAAAAAACATACAACATGTATATCAACATTCAGTGAAGTTTAGAAAAATGCTGACAAAAAAAGCACCTTAAAACTAAAACTAAATTTAAAAAAAAAGCTTAATATAAAATTTTAAAAAATATATGGTGACTACATTAAATAAATAAGAATGGTCAAATAAAAAATAAGAATATATAAAGAGTAAAATTTATTATTAATTATATTACATTTCATTTAATTAAATTTTATATCACTTTCTGCATACAAATCCCTGTAAAATAAGCTTCAAAAAGTAGTAAATATTTAACTTCATAGGGAAAAAAAACTTATATATATCACTAGCTTTATTACCCCCCCCCCCCCAACTTTCTTCTCACAGAAATAGAAATATCAGTTTGATTTCTTAAAAATTAATTTGCATCAAAATTGAATTTATTTTTTTTTTATTTTATAATATTAAAACACGAAAAGAGAAAAAAGTATTGATATCAAGGTCCATGAAAAGTGACACTGGTTTAAATCTTTACAACTAATAACAAATTTCGGTCTTTCGGTCTTTTCCGTATAAGAACTTTTCACGGTCTTCTGCTCCTAGTCTATACCAGACATCGCTTTTCCGCATAGATTCGAATTTAATGCTATTTATATACGAAGCGTAAAACGGGGTACTTATACGCCAGCTTAGTTAAAACAGCGACGATGCGTGATTATATATGGAGGTTGATGATGACCACGAATGGTATCTGTGTTTGCAAATGAGGTAATCTCAACCAATATTCCACTGTCCATACCCCAGATTTGAGTAATAAGATCCGTTCGACGCCTAGATTTCGAACTTGACCATTGGCCAGGCTCGTTCATTAACGTCAAGAACCCGCGCGAACCTTTATTAACTAATGGCGGTACATTAACAATTAACTCCATTTGAACTCTTGAGACAACCGGAGACAGTTGCCATAGTTACCGATCCCATCCCGTTGCTTGGCAACCGTCAGGAAGTCATACAAACTGTGAGAGTTTCCAGCTATTATTGGCTGCCAGGCTGTAGATTGATTTGAGAAAGGGAAAACTGGGATTTAGAAATGTAATGAATTCCGGATAGATCTTTTTTTTTTAATACGAGTCATTAATTATTTCAGACCTGCGACCAGTTTCTCTTTCTCTCTCGTTTTTTCAATATTTCAGTGAGTCTTGTTCAGTTTAATGGGATATATTTTTTCATCTAAGCCCTTATCTTCACTTCTGATCCTTTTTTGATTGGAAGTTAAGTTGGTATAATGGAATGACTACGCACACGAATTCTGCTGTCGTAATATATGAAATTGTTTGAAGATTATGTTGTATCGTTGTCAGATATTTTTCAATTGCATTTAACGCAAAAATGAAGTTATTGTAAAAAATAACGACCAAATTAAGTTTTTTTTTTTTAATTTTAAGATATTAGTAAATTTACCTTATTTATTTTGTTTTATTTTAGAAGCATTAAATTAATGATTAAAGTGATGAATTCATTGATAAATTCCTGTGCAATTTAAAATAGCTGTAACTTTGTAAACATAAATAATAAAAAGTAGGGAAATAAAATATAATTATTTCATTCATAACTTCAATTCGTTTCCTATTTATTTTAAAAATTATATTTTTACAAATTGCATAGAATAATAAAAGGATTAACAGAATTATGACTGGAATGATAATTGGTAAAAAGAATATGCAGAATCTTTGAATTCTAAAATTAAAAATATCTCATCCACCTTAGAATATTTTGATAATAATTTAGTGCGTATTATACTAAAAAGAACCACTTTTTATTTATTCATTTGTTTATTATTTCTTTCTTTTTAAAATTTTTAATTTTCGTCAAGGATAGAAATAATTCAGAGAAGAACTAAAAACCAAATAAATGATTTTTGTGTGTGATGTCGGTGATTTTATTAAAAACTCAACCTTTACATTAATTATAAATTTTTATATCACGAAATTTTAGAAACTCTTAATATTTTTTTATCAAATATTAATGCAGCTCATATTAAAGGGAAGTTGAACTTCCGTCATTCTAAAGGGGGAGGATGGGTACTATAGACTGATAGTAAGTCATTGGTCAAATACTCTTCATAGATTTGATTTGGTTTGGAATTTTTCAATGCAAAAATCTTTATATATTTTCGTCAAATAAATTATTATTTGGCGAAAACTTTATCGAACTCTTCCTAAGAAAGTTAATAAACGTCCAATCCACCCAATCCCTCATAGAAACTGCAAACCTTAGACAACGTCGTGAATACCACGAGTGCTCCGATTTTTATTTTCAGTGTCCTACGTATGATCATTTTGTGATTCATAGTATAGGAAAGAAAACAGAGTATGCCTTTTTTAGTTTTCCTCACCTAAATGGGGAAAAACACTTGTTGCCAAACTACAATTTTAACAACAAGCTCATGAACTATTTTGTCTAAGTCTTTGTACATTTAAGTTATCGTGCATGTAAAAGTACAGAATGATTGATAAACAAGTTCTTGTTAGATTTGGTTCAAGATTAGATTCAGATCTATACTTTAGATGTTAAATAGTAGTCCAAATTTTATCTGTCTAGCTCCTTCTGTCTTATTGTTCTCATAATAACGTGCACACGACCAGACAGAGGGATTTTTTTATAAATTGATATAATTTAATATTTACTAGAAATTTACAAATTAAGTATGTGTTCGAAACCATATACGAAATCTAAACAGCATCCGTCAACTCAAAATGTTTTTGAGTTACTGTGCTCACAGACAGACAGACAAACATAATTCCATAAAATATTTTCTTAGATTCAGGGAGCATAATCCATTCTTAAGCATAATGAAGATCTCGAGTCGAATTTTTTTGACAATTACAATATTTTCACTTTCTTCTTTCTGTCAGCCTGCTTGTTTCCACTTATTCCTGAGAATCCCTTACATTTGTGTAGTGAGAAATTGTGGGGAAGAAGTGTATCGTTTCTGGCATCGTTCTTGTCGCCTGACCACTGTTCAAAAGTAAGGTCAAATACCCATTGTATCGCTCTAAAATATTGCACTGATATAAATAAGCTAAACTAAACATATCTCTTTCTCGGTAAAAAGAATAGGAAATTCTAACTTCTAGTTAGAAATATCGTAGTATGGTTATGTGTTAGGCTTAGTTTGTCTTTATCTCTTTCTATTGTATCAGGCTTTGCGTTTTATTCATCATATTTTTTTTGTATTATTGAATTTGCAGGACGAATGATAATTTAAAAAATATTATAGTATTAAAACTGCATCAAACGTTTTAAAACATAAAAAAACAAAAATTTTATTTTTTTAATTATTTATTAAAAATTTTATTAGATTAAAGAAAGATATACAATGAAATAAATAGGAATCACTAAAAGGGTTATTTTTTAAATTTTGAGATTTGGTGGTTTTTTTTTTTTTTTTTTGCGATAAAATTTTCTAGAGAAAGAAAAGGATTAAATTTTCGGCTAATTTTTAATAAACCAAAAACTTGTGGAAAAAAAAAACACCTTTTAGTCACTATCTACCAAAAATGAAATAAATACGCTATGAATTTGATAGCTTTTATTCCTTAACTGCTTTATGTTCTCTACAATTTAATTTAATGGAACTTTCCATTTCGGGAATTTTTTATCATCTTCATTCAAATGCGAGTCCATATAGAATTCATTGGATATTTATCGATTCCGTCTAATTTTTTACAGTATTATAACATTTATTGTTCAATTGTTGTTCAGAAGTATAAAAATGCAATAAATTGATGTATGCATGGGTTTAGGACAAACCGATTAAGAGATTAAATGTCCGCCCTCTAGAGAATTTTTAATGATATTTTCATCATGCATGTTGCTTTACAAACGTAGAGTTAGTACAATTAGTAAAAATGCCAATCTAATGTATATGTATAGTTAGTAAATATGCCAATCAGTGAACAATATCATGCCTATTATGTGCTGCAACATTTAGCTCGGATTATTATTTATTAATATCCGCCAACTGAATTTTATTGTTGCAATAACTTTGACAATTACTTAGTACTTTTGGAATAATATTTGTAATTTTATAATAATTAATAACATAATCTTGTAATTTCATTAAAAAAATTAGTTTTCTGGTAATATTTTTATACATGCTTACTAAATTTTCATTAGATTTTTGTATTTTTTCTGAACTAAATTTAATTTTTTAATTATTTAAATAAAGTGATAAACTAAAGTTCGTATGCATACTTATACTAAGGCATAACAAACATTCTTATTATAATCCTATTGAGTTTTCTCAAAAATGACAAAGTATTGAGTGTTTCGATTTCTTTTAAATCTACAAAGTTAATTTTGAGCAAAATGTATTAAAGATATATAAGATCCTAGATTCAATTAGAAATTCATTTTATTTAATAATGAATGTTTTTGAATATTTTATTTTATTGTCATATCTTTCCTTTTTCAGAGATAAAATACTAAAAATTAAATTTCATATTTCGTTTTTTTTTAAATTTAAAAACATTATCCTCTTAAAGCATTCCCAATGATTGCAAAACGATCAATTCAGGATTATTTGTTTTATTTTGAACTTTAAAGATTAAAATCAGTTTTCAATTTCCTTCTTTTAAATAGTAGGGAAAAAAATCGAAATGAAAGGGTGGGGTGGGGGGTGGGGAAAGAATAAAGAAATGCCGAAATTTGGAGGGAGCAGCACAGAGGTCAGGCCATTGATTTCCAATATTGTTTTGACAAGCTGTGGAGCTCTCACTCCCTTCAAAATGAATAGTCACTCAATCCAAAAGAGGCAGAAGAAAGACCGCTTCTTTAGTTCGTGGATGGACGCTTCTGCATTGAGTCCCTCTTCAAACGCCCCTCACCCCATCACCAGTGCACGAGGCTCATTTTTTAAAACTTTCCCTATCCTTCCCCTTCTATTTCAGAGTTCTATTCATGAAGCATTCTCTGTTCTTATCTCTTTTTCATAGGAAACAAAGATTTTACGCGTTTTAAAATAAATATCTTTTAATCATTTGAAAAGATTATTAAGATTTAAAAAAATGTAATTAAAATTGAAATATATTTTCACAAATTTCAAGTTATCATCTGAGAACTTTATTTTTTTAAGTCACGTAGTATCAATCCGATTGGAAAACATCATATTCTCACAAGACTCATATTTCGCAATCATCAAAAATATTCGCAGCCATCTAAAAATATCAATCAAGTTCTAAATTTTTTTTTCTTGGTCATTTCCATTTTCCTCACTGTGCTTCTTTCCTCACTAACTTCTTACGACCCTGCCCTTTATGTGACAAGCTTCTTTATCATTTTTAATAACCTTAAAAGCAAAAAACTGATGCATCAAAAGCAAAAAGTCGCCAATTTTATGCCGCGTATTTTGAGGCTTCAAAAACCCAAAACCAAACAACATCATGTTCTCACATGATAAAAACATGTTGAAACATGCCTGATTTGAAGCGGATGGAGCCCACCGGAAATATTAAAAATTATATTATAACAAAAAATGAATTTAAACATGTGTAAAGAACATTTCTTAAAACATTATTATTAATCTTTAGCAAGGTTAATAAATAATATACAATTAGCAAATGAAAAGTAAAAGCAAAAAATAAAACTGTAAATAAATAAACAGCATTTTGAAAAACAATCAAGTTATAATTAAGTAAATAAACATTCTTTTACTTTTTAGAATTTTTGTTTTAATTTAACAACAGCATTTTCAGTAAATATATAAATTATCTTAAAGTATGAAAAGCAATATAAAGTACTTAGAATATAATTATAGCAAAAAAGTGTCATCTAAAAGGGTGGTTTTTTTTTTTTTGTTTTGTTTTTTGTTTTTTTTCACTGAATGCGATGCGCAACTGAAAAATCATTCAAGTGAACTAAAGACTTGAAAATAAATATTATCTGTTCTCTTTTCGAAATTATGGAAACGTTTCTAAGCCTAAAAAAGTGTCCATAACTTCGGCATGTCCAACAACTTAGGAGACTTTTTTCAATTTATTGCAACAAAATTTTGCACTAACGGATAATTATAAGTACTTATTTTATTGATTATTACTTTATAGATTAAATTAACTTCTGGGAATTAGTTTTACAAATGAATGAAGAATAAAACCAATCCCATGGATCTATAATGAATAAATTTGAATAAATAAATAATAGCAAAAAAAAAATGAAAAAGAAAGAAAAGAAAAGCACAATTCCCAAGATAAAGTGATATCTCGAAAATCATTATAATTGGAATATTCCTGACTGAGAAATAAAAATTTGCTCATTCGTGAGTTATAAAACCATATTTGACTAGTTTTATATTAACATTAATTATATAAATAGTAGTTGCTTGAAATAATCTAATTCATTCTGTCTTATCAATTTTGAAAGTTGTCGATAAACTTCACTTAATGGTGAGAAGATATTTGCAAGAATTCAATTACGTGATATTATTTAGGATGAAATTTAAGCCAAAATTGTGTGTAAAACTCTTTCCTCTATGTCTAAGAACAAGAATTGGATTTTAGACATTTTCATTCTTGAGTCTCACTTATCATTGTTAAGCCATGCCTCTTGTTGCCTGTAATTGTATTTGCTCGGTATCAACTTAATATGATTAAGTCTTTACTCTCGTAGTTTATCTTGCAGTGAAGCTCTTGCATTTGCATGATGCTACGTATCATCATTAATGTCTGTCTTCTGTTGTTCACCGGGCACCGAATCTCCATTAACGAAGAGGCGTAACCTTCCACTCTAGAAAGGAACTGAATTTACGAATCTCTGAAGGGTTCTTAAATCCGATTAATTTTTCTAATTTCATTAGAGTTTGCATTAATAGCGTGCTCTTTCAGGAAGAGCTTGCAATAATATTAATCTATCTTTTAAATCCATCAAAATGCTATATTTTCAGAAATTTCAACTTAGAGATATTTTGTCTATATCCTTTTGAGATTTTTATTTCATGATTTATTTAATACTCAACTATTGTATATCAGAAGATGTGCCCGTTTAGACAGATTGGTATTCTGTGAACAATACCTCAGATATATTTGCCATAGATTTTTTAACAAAAATTGTAATAGGAAATCTCATGCACATTAGTAGAACAGTTAAGAATTTTTTTAATTATTATTCACAGTGCATTGTAGATGTATAAATATAATAACATAAAAAAATTTCATTCCTTGAAACATGAACTTCTCTATCTATAATGATTGCCACACCAAGAATATTGGCTGAATTTCTATAAATTATATTTCTTAACCTTACTGTCTATGCAAATGCATATTACAGTAACCTTACTCTCTATGCAAATGTATATTACAGTAATTAACTCTCTACGCAGATGTATATATTGTAGTAACCTTGCTTTTTATATTATGTAGATGACAAAAACTTCATCAAGGTTATAGCTCTCAAAAATGGATTTCGATGGGAGGCAGACAATAGTTGGTGACATATCTAGAGAATAAAAATTTTCATTTAAAATGAAACGTGAAAAAATATAAGTTGAAGTTGTTGGACTTTATGTTAAGATTCATCCTCCACCCTACATTTGAGGAGTTGCTTATTCATTTACTTTAATTTATTAGCACCCATTTAGCTTTAGTTGTTTACAAACATATCGTTTGGAAGAAACACAAGGATTATTTTGGAGCAGACCTTATCTTGAACTTTGTAATACCCATCATAATTCTGCTTTATGAAAACGGGAACGACATCTGCGTTTGCAGTTAATTCTCCACGCTTCTGCGCTATATTAATTAAAAAATGATTGGTTACATACGTCAGATTTAACATGTACCAAGAACAGCGAACGTTTTAGTACAAATATGTCCTAAACTAGAACATTTCCAGCCTTTAAACCATGCTAGAATTTTTAAATGAAACAAGAACAGAAATTATGAAAGTTTTTTTTAAAAAATGATCATTTTGATACAAGAGCATCTGATTTTCTCCCCTTGCTGCACAAATTAATTAGATTTGGAAAAATAAGAAACAGAAAAGAAATTAGAAATTGACAAACTTTGGAATATATATATATATATATATATATATATCATTTTAATAAAGAGGCATCTAACCCTCCCTTGTTCTCTTCAGTCGCTATATCTCTGAAAACTTGCCAACTCTGGAATCCCAAAAAACTACTAACTTCAAAGAAACATCAAAGAACTATGAAAGTCCTTTCCAAAATGATTCACTTTAAGTTAGGCCAATATATCCATTCATCTTATTTGTTTCCGGATTCATACACCCCTTATAAAAGTGTCGGCATCCTATCGAATGATTTCCCCATCACCACTCTGTGGGGTGAGAGGCAACCCCTGGAAATGAAGAAGAGTAGTGATGCGAACTGAGAGACGGGTTTCTTTATTTAGATATGAAACTGCTTTCGTGTTCGCGCTCCCTGTTCATTAGTCTCCGTCTCCATAACACAACATCGCTAATGTCAGGCGGGGGGCAGGGAGGTGCCCCAAGGTAGGTCGGACGCCGCCCCACCTGTCACGGTGATGGATGGACGGAGTGCTACTAGGGGCGACCGCATCCTCTCCGCCCCACGTCTTTTCCCCAGGAGGACTGGAGTGACCTCTCCTCTGACCATTGAGGGCGAGAATGGGGCTCTACTGTGTAAGAGAGATTAAGAATGCGGGGCGCTTGAGTATTCTGACACAGGGATCGGGGAGAGGTGTTTTTTTTTGGGGGGGGGGGAGAAGTGGTGGATAGGGGGGAAACGGCACTTTAAATGGCATTTGAAAAAAAAAAAAAAAAAAAAAAAAAAAAAACTTAATATATCCAGATAAACATTTGAACGACTTAATATTGTGGGATTATACGTAAAGGCAACTAGTAAAACATTTAATATCAACAACAACAAAAAAAATCAATGAGAAAATCATAAAGTATTTAACGTTTTATTTCGTTTCAATATCACGAATGATTTTTAAAAATGGCCATGCTATTAAAATATCTCTTATTCTAAATAATAATTTACAGCGTTTCAATTGGACAAATGATTCCGAAGTTATAAACATTCCGTTTCAAAATAAAGTTTAGAGTGTTTTTATTTTATCGTTATTGAACTGTTTATAGAAAAATTGCTATAATGCTGCAGTTTTTGAATTTTCTTAATTGCAACCACTACTTTATATTACCCCGATTAAAAACAGTACCCTTTTCTGTTATTTTTTATATTAAGACAAAAAATACACACAAAAGTTGTCAGCGGTACAAATTTATAATATTGAGATCATGATCTATAATAATATTTAAGACACTGATGTAAAGATCATCGATTGAGATATTTAATATTAGATAGTACCTGTTCTTTGTTCCTCTCTTAATGTAAGCTCCTGCAAGACGAACTTTTATAATCAAATTCTTTTGAAGATACCAGAATTTCAGTTTTACCATTGTGTTTCAATACTCTAAAACCTTTATTGCTATTGAGAGTCAGATGTATATATATAATTGAGTAACAAAATTCAGTTATATATTTTATATAACAAAATTCATTTTGATCATTGTGACTATATAATAAAAAGGGAATTTTAGATTTACATTTAGTATGACAAAATAGTTATATATAATATAATACAAAAGCATTTTGTTAAATAATCACTATGAATGAAAGCAAAGGAATAATTTTTGATAGAAAATTATTTTGTATTTAATTTTATAATAAATGTTTAGATAAAAAAAATGCTGCTAAATGACAAATACATGCAATAAAATTAATTGCCATATCCAGTCAAGATTTTACGGACATCTGAAAAACTAGTTACATGCCAATTTATTAAATAGCTTTTTTTATGATTAGTTAGGAGAAAATTCTGCAATTTAGTTCTTCTTCAATCAGAAAAACATATTTTTTGAAATTATATCTGTCTACGAACAGGATAACTCAAAAATTCTTTAAGCTAGATTAATGAAATTTAGTATACAGACTTTACAATACATATGTAGATTTCTGTCAAATTTCGAAGGAAATCCATTCCGAGGAAGTTTATCTACCCGACTATTCGTGTACAAGTAAACATGATAACTATACAATGTAAAGAGCTAGGTAAATAAAATTTAGTACAGATATTCAGCGTCTGAAATGTAGATTCATATAGAATTTTAAATAAAAAACTATCAAAGTGGTGACCGTCTGTCGTCTGGTACTTACAATAACTCAAAAAGGCAATGATTTAAATAAATAAAATTTAGTATGTGATCTTGTCTCTACAATGGTAGTTCTATGGCGATTTACAGTTTCATTCGATAGAAAACACCATGCCAAAAATATATACATATTTGATTTTCTGGTACTTCCGTGTTACCCCTTTCAATTGATTCAATAAATATGCTAGATTAACGCGAAATATCAATATTTTATATATATTTTCTCCAATCCATGTAAAGCATTTGAAACTTTACCTAAGGTTCGCAATTTTTATCGAGACGAATGGAGTAGTACCTTCATTAGAAAATATAACCATACAAGACTACTCCATCCCGCCTTATTAAAGGCATTCGGATTAAATTTGAATAGCGACAAAATTGGCGGGAACTATGGTTCAATCCTATGGGCCATCACCGGCCACGACACAATCTTTATCGTGGGAAGCACGTCCCGTCATCGGAAGAAAGTAGCAACCTCCGCCATTTCTGTACCTACTCGGATTCTGAGAACCAACCACCATGCCGGAAGCTTCTCATCCTTATATGAGGTAAGATCATTAAAGAGAAAGTTCTAGGGAGACTAGTCCTGCTAGTTTAAAAACATTTTAGGAAAGAATTATAATTTGTATTGAATATAATTATTTTATTCAAAGATACAGCAATTAAAAAATATTAAACAAATATAGTTCACTTTGAACTTCGAATATCTGAGTATCTTATTGAAGAGTTAGACAGTTTAGCATGTCTCAATAACTGATTACTACATTGGTTTCTTTTTTCCATATATTGATTCTTACATATTCATTTATTTTTTGTATATAGGCAATTGTATTGACGCTAGTTATCTGCCCTAAAAAATCAGGCAAAGTTATCTTTTCCTGCATTTTTCATATTATATATATATTTCTGAATTCACTGACAACTTCTCGGCATTGTTGATCACAGTAAAAAAAAAGTCTAGTGTTCATTAATCTTTTTTTTTTTTGTGTTAAAAAAAAGGCTAGAATAAAGTTCTTCTATTATTTGAGTGACGTGTCGCATCTTGGTATTTGTAGCCTTCTTCCAGCGTTTCAGCTGCACAACTGATATCCGGAAAAGTTTTAGCATTTGAAAGAGCATTTTCCTCACAGTTTTGGCAGCAGTAAACATTTCCCGTGGAACATTTCCAAATATCCCGCTGCTGCATCAGAATCAGTTAATTTACCCTCCTTCAGGCCGGCAGAAGCAAAGGAGTAGAAAATAAACTATTAATATGTCGCCTTTAACTTCCGAATACAAACAAGTTTAGAAACTTTATAAATGAGTTGATAATTTTTCTTTCTCTGTGGTTAGTGGTTAGATGTAAAAAACGAGCTGAATTATAAATTCATAAGTAAACTTTATAATTATATTTTATGTCACACGTGAAAGATGAACCGAGTAAAATGTTGTTTTTTAATGACACATGCAATTTGATATATAAAAGTCTATAAGATCAAATGAATCATGATTCTTAAAAAAATCATTTTATAATAAAGATCAGTTCAATCATACACTCACTTTTATGGGATATGCCTTGCAATTTTGGACCATCATAAGCTGAGGGTGAAGACAGCGGAGCATATCACAAGAATTTTCATTATAATGGCATAAGGTCGAACCAGGGTTGAAGGGAGTTAAACTGTGGATTGGATGGTAAGCAAAAAGAAGGTTATAAGCCCTTCTGTGAGTTATTATAATTTTTTTTTTTTTGGCAGGGCTCCAAAACACAATTATTCAAAAATTGATGAACGAAAGGGCTTTTTATGAAACGATTGTTTGCTGCGATCGGATTGACTAATGGATATTTTTCTTCTAATGAAACAAATGGGTCAGTTTCCCTTGAAAGTCCTTTTGGAAGATAATTACTCCCTATATATAACAAGCTTTCGGCATGGTACTTGGTTCTAGCTACTTTGGTGGTAAAGAAATAAGGTACAGGTGGTTACGCCCTCTTACCGATGTCTTCTACAGAATGGATTGTTTCGTAGCCAGTGATGGCCTTTGAAACTCAACCAGAGTCCGAGGTTCCGGTCATACAGATCTTTTCTATATGTCTTAGGGTGGATCGGAGAAGTAATGTGTGATCATCCTTATACATGGAGCCTTGTCAATCTTAGGAAGTTGTGCAGGTAGAGTACTGACATAGCTCCCTGATGAGCTGCGTCAGCACTCTATCTCCTGTAATAAGATATCAATATAAAATCCCACAATTCAAATAAAATAAATTTCACCTATCTAGAATTAAACAAGAACTTGCTTTAATCAACAAAGTTGACACATTTGAGTTCTCAGCTCATGATTTGACCAGATTTGTCAATCGAAATCGAAATAAAACAAACAACATAAAACTGACATATAGCAATATATATTACTCCCCCCCCTCCCTCCCTTATACGATAAGTAAATAGGGAAATCTGATCTAAAACTAGCGATTTCGCAGCTGAAAATCAATCAAACCTTTTCTGACTGCTACTCAAACTATGGAATAAAAGTTTGTTAGATTTATTTGTATTTTATAATTCATCAAAAACTAGAATGCAAATATTAATTGATATATAAACTTCTCATTGGCAAGATAAAATTTAAAGGGCAAATGCTATTCAAACATCTTCCATAATCTTGAATGTTGTGGATTAAAATATTTATAATTTTACTGAAAAGCTACTTGGGAAAAAAAAAAAGACCCACGAAGAATATAAATTGCCTTAATAATTATGTATATACTAGCCGCCTTTGGCAACAGCCGGTTCGCCAGTATTACCGCTCGCTACAATTTTCAATTAAATATTTTAAGTAACTGGTCTCTTAATAGATTCTCAAATAAAACATTTTCAATCTTCAAATTTTGATAGTCATACCAAACTTATACTGTTGTTTAGATCGTTTCGTTCAATTTACTATATATATTTTGCTAATTTGTTGTCATTTTCGGTAAAACTTCAACTTTAATTTAAAGTGGAATTGATGAAATTGCAATTAATATAAAGATATTTTTTAATAAAACAAAACGTTTTATTTTATTTATCATCTTTACTGTTATTTATTTATTATTATTATTATTGAATATGACTATTGCAAACAGAATCGCTCGGTATTTAAGTCTTATGTGAACTACAAAATATTTTTTATAATTTATGTAATATCTCAAACAATAATTCAACAAAAATTTCTCAGATTCAGCATAAAATTTAGTTTTTAGTTTTGCTTTCAAAAGGATTGAAATGAAATCAATAATAATATTTTGTTCCGGCCTTTAAATATATTTCAAAAATTATGAAGTCTAAATTTAATGCAGTAAGGTATCATATTCTGAGAAATATTCTGGACACACCAAATTTTAAATAAATGAATGAATGTTTCTATTTTCCACGATCAACTAAGATTTATTTATGAAGTTTTGAATATTAAAAATTTAGAAAAACTCAACATTTTTATAATCCTAGGCCTATTAATCTTGAGAAACCTGCGCGCTGATTGGCGTATTTTCTTTGAAACGATCGATGGAAAATCTAAAATTATCCTTTTTTTATTGAATAGTGATATTCAAATTTTCATAAATCAGTCAGTTTAAGTGATTGATTTAATTGACTGGAAATTAACTCTTTTCATTTAAAATATTAGTATTTCAAGAACATTTTGTTATTCGTGATTTCCACAGCAGAAGATTTATGTAAAATCAAAAATTCGTTATTTATTATAGCATTTATTGAATCAAACTACATAAAATGTAATCATTTTCCATTTAGACCATTTTAGCAGATCTGTGTCTTACTAAAGGTTTACAAATTAGCTGTGTGGCTCTGATTTCAATGGATATCCTGTTCATATTAAACAAAACTTGCCTTAAAATAAAACTGATTTATTGGATTAATAATATAGAGAGTGTAAAAGATCATAAAATAATTTTTCTTGAATTTATTTTTTAGAAAAAATAATATTTCATATTTGTTTCCTTTCCTACAGACATGTGCCGAAAATTATATTTTTGCAGATTTCATTTCCAAAAAGATTTAATTTATTTTTAATTGGAGCTTTAATCAATGTAATGGCAATACTTAGAAAAAAGCTTTTTTTTTTCCCATGAATGCGAAACGTGCTCGTGCAGCTTAAATTTTATTTTTATTTTGTACGAAAAAAAAATTGTTGAAAAATATTTCTTTAAAAATTCATTAAAAATAGAAATTTAATTTTAAGGTTAAAACATTGGTATCCTTTAAAAGATAAATTTTTGATATTTAACTTCATGTAAAAATCTTTTTTGTACGGTAATATTTTCGGAAGTTATAGCAGAAATACCAGGAAGTTATATACAGAAATAAGTTATACCAAAATTTCGCTTAATTTTTAAATAAATAAAATTCTAATTAAAAATTCGAAAAAATAACCCCCAGGTGCACATTCCCGGCCTTCAAGGTATACACGTGCCAAATTTGGTAGCTGTAAGTTGAATGGTCTGGCCTGTAGAGCGCCAACACACACACACACACACATTGAGCTTTATTATAAGTATAGATATAGATATAGATATAGATTGCTTAAAAAAAATCTTGATATGCGTAATTGGAGAGGAATTTTTTTAAGAAACAATTTTATTCTAATGAATTTTTAAAGTAAAATGAAATTATTGCTTTAAATCTTGTTGGTGTGATGTTTGAAGAGAAGGTTTCTTTGCCTGAAATAACCTATTGACTTCTTTAAAGGAATAAGATTTCATGATGTCAATATTAGAAAAATTGCATTTGTACAAATATCAACCTTGTACCATGCAAGGGTTTTTTATAAGCTTGATTTGAAAAGGAAAATTGCAGTTGATCATAAAGATCAAATAATTTTTTTCAAAAATTGTATATATTACACTATGTTATCTCGAAACGTAGCTAAAATGGAAAATTTTTAGATATAAATGAATGAAAATATGGTAAATAAATAAAAGTTACTTTTTAAAAAAAATTTTTTTCAATACAATAATAAATGGCTCCTTTGATTAAAAGGGAAATGATTTTAAGTGAGAATTTTTCCCATTTACAATTACATTACAATGGTAGATAAAATTGCATTACAATTAGTAGTTGGATTTAGGATGGTAAATGCATACCAATTACATTACAATTGGTAGATAAAATTACATTACAATTGGTAGTTGGATGTAGGATGGTAAATGCACACTAATTACATTACAGTTGTTAGATAAAATTACATTACAATTGGTAGTTGGATGTAGGATGGTAAATGAATAAAAATTACTTTTAAAAAATATTTTTTCAATACCATAATAAATGGCTCCTTTGTTAAAAATGGAAATAATTTTTAGCTAGAATTTTGAATCCGTCAGATAAGAATATTTTCATTCGGTTAAACACTCGATTTTTATTGTTAAATTTATTGAATTAATTTTATTTGATTTATTTGATTATTTTTATGTGATAATTTCATATGCTTATGATGAACACTTAGTAAAATTTTAGAAGTTGGCGGTTAAATTTAGTTATGTTATTCGAAAAACATTGCAAGTTTGATTATTTTTATCGTTGAATTTATTAAATTATTTTTATATGCTAACTTATAATGAAGACTTAGTAAATGAATTTTTAAAAACTGGATGTTGAATTTAGTTATGTTATTCAAAAAACATTATATCATTGATTATTTTTGATTCGTTGGATTAAATAAATTATTTTATATAATAATTTCAATGAACACTTAGTAAATGACTTTTCAAAAGTTAGCTGCTGAATTTAGCAATCCTTTTCGAAAAACATTATAACTTTGATAATAAAATACATCTGAATTTTATAGTGTTTATTAAGTTGATTTTTTTTTCTGTTTAATAAGCTTGATTACACAACAAATAGTTATCTATTAATGATTCTTCTATCACCATTTTTAAATGTTTGTGTGTGTGTGTTTTTCATTTGGTACATTTTTTTGTTTCATTTCCCTTCTTTTTTTTAATGCCAGATCTTTATAAATTAATCTAAAATTTGTTTTTATAGTTTACCCAAAGAAAAAAAAATCAAGCAAAAAAAATGAGCAAAGAATTGATCTATTGCAGCTACTTTTGTGTTTTTACCTTTTAATCCTTCTGACGGAGAATTATTACGTGAGTTCAAAAATGAAAAATCCAAGCCTCTGCGATCCCTCTTCAAACTCAATTTATCTCTGAAGGAAAAATTCGTGTTAAAAGCGTTTTGTAGATTACTTTCTTTCTTCTTGTATTACACTTTCGATTTATTTTAAAACAATTCCTCTTTCTAATTCATTTCAACACGGGAGGGAGCGATATATATTTCAAGAAAGATGTTTAATCATTCTGTAAGAAATCTCGGAAAATATCAAAAGCTTAATCATGAAAAAGAGATTACTTATTTCTATTAAATCTGAAGCTTGTTTTTAATGAACTCTTGAAAGCATGGGCTGTTTAATTAAATTTCTTTTTCTCACTTATTTTTGCTTAGAAATGCGTGTCTTTATGGCGGTTATTCATAATTCCATATATTTGCTCGAATAATTTATAAACAATAAAAGCAGCTTCATATTTTCATTAAATCACTATTTTCATCTGGTAATAAATTACTTTATTTACGTAAACAAATTTGGAATAATATATGAATATTTGCAGCTTTTTATCAAAGCATGTATCTAATTTACATTGTGCGTCAATGGAATTGAGTTCACTATCTAATTTTTGTCCCAGAATTTCTAAATAGAGGAAATTTTTCTTCTTTGTATAAGGAAATCTTGTATTATAGATAATGTCAACTCAAATTACGAAATATATTTTATTTTCGTCAAAAAGATTATATATATATATATATATATATATATATATATATATAATATTAATAAGATACCATAATACCATATTAATAAGATTCATTTAGTAACCTCCACCAATTTTGATGAATTACGCAACACATGAAAGTG
This sequence comes from Argiope aurantia, assembly GCA_026543865.1. Taxonomy (NCBI): domain Eukaryota; kingdom Metazoa; phylum Arthropoda; class Arachnida; order Araneae; family Araneidae; genus Argiope; species Argiope aurantia. The sequence continues at coordinate 410,125 of JAPMOR010021420.1, forward strand.
CTATTTTAAGTTATTCTTACACAATAAGTATAGAGCATTTTGATTGACTAACTTTGTATGTAAATTGCAAAATCAGTTAGTGAAATCAGTCCAGCTGTTGAAGAAGTGGTATATGTCAAATATTTGAGAAGTTTCTGAAAATTGGATGCTAAATGGTAAGTACTAATGATGACTTATTGAAGGATCATTAACTTTCTGGTGAAATAAATACTGACAAAATCAGGCTAATGTTTGTGGCTGGGTGGGAGGACTGATTTTTTTTTGTTTTTCATAATTATTTTAAGCATATAAATTTAATAACAATGAAGTTTTATCCATTTAATTCCCATCCCTCTCTTTTCGTACCACATTCTGTGCAAATATATTAGATTTCCTAATAACTTAATCAACATGTATTGAACTTGCGCCGTGATGTTAGACAAATAAAATCCTGATAAATAAACATTTGCAACTAGTATACTTCAGAATATCTTGGTTTAATTAACTATGCAAGACAGATCTTAATTCATATTCACAACCTATATCTGTTTTGATACTTCAATTTCAAGAAGAACTTGTCAAGAAAGAAGTGCAGTATACGCACTAAGAATATTAACTAAATGCCTGTTAAATACCATTTTTAAAATTATTTCTCATGTCAAATTTTCAATTATCTCTTTATTTTTTTATCTCTTTTATCTCTTTTCAATCATCTCTTTATTCCAATATTGAAATGAAGCTGTCTCTTGCTTTCAAGAACAATTATGTCCATGTATCAATTAGGTAGCAACAAGGATGAACTAATTCAACTTGTCAAATGCGTATGTGTTTCTGCAGAGAATCTATTGTAACGTAATTGGATTTCTGCAACTCATTTTTTCTTTTTTTTTGTTCGTGGTGTTACTTCTGCTACGATTATTGCTATAACTTATCAAAATGGGATTGATTATTTAAGCGAATGCAAATTATACGATTGTTTTTTTTTTAACAAAAAGAAGAGCTGAGCATTTTTTGCATTAAAAATTCAAACTTCAAAGACAAAAAAAATATTTATTCTTCTTAGGTGTATATATATGTTTCTCCAATCAAGCACAGGCAAAATCTACACCATGAACAGAAATATATTCCCAACAACAAATTATTATCTATTGGATTACAGGATTATCTTATCCAAATATGGATGATGGGTCTATAAAAACATGGATGTGTTGGATGACAGTATTGTCTTATCTAAACGCGGATCTGTTGGATGACAGGATTATCTTATCCAACCATGGATATGAATGGAAATCAGAAGATATCCAAACATATTATCTTGGTTGAATGAAAAAGAGTATGATTGTTGAAACAGTATCAGTTGCTGCTAAAATTACTCCAGGACAGATACATTTGACACTAGAAAGAGCTCCGAGTCTCTTGAACAGGCACTCCAGATCTTTCGTCTTACCAGATGTTTGGCGTAGCATGGCTATACCTGGCTCTTGCGCCAATAAACCCTATATATCTGCATACCTACATTCAGATCATTCAAATAAGTCAAGTGATTTCGTGATTTTCTATTATAGGCTTCTATCAACAAACATCTGTAGTATAATAGAGCATTATTATTACTTTTTTTGTATTTTCTTTGTGCTTGCTATATTTACATTGAAAACATCCATAAACTTATCTCTCTAAAATCCTTGGTTTCTTTCTTATAATGCTTTTATTTCATGTAGATTTTTACGACTTTATTTTCTTTCTAAGCATGTATATGTATGGCTATTTTAATTTTAAATATTTCACTTACATTTAATTTCTTAATTAATTTTCTTTATATATAGTGGGTGTTCCGATTGAAAGACTTACTGTTAGACATTCAGAAAATCCTGATAAAATGAATGAAAATATGAGATAAATGATATGTAGCATAAAAGCCTCTATCAGAAGAAAAAATAAAACATATATGTGATGAAATATTAATTGTTATTAGCTTTTAATAGCAATGAATATCGAAAAGGCTTCTTTAACACAGATTAAGAATCGTTTGATTCGGGCTAAATAGAAAATGTTAATGTTATAACAATCTCATTTGAATCACACTAATTCTTTTTCTGTGGCGAATAATCGATAAGCCACATTTAATTCTTCGCGCCAAATATAAAAGTGTAAGTCATCGCTCTATTGTTTGCTAGGTGAAGACAGGCAAGACAGTTAATGACTGCCAGCAGGATTGATTACTTTTAAGTCGTATGTAGCTACACGAAATCACAACAGTCCTATTTATCTCCTAATTAAGTGCACAAAGATTTTTAAAAAAATCGCCGACTAACAACTGTTTTCTCGCCAAACAATGGATCTTTTTATCTACTGTTGCGTGTTTCCAAGAACTGTGAGGGAGCAAATTTCTACGCCAGGATAGCTTCTTACAAACAACAGACTTTTAGTACTGAAGAGTTGGAAACAGAGTTACACTTTGAGTGAGGTGCGCATAATCGGTTATTATCTCTGGAAAAGCAGAACATCTTTCAGGCAGGAACATCCTCCCCCCCCCCCACCCGTCACGCTGTGTTCCTGCCGTTTGGAACTCACTCTTCAGTCCGCAACCGAACTTGCGATTAATCAGGTTAGAAGGTGGACGGGGGGGGGGGGGTGCATACACACGCCTGTTTCTATCAGCAAACCTCGGCTGCTGCTATAATGAAGGAAGGGAACCTTCTTCGTTGTTATTAAAAGCTGAAGATGAGGTAATCGTCTCCAATTCTTGTGCACCCCCTATTCTGTGAATGCGATATTTTGGAATAATGCTGCGTTCTGTCACTGGGGACGTTAACTTAATGGATCTCTTCATTGTGTAAATAACATAGCTCTGAAATGTTAAGAGTGCGAAATAAATTTAATTTAATAAAAAGCTTAGATTTTTTTTTTAACTTAGTCATTTGGTAGTATATCCCTGAATTCTGAAAGCTTGTTATTGCAAACTGAATTCTCATGTGGCACAATATTTGTACGATGAACTTTATTTGATGTTATATCAAATAAGCCACTTTTGCCAAACATTTTTTTTTGTTGTTGTTGTTGCCTCTAATTATGAATGAATTCTAACATTTGAGTCCCTTAAACAAAATTTTATATTCATAGCTTCGTTACCATTTTGTTTTGTCAATAAATATGAAAAGAATTGACAGTCTTCATTCCTTAGTTTTTCAAGAATGATTTCATCACTAATAAAGATTATTGTAGAGATTGATATAGAGAATCGTGCAATAATATGAAAACTTTTATACACCGTACAATATTTTACAATATTGTTGTGCTGTGGAAATATAGGTATTGCATCAAATATGATGCAATTCACATTCCTAGAATATTTTGGAACGTTATGTATTCTACTGCTAAGGAAGGATAAAGCGTTAATCAAGGCCTCATTATAATAATTTCTCAATGTAAAAATCATTTAAATGGAAAATACACCATTCTAGAATATTTTATTTCAAAAATTGCGTTCCATGAAATGTTTAGAAGATTTGTATTGTTATTATTATCATCTTTATGTACACATGCAAGGAAAAAGTTGCTTCATGCACAGCACAGAAACAAGTCCCCCCCCCCATAGCTGTTTGTAAAGTTTCGAAATATACTGGTTTTATTTTAATGTGCTCCCTTTCCACCCTAGAATAACATTTACAGTTTTTATCTCAAAATAAAATTTACATTGGGAATTAAATTTCAAGTTACAATCATTTAGACAATTAATTTGAATAGTTTCAAGTATTTTTATAAAAATATTTTTTCTCTGAATACGCAGTAATGTATTGATCTTAAAAAATAAATTGCTATAAAGTAAATAACTATAAAAAATGAATAATAAATTTTTTTTTCATTAGATTTGTTTCTGAAAATATTTCCAAACTTGTCTGCTATGAAGTCATAATTTGTCCTGAATTGTTTTACAGTGATTGAAGAAATGGTAAGCTAATAATAATTCATTCATATTTCTTATAAATGTAATAACTATATTTTTCAAAAACTTAATAAATATTTATTAGTAATTTTTCGTATAAAAATTATTTTATTTGATGTATAATAGAAAATTTTTAAAGTGATATTAAACATATCACTGGTACGTTTTAAAAAAATTGTTAAAAGTGACAGAAATTGCAATGCTTAGCTCTGCTAAAGGAAAATATTAGAGTAACTTTTAGAGTAACTTACCTTGTTTCTTTCCTGTTTTAATTCGTTTATTAGCTCTACTTTTAGCTTGCTTGTAAAATTATTTAGTTATGTCATCCATATAACTTTAATGCATCTTCATTTAGTGTAAAAGGGAACTTATTGAATTTTTTTAATTTAAAAAAAGAACTTCAAAATGCTAAAAGCAAATTGGTTCTTAAAGTATTTCGAGATTAGTATATTTAGAGATGACTAACAAAATACTCTTTCGTTACAAATACAATTAAAGAAGAAGATCAAAAATACATTAAATGTGTAAAGGTGGTTTTAAAATAAGTTGTGAAGCTTAAAACTCATGTCATACCGAAGTTTTCATTCAATGCTGCTGAAAAAAATGTAGAAATTTCTTCCTGTAATGACGACGAAAAGTAAGCTGACGTCATAAACACATGGCCAACGTTACTAAAGATTTTGTGTAACATTTACTTGTATGGTATTTTATTTCAAATTTTGATATCATAATTTCTTTCTTTTTAAAATATGCGCTATGGATTTAATTTAAACTGCTTCTATGCATTTGATGTGTGTATACGCAATGATATGTATATTATTTATATTGGTATTGTATCCTAATTCTAAGAAATTGTGATTCGCTTTTCATAATTGAAAGATCTCTGTTTGGATCTCTTTTTAGACGGGAACAAATGCCCATGATATCAAGTAAGGATGTTGAAGAGTGCTGAAAACAGCTAGACTTGCTTGTATATGCTATTTAATTCATGTGCGTAAATTAATATAATTTCGGTAATACTTGCTGTAATTTTATTTCCAATCAATTATCAAACTTTTGTCCATAATTTAATGGTTGCTTGAGAATTCTCCATTTTTTTTTCTTCTTTTTCTTAATTTAAAATCTATGTTGAGCATGTAAATTTCGCACCCAAGTAGCAAATTACTCAAGTAACTACAAAACGTAATTATTGGCCGGTATTCCAAGAAGGAGAGATTCTTGATATTAATTGAATGATGATGTAAAACCAGCGGAACTGGTCTCCTCGAAATTTTTTTGCATACTCTTTAATATTTATATATTATTAACCGCATGTCATTGGCGAAAGGCTACTAATGGAGTGCAATGTTAGACAATTTTTTGGTGATTAATCGCTAGGAGGCTGTTAATGCATAAGTAATAGAAAACCGAATGTGTATTTTGGAGACCTTTTTTTCCAAACAATTAGCAGCAAAACTTGTCACGGAATTGTAATTGGAATCTCAAAATCACATACTAAATTTTATACATTTGTCATTGCGTTTTTCAGTTATCACCTCTACATGCATTTGAAGTACAGAACGATAGACGGTTAACGCCTTGATTGGTATTTACACTTTAGTGATTAAATTTGTGCACGAAATTTTATTCATTTAGGTGCCTCTATTTTGTAGTAATCGCGTTACCTTATATTCGGACAGTTAGACAGATAGACTTCCCCTAAATGGATTTCATTCTAAATTTGATGAAAATCTACAAATTTGGAATAGGAATCCTGTACCATGTACACAAAACGTTTTCGAATTATCTTGTTTATAGACAGCTAATGAAATAGACGGATGGATAGGCAAAAAGGCATATTCAAACAATGTGTTTACTCAGTGAAGTCTGAAACGTGGAGATTCCTCAAAATCTCGATTTTTTTATATTTTTTATAATTACAGTATTTTACCTTTGTATACGACAAAGTGAAAACCAATTAAAATATTAATCGTGTAACTTAAATGATATAAAATAGTGTTTGTTTCTGTGTGTGTATGTGTGCGCGCGCGCGTGCGTTTTCCCTGCAAATTAATATAAGGATAGTAATTACTGTGGGACTTTCGATTTCTTAACTTAATGACTTTTAATACTTCCCTCTTTATTGATAATATTTGCCAATTTATTGAATGCTATACGCAACAGACATGCGTTTTGATCATATAATGCCTATTGTTGTTAAGTAAAACTAGTTTATCTTAATACCCCTTTTTTTAAAATAAAACTGATTTCAGCAAGTCCAAACTTTATACAAGAATGTCTACCTAAAATTGAAATTTTGATCAAATATTAACATAATATGACTGCCTGAAAGTAAAGAGAAATTTTAAAATTATATTTATTTACAAAATTAACTTTAAGGTTTGAAACCTAGTGTTTAGTTTTAAATGAGATAGTAAGGAATTGCTGAATTATTAAATAATTACCATAATAGGTTTTTCCTCATAAAACAACATCGATAATAATTCAATTTAAAATTATTGATGAGTTGTAATAAGTTTATGAGTGTATCTAATAATATTCTATAATATATATTATATTTATCAAGTGTTCATTTTAAGCTCTGTTTGAGACAGCATATTCGGCATGTGCTCTAACCCATGTACAAAATTATATTCGAGAACTAATTCGGACAATTAAAATGTATCTGCACTCAAATCAGAAAGCTTTTTTTTTCGCAACATGTAATTCAATTCTTTAATGGATAAAATTCCAGAAAGGAGAAATACGGTTTCAGTTGTGTTTCTTCGACGCAATGAAAGCATTTGAAAGAAAGGATGAAAAATGAAAAAGGGCCGGGGAAGAGATTTAAATCCTTCTTCCTGTGGCCCCCTTTAGGCGCGGGGGTGGAGCAATTAATCAGGCGTGTGCGGAGCAACTCTTTTCTCTAATTGCGCGGCCCCACTCCAAATATCAATCGGCGGCTTCTCAGCTGCCTCAGGGAGGATATAGCTCATTACTGCCCCAAAAGAAAAGCCCTTTTCTTTGCGTCGCGAGGAAATGGCCGTTCCGTTGTCATGGCAACCACTGCCGTTTGATCGATACCGACGGCGTCCCCGACATTTACGGAGCACACACTCTTTGAAGTGCCCTCTGCCCCCGCCCGAATCGCAAATAACTCGTACGTCTTCTTCTGCCAAAGAATTATGATACTCTGTCCTCTCCGACACATCTTCCCCGGGTCTGGAGTTTGGGAAGGTGTTTATCACACTCAAATTTAAAGATTTGTGACAGTAAGTTAGACCATAAACTATAGGCCATAAACTATATTTATAACAACAATGACTTTTCTTTAAATAATCAATTGATTTGCGTATTGATTTAAATATTACTTCGATTTTGCATAGATAAAAACAATTAAAAAGTAATCGGTTACAATGTAGGCAGAATCTTACTCCTAACCAAATTCATAAGGACGTCGACTCAGGTTGCCACAATCTCATCCTATATTACGGCATAACAATACACCCCAGGGAATCGAAAGGACTATCGGTAGACAATCAATCAAATCCTTCACTTTAAAGTCTGTCAAATAATCGCATAGTTAATTGAAATATAATTGTTCTTATTATTCTTGGTGTTCTAAACTGAACATTTTGCCATAGTTCCAAATGTTGAATTATTTTTGTCCCAAACTATTACCATAAGCGGAATGTTTTAATTAATAAAAAGCATATGTTTTCCTTTTTTTTTTTTTTTTTTTTCGCCTTAGCGAAGAAACTAAAGATAAACAATTTCACATAATTTTTCTAATCAGTTACAGAAATTGTTGCAACCTAAGTTTCGCCTTATTGCATTTTTATTTTAATAGTACTTAAGGCCTTCATTGCCTTTTTATTTTCCGTCGTAATTCTTTGTGTATACAATCCTTAGTATGTCCTTCTATAGTATATTTATTCACATACATACCATATATTATGATAAAGGAGAAGATCGCTTTTTGCATTACTTGAAAGGATCATGGAGCACCTAAATAATATCTAAGTAAGATAGGGAGTACATAGATATTATTTAGGTGCTCCATGGTCCTATCAATTAATGCAAAAAGCGATCTTCTCCTTTATCATAATATATGCTATATACGTGAATAAATATACTATAGCAGGACATACTAAGGATTGTATAAATGTAATCCCTATCTTACCTCCCTTTGTAAAGGCAGATAATTTTCCTTGGGGAGTTTTAGAAAAAACTTGTACCCATTTTTGTATCGCTATTCTCATTCCAACTGCAACAAGCAACTCCATTTTAAAAGCATGTCGGGCTATTAGCTTTTGAATAATGATCCTTTCAACACATCCAGAGAATAGAACACGAATCTCCTTCTCCTTCTCCGAACAGAGAATCTCCTTCTTTTGAATCTTGGCTTTCATCTAAGGCATTAATTAGCCCACTTGACCATTACTAACAGTTGTAATTTAAATGTAAATAAAATGGACGCTAATAAATGAATTACGTTTCGCTATGTGATAGATAAAAATTGCTAAGAGTTTTAGTATTCAAAATTACAAGACTTCTAAAACTATTCACGTGATTTCAAAACAGGGCAAATGATTGTTTGTGATATTTTTAAATCTTAAAAAAAATAAAAGTGATTCGTTATCAGCATTCATCTTGCTTTTGAATCACTAACAACTTATCATCCCTACGCAAACCTTAAAGAGAATGATGGTTGGCCTTGAGCTTCATTTGAAGCTCAAGGTTGACTCTATCAGCTGAATCAATTCAGAAATCCTCCATTAAATTTTTGAAATATGTATATTTTCAAAAGAAAGTGAATAATTTAAGAGGACAAGCGTCTTTCGTCTTTCCGTTTTTCATTAAAGACATAGAAATTTCTTTTGCCTTGAAAAATTAAAATATTCTGTTTCAGGATGGTTTTAAAATATTTTCGTCTTCAAAAGAATTCAAAAGATAGAATCAAGAGTTAGATAGTTTATGTTATATAAAGTCAATGAAAAAATAACTTAAATTATCTTAAGTTATCTTAGTAAATTAGTTCTCTAATTCTCATTAGTTCTTAAAATTAGCTCTCTAATATAGAGTTGCTTTGAAGAGGAGAAGCGTCTTAAGTAGCCTTGAAATTCTGTTATATTTTCAATAAAACATAATGAGAGATAGGAATGGAAGCAGGCAAATGAAGTTAGTATTCTTCACTGTTTATCAACACCCAGCTTCTCCTCCCCCCCCCCCCCCCAAAACTTTTTTTTTTTTTTTTTTTTTGAGATTATAACGTGACACTATCCTGCAAGAAATGACTGTATTTTATAATTTTATTTCACTGATGAGAGCTACAAGATTTACTAATCGTCAATTATGTTGCTATAAGAAATCGAATGATATCATCTTTCCGAGAATCAACATTAACTCAGTTTAAACAACATTTGATGTTTACTGATGATTTATTGTTTAGGGTGGTTTAAATTAAAAAAAGCTTTTGATTGATTGAATTTCCAAAACCTGTATCAAATTCATAATGGTGTGGTGGCAGTCATGGGTTGATGATTAGATTTAAAATTTTATTCCCATCTTCTGTAGGAATCAAACTGATGTGAAGGCTCAGATATATTTTTCTGAACAAGAATATTATCCTAAAGAGTCTTTGTTTAGGCCTTTTTTTTAAATGGGAAATTTTGATTATTAAGGTTAATCTTTCTTTAACGATGAAAGCAAGATTAACCATAATGTTGAATGTAGAAGTATAATGAGACTTAATTATTAAAAATATATAGTGTGCAATATAATTAGAAAAAAAACATAAACAAACAATTCACTCACGACTTTCTTATTATGCCGTCTATATTATCCTTTTTCATTATTAAATGAAGACAAGCTTATAAAAGTGGGAGCCTCTGTCTATAACATTTTTCAAAACCAGCAGATTATTAAAGATCCTGATGCAAACTTTTCGTTATTTTCGAGGAAGTGCGCTTCATGAAATGTATTTTTTATATATATAAATTAAGAAAAAAATCTGTGTAAAAAATACAAACACAGACATGTTGGCATAATTAGCTGTGAAAACAAATAACCATTTCAAGATAGCATTTATAGATTAAGCAGATAGCCAAATATAAATACATATTTTAATTTTAATTTTTGAGACATTCCGCATTACCTTTCGCTATAAGAATGTTAAATTTCACTTTGATATTTATGATTTTATTCCAAACTGCAAATAAAAGTTGTTGAAATTGAAACGTCCCCGTCCACATTGAATACCAATGCAGGATATTACAAAACTATTAATTAATTATTTTAAATACAAAATTTATCAGAAAAATAGAGATATTTATGGAAGGTAATTTTTTAAACATTGCTAAACTTTCTTAGAAATTTTCTTATTTACATCGGAATTTATTTATATCGGAACTTTAATTTCTTATAGTTACTTTGAAACAAAACAAAGCTGCTTCCTTGAGATTTTGGAGTGTTTGTTACCTCAAGGTACCATAATCATTTGGCCTAATTTTGGCTGTTAAATATTAAGAAGAATAAAAGCATTTGAGGAAATTTTGCTCTTGTAATAAGCATAAAAGAATCTATCCATTTCATTTGTTGAGCTTAAAAAATATATCAAAAGATGCATCGATTCTTATCTATTCACTTTAACAGCTTAAGCGTTACAATCAAAATTACTTATCAAGACAAAATGATTATTATTTGATTTTTTTTTTGGCTATTTATCGAATAATTTTTAACTTTTTTCTTCATTTGTTGTACTAAATTCATTAATAATAACTCGTTATATTATGAATCGGTTTAAAAAAATTAAAAATAATTTTGCTTGTTTTTTGTCAAAAATGAAATTTGAGTTTAAAAATAAATCTCTTATATGCAATACAATATTTACTGGTTTGCTTTCGTTTATTCAGAGCTTAGGAAGTTATGCTAATTTTGAAAATTTTATTACTACATTATTTAATATAAATCATTCTTAAAATATGAAAATGTATGCTAAGTAAAATGTGACTATATTTATATTTATTTCGAAGTTAAATTAAAAAAGAATTCAGAGGGGGAGGCCTGGAGCAGCAAGCAATCTGAGGGAAAGATCCAGTAACATTCTGCTTTGAAAGCTGCCGACAAATAAAAAAATTAATTTAAACCCAAACACTGCTCATACCGCTAAATTCATATGTCATTCATCCCTAACTTTCCAGAAAAAAAGGGGGACGTACAAAACATAAAATACAACTGCTAAGTTCCCTTGCTCATTGACTTCCCTTCTTAACCCTAAAATTACCTTCGACATTGTCGTAGCAGTGTTTGCTACCGATGATGAAGCCATCAAACTCCAGTAGCACGATTTTGACATTTCCTGAGCGTCCCTATTATTACAAACACGAGGAACCCCACCCACACTGGCTAATTCTAATCATCAAGCGATAATCTTACGGTTAATCATTTCTCAGTCTGCCGTCAACCGTCATCACGCCGTAGATTAAGACATAAAAAAAGGGGGTACCTGTAAAAAAAATTGCTGAGAGAGTTGGCCAAAATTACCTATTGGATTTCCCACACCTCTTCGGTCCCAAAAAACGTTTTGCTCACACCCTGTTAGCACGTGATTACTGAATATAAAAAGACATGGGGGGGAAGCAAGAAGTTTTCCTTTTTTCTTTTTCTATTTAAGCACAGATCTGTCATTAGATACCTATTGCATTAGCGTGTGGAAAATGTCACCTTTCTTGTACCGAACTGGTCACGCGCCCATAGGTCCAGAATCGTTGATTCTTAAAGTTATTATAATGACATGAGAAGGAGCGTCCCGTCCCACGGGGATGTGCATCGTCCAGTAGTAAAAGTAGGCGGATTTTGTTGAGGAAAATGACTTTATGGGCATCAGATAGTAGAAGCACTGAAGTGTATCTTTGGTTTAGTGCTACAAGAGAGTGCTCATGTCCTAATGATCCTTTGAGTTTTTGGCAATAAATTGAATCTAATCAGGTATTTGTCTGAAGATTTACAGCGAATACTGAAACTTATGGTCATTTATTGTGTCTGTAATGATACGTTTTGTTCCGCAGTGGAGAAGAAATGAAAATAAAACATTTTCCATAAAGTACCGACAATATGACGCATTGATTTTGTTTCGATGATGTAACAAAAGATTTGTAACATAAGAAGATATAGAGGTAATGACTATTTTTTCAAGCAGAAGATAAGAAAAATAATAAATAAAAAATATCAGACCTGAATGTCTTGATGATTCTTCCATGGAAACAACGAAAAGTTAAAACTGCCAGTTTCTTTCAATACTATTTTCGCATAATGAAATTTGATTTACTGATTTCTAATTAAAATATGTCCCCATTGATTATTTTTAGGAAAGCCTAGATGTAATGTATTATTTGACTGAATCAACACATTCTCTGGTGGCTTGCGAAGTAAACTCAACATATCCATGCATTTTCAGTACCCGATGCATGGTGTTGAAATGCAATCGCATTCATTTTCTACATTGAAGATTTGCGCCTGCGAAATAATATATCAATTATATTATCAACTGCCTAATAGCTGATTCGTGAGAAAAAATTTCAATAAAAATTTTTGTTCTTAACTTGGTCTTAGTGGCTCTTCCCAGCAAGGAATTCGTATTTTCACCTTTTGATAGGAAAATGGAACCTGTATGTAAACCTACCTGTATGTAAAAACTTTATACCTGTTATTATTGTGCTTTTGCACCGACCCACTTTTTTCTAACAGTCTTCTTTCTCACCAAACATTTAGGCTTAATTTAAAACTGGATGTGATTTAACTATAACCAACAAAAAAAAAAAGCTTTTTGAATCGAGATGTGTTTATAAAAAAAATCTAAAATTAATTAATGAAATCATTTAGTATTTTTTTTGTGTGTGTGTATGTGTATGTGTCATATTGAAAATTATTTTGGATATCTTAAGGGAATTTCTGTCAATTGGCTCAACAAGAAATTTAATGCACTGCAACGGGGTTTCAAGCAGCTTAAGCAAATTTTTTAAATATTTATTTGTAGTGCAGAAAGAACAGTAGAATTAAGAGATGTACAAACTAAGAACAAATTCTCATCATTATTTGTTGCTTGAGCTAATCCTTTTCTCTAATTCCTACAAAAAAATAAAGAAATTTCATAAAAACTATGCTTTAAAAAAGTCCTATATGAAAATAATAATAACAATTTGATTATATGTAAGGAAACTCCAGGATAAAAGGTTTGCAACAACAATGAAAAGGAATTTACAACAATAGAAAATATTGTTACAAAATATAAATAAGTTTTATAAAATTTAATAAAAATTAAAGGAAAATTGCGCTGCAACAAAATTTCTTTAGAAAGCTAATTTTATAATTTTGCAAATGTGGTGAATTATAAAAAGAAGGTAATTCGATATTATATTTTGGTAGTAATAAAAATAATCAATTAATTAAACTTTTAATGAAAATTTGAAAAAAATAACCAAAGACCAAAGTTATGTTTATGCCCAATTTCTAATCTCAAGCTCCAAAAGACACAATCAACAACAATCTTTTCTATATTGATTCTTTCAGTGATGTCGGGGTGGTCGGTAGTACATAACAACAGCAAGTCAAAGTCGTCCTCTACACTCCTCTATTATTGTAAAGAAATGCGTCATGAATATTAAAAATTTATAAATGAATTGTTAGCCATTCTTAAAGCATCCGCCTCGAGATAACTGAAATTAGAAAGCAACAATACGCGATCCCAACTTGTCTGTCATTTTTTTTATGATTTTGGGGATCGCCACTATCATATTAAAAAAAGAAACATTTTCTTACCTGACGTAAATGATTTGTGTAACACATTTTAAATTAAAATGTGATAGAATTAAAGCATAATAATCATATTTATATTCTTAAACTTCTGACACATAGCTCACTAATCAGACACTCATCATTTTTTAAGAGCACGAAGTTTAAAATTGGAATCACACAATTTTGATTAAAGAGTTCATTATCTGTAAGATATTCTAAAAATTCGTAATATACAAAAAAAAGAGAGAGAGAGAGAGAGAGAGAGACATTGTCTTTAAAAAGCAAAAAAAAAAAAAAAAAAAGTTTATTTCCAGATTTTATTTTTTTTAATAAAATGAAATACTTGTATATGAAATTGAGCTTGTTTTTTTAGTGCGATTTAGATTTCGCTGAAGTGTCATGTTAATTAGAAAGATTGTTTGTTATACTACAAAAATATTCATTATTAAATAAAATTCTTACGACAATGCAGTTTACAAATTCTAAACTCTTTTAAATTAATTAAAATTATTCGTGAATATCTAATTTGTTTTAATAAATATTTTTCAATCTCTAGCAAATAATTTTCTCTGACGTATTATTTTATTTCCCATGTAAACTTTTTATATTTCAGTTATTATTTCAAATTATTTCCTTATTCCAATCATTTTTAATTAATTTATTTAATTGTTTTTAGTTTCAGTTATTTTTAATAAATTTTATTAAACCAAATATATATTTTTGTCAACATTTTTGAATAATAGTACATTTGTATAAAAAAAAGAAATCCCTACCTTATTGGATCTTTAAACTTGGATCTGTCGAATAACATTGGCGGTACGTTACATTTCCCCACCCACCTTAAGACTTTATGACATCGTAACTTTGATCATGTGTCAAAGGAAATCCCACCCACCTCCAATAGCACAATTGTCTACTGGTCGAAAGAGAAAAAGGTGTATGCTTAAATTCTACCGCTTTTTTCGTCTCTTGTTCTGCAAAAATTGAAAGTTATATGAGAGGTAATGATGTTTTCATAAAATATGAATTATACCTGTCACAAATAATCGAATATTATTTATTTTATTTAATAAATTTGTAAAACTATATTACAAATGTCATTTCAATAAACTTGGGAAGTAATTATAGCCAAAAAATCGCTTCAACGATTTAGAAGCCTCTGTAACTAAAACTAATAATTGGAATGAAACGAAAATTCGATATATATTCAATGGCAGCCATATCGAGATGAATTCCGCCCCCCCCCCCCCCCCCCCCCCCCCCCATTATACTGTAACAGCGACATACTGGGTAAATCAGCTCACTGAAAATGCTTCATGTGAAGCACATTGATTCATGAAAAATTATAGATTCACACGCACACACAATCTACGAGTTTCAAACTGTATGCTACTTATTATTTTTTACACGTATTTTTCGTCACTGAACATTATTGAAAACTCATTTTTAGTACATTTTTTATAAATTATTGATTCATTTCAGATTTCAAAAACACCAAAATCTTTCTTATCTACATTCTTTTTTAAATGGAATTCACATTTCTTTCCCCATAGAGGCAGAATGTATATGAAATTAAGTTTCATGCCATTAATACGTTTAGATACCGATACCACCAAACAGAGCAGATTATTTTATGGCCAACAGCTGTATATATGCTACATAATTATGAAAAATAATTTTATATCTTGATAGGGAAATAAATTTTAATATATTAATGAATTTAAGAGGAATTAATAGAAAATTTTGATATTTCACAGTAAAAACTGTTGAATACACACACACATACACACACACACACACACACACACACACACACACATATATATATATGTAAGCATATTTCTGAAAAGTAGAAGGCAGGTTTGAAAACATAGAAGACGCTTAGGATTTTTTAATTCTCTTTTAATATCCATCCCGGGAAGGGAAAATTATTTACAAGCAGAGACGCGGACAAGGCACGTCCACCACAGCGCGACACAAAAACAGAAGTAAGGACGGGACGAAACAAATGATCACTAGACTTATATAACATGGGATTTCAGGCCACGTGGCGATTGAATACACGTGTTGAGTGGAATGAGATCAGGAAATAACAGAATATTTTGAATGACTTTTACAAGGGCTGAATTAGGATATATATATATATATATATATATATATATATATATATATATACAATTTTTTAAGCAGAATCGTGGCCGAAGACAGAAGACACGTTTGAATTTTTAACTTCGTTTTATTCCATCCCGGGAGGCACGATTTATGTACAAGCAGAAGCGTCATCAACACAGAACGACATTAGAGCGAAATGAGGAAAAGTTAATGAAAAATTTATCCCCGTGATTATATACTGTGAGATTCTAATAAGGATTATATGTGTCGATTTAGGCAAGGGGAACTTAGGTATATTTTTAGGTATATTTTAGATTTTTTAGGTATATTTTTAAAAAAAGTGCTTGGTTGAACAGATTTTTTAGGTATATTTTAAAAAAAAGTGCTTGGTTGAACAGTTTTTTATCCCTTTACTCGAAGTGTGGGAACTTATCGATCTCAGCAGTTTTACAAAGCTTCTGTTGAATTAATAAAATAGAAGAAGTGGAATGGGATCAAAAAATAAAAGAATATTTTAGAGTAAGTTAATAAGGAACGAATTATGATAAAACCTTGGGACTATATATATACATATATATATATATATACACAGCGAGAAAGAAAGACTAGAATAATAACTGGAATTTTTATAATGAATCTAACCCCGTTATAAAGCACAAAATAGTATCCATAGCCTATAATAGCTATGAATAGACTAATGTAAATTATTGGTCCAATTTAGAGCATAAAATATTGATTACAAATTATATTTCGTATCGCTTCATTTCAAAAAGTACCTTCTTCACTAACTGCATGAAAACAAAAAGCCTACCTTATTCGAACATGAATTTTCTGAAATACGTTAAATCTGCATTTTGTTTTGAAATTACCATAATAATGAATAAAGAAGTTCAACTTAAATAATCTAGTATGAAAAATTTGGTAGATATTGCATACTTTATATTTGTTTTGAATATCAGAACTCTTGTTAGGATTTTTTTTTATTTATTCGGTAATATTAAAACAGTACTTGAGCAGTTTAAAAGTTATTGATTCAGCAAAACCAGTCTATTCACAAATAGATTCCAAGATCTTTAAGATATAGAGATTCGATGTCAGCTAATTATTTCAGATATTTTTGGACATACGAATTCTTCTTACGTCACAAGCCTAGGGCTACAATCTTTTTAACTGTTTAGGAGAATGAGCAACATTCGTTATCATCATTTGTAGCCGTTATCATCATTCAAGTAAAACTATTTTGAAAGTTTTTAATTGATACAGGTCTATGAAATACTATGATTTATCATAAGAAGAAACGAATTTTTACTACAAACTGCTGGTCTATTTTATATTTGTAAATAAATCCATAAACTTGTTTATTAATGAAAATACTCTTATTTCACGAAAAGAAAAACCTTTACAACTAAATGGAGATTTCTTCATATGTACGTTTTAATGATTTTAATTCCCACTACTGATTCACATAACATTTTATCTATATTCCATTTTCTTATCTATTACCTTGAAGTTAATTTTCGGTGTCTTTAATTTTGACCTTCAGAATTTTACTGGTTAACTATGTTTGGAAATATATATATATATATATATACAAAAGTACAAAAATCAAGTTAAATGGAAAAACAAATAAACCAAATAAAAATATTAAAAAAGATTAAAAAAGGAAGAATCCGGAAGAATATATATATATATATATATATATATATATATATATATATATATATACATAAATTTATTATATTCATCAGTACATTTATGCTCATTAATTAAACTTTGAAATGAATACCTTATTCTTAAAGATATAGTTAATATATCATTTTAGTTTATAATGTATATGCTAGAAAATTTTAATGTTTTTTATATTAGACATTAATACAATTTGTTAAACATATAAATGTATTTTAAATGCAGCTTTTTTATGTCGATCTAATGTAATAAAAATAAGCAATAGTAAACAAATTTACAATTTTCAAATTTTATTTTTTCTTAAAATTTTGTAATCATCATTCATCTTCAACTATTTAGAAAAAAATTTTTGATTTTAAAATTATCTTTTTTTTAATGTTATATGAGGAAGTAATCAGCTCGTAAATTTTAAGGTAATCTTTCAAAAGTAAAATCAATGAGCTCAAAATCGATACGTAGAAAGAATGTCTTTAACTTTTCTGTAGTGTGTCATAATAAATATTCAGTCAAAACACACACACACATTTTTGAATATTTCATGAAAAAGGTGAAAAGAAAGATGTGAACAATTAAACGTAAATTGAATAATTTGAATTTTTCCTGCCACTCGGTAGTTAATCTGAATCTTTTACTTTCGGTGAAATCTAAATCTTTTACTTTCTTGATATTCATTTAAATTTTTATGATGCGGAATAATGAAATCTTGGTGAATATATAAGGAAATTATGCATGATTTATAATAAATGTTAAAATTTATTTTTATTCGTAGCCCCCCATTCGATATACTTTTCATGTATGCATCCTTTCTTAAGAACATCTAGCAAATATCGCTACATATGCATTCTATATTTAAACCTATAAGCGAAAGATAACTTGTTTCTGAGGCAAAACATTTGATCATCTATCGAAATAGAATTATTAACACATTTTTAAATGACATGTTTTTGCAGACTAATTCTAATAGAATAGGTAAACAGAATCATAATTCAAAGTTCAAAGGTTCAAATTTTCCTAAACCATATTACATCATCGTTAACATTTTTTCCCCCCACAGTAAACTAATTTCCTGGGGAAAAAAAGTTGTTTTCCCTAATAGATATATTAACTCGAAACAAAGTATGCTACAAAAAGACGGAACAATGCTAATTTCTTTTAAAATCTGGGTTAAATGTCTTCAAAACTGTTGCGCACAAGTATATTACCCTCAATTTTTGACTTCAGCGTGCGCTTTAGAACAAAAGGCAAGCTAAGTTGGTTAAGAAAAAAAAAAAAAAAAAAAAAGGGAAACTCTATTCTCCAATTCAAGTCTGAGCACACTTGCACAGTTGGTGGTAGAAAATAAAAACAAGTTCTCGTCTCAATCGTAGATGTCCGTGATGATACCAGGTCTCAATTTAAACTTAAAGTCATTTTCAATAGGTGTGTGTGTGGGGGGGGGGGTAACTGCCAAATGACTCCTTGGAGGAGGTGGTGGTGGGGAAATAAAGTCATTACTTGAAAAATAAAAAGTGCCCTGCAGATTTCAGAGATAGTGAAAAGAGGATTTTTTCCCCCTTCATTTCTTCTTTGCAAGTCTGGTATTTTTACCTGGAATTTGTAAGCCTATATTTTGAGCGAGTAAGTGCTACATACGAGTGAAGGGCTCGCTGGCAGCAATGGGATACCATGTTTCCAGCAAATGGAAAAGAATCGGACTCCTATTAGAAGTCCATACCTGTCATTCGCAAGCGTTCATTTGGTACGATCCTTTAAGGGAGTGTTTGCGTGAGCGGGGCGGGAAGGGCAACTCATAAGTAAAATCCGGGTACTTTGACATGTAGGGGTCGTGCACTCATTGAGGTACATACGGCTGAAAGCTGTTGTGTTTAGTTACAGTAAGTTATTACGTGCTAATTTGATACTGGAAAAGAAATTAACATTGAAAATAAACACAGTTTATAACAAAAATTCATTAACGAAATTTCATCATAATAAATTTCGAATGCAGAATAACATAAACTTATTTGAATCACTGATTGCAGTAATCACATGAAACAGTAATTTGAAAATAATAGTAACTTTCAAAACAATCTGATTAATTTTTTTTATTCAATTATTAAAGCATTTTTTTACCTGGCACATCTCATATACTTGCAGTCTGATTTTATGGAACCATTAGCCTATTTTATCTAAAAATGGATTTCATGATGTGAAAATATCATGAAAACAATTGGGGGAGGGAAAGAAGAAGAAGAAAATAATTCACGTAGTTCTTGTAATCAAGGAATAATTTGTTATATGAATAATGAATATATGAATTATATGATAAACTTTAATCATGTAGTGTATTTTCTTACATCATTTTCTCAATCAAAACGGGGGGGGAGGTACAATAAAAAAAAACCTTCAACATTATATTTCTTTTCCATCCCAGTCATGAATTTAGATATAGAAAGAAGGATTGAAAAGTTATAAAATAATAAAGGAAAAATTATTATTGTATAAATTTTAATGAAAGATGCAATTTTTTACATATTAGTCAATATTTTACTTTTTTCCCCCTTCAAAAATCCTAGTGAGTCATCTTTTTAAAAGTAAGGTAATAAACATAACAACCAAAGAAAGTGAGGGATAAATTTAACAAAAAGAATTTTCATTGCACAAAGCGAATCACAATTCTAATCGATAAAATATTTCTTTTTCTTTGCAACGCTTTCGGCCTGGTGACTTTATCTTTCAACAGAACGGTTTGAAGATTTCAAAATCAATAATTTTAACTAATGCGTATAACTGAAAAGTAATTTATTCCAGGCATAAATCCAAAATATAAGTTTACCTTGAGAAAACGTTAAAAAAATGAATACTTAGTCTCTTCTTTTAGTCTCTTTGATTTAAAGATCGTAACTAAATGTTTCATAACCCAACATGATTCCGTATGCTTCTAATGTTATTAAATCTATAAGTATTTGTAATCTAATATATAAAAATTAATTTTTGTTTGTTCGTATCTTATATGCTGCCGTACCGTTCATCCGATTGCGATTAAACTTTGCCAAATTATTGCTGCACTTGCGCGAAGTATATGGACATAGTACTATTGTTATATCTAATATATAATTGCAATTCCCCATTCGACTCTCCACGAACGTCAATAAGGCGCAAGATCAATCCCTTCAAGTGTACCGAGTGAACATAGAAAATCCATGTTTTTCACATGGTCAGTTGTATGTTGGATGCTCACGACTCGGACAGCCAAGAAATTTATTTGTTTTTGCTGAAAACGGAAATAAAAAAAAATCCAACCCTAAAGAACTTAAATAACAAAGCAAAATAAATAAATAAATAAATAAAGAATAAGTAAAGAATAAACATTATTTATACTTTTCCTTTTTATGTCATCAAATTTCATTGAAAGTATTCATTGTCGAAAAGAAAATAAATATAATTCCTTCTATCATTCCAAATTAAACAAGAAAGCTATTTCAAGCTTCAAACGATATTTCCAAAATTATATCTTTTGCGGCAGCAACGACCTGGGTACCAGCTAGTTTATAAATAAAAAAGTGAAGTTCGAACCATTATAATCCCGTTGCTGATGTAATATATCGTAAAAAGGGATTAAAAGAATTTAGCTATGTGAAAATTGGGAAAACCAAGACGGAAATCACATTTGAATTACAATCGTGAAAAAATTAATCCCGTTTGAAGTAACAAAAAAGGTAATTTTGGAACATAATTTTAATTTGAGATTAGGTGAAGGAAGAAGATGGAATCGGGCTTCGAATTTAGAATTCTCGAGCGCCAAATCACAAAAGTTATTGAAATATTTACACTAATTATTCAACGAAATGGAATTCCAACTCTGAGAATCTAATATTTAAATTTCAAAGAATTTAAATCTTCAATAATTTGCACCGAAGTTATTGTAACAAAATTTTGTGGCAAAAATTATATAAATGTAGTTTATAAAAACTGTAGTTAAGATTTTGACATCATTAATTTATTAATAATTCATTTTTTCCTAATGTAGATTTACTACTTTAATATACCCAAGAAATAACTACTTGTCATATTTGATAGCCCTAGTTATCTTCCCTGTGAAGTATTTTGAAAATTGTTGAGTCATGCATGTCATATGGCGAAATTAATTCATAGTATACTGGCCTATAAATATTTTCAAGTTAAAATGAAATTAAGCAGAGAAATAAGCCACGTTGCCAAAAAGAAGCCAAATTACACGTTGAAGACAAATTACACAAAAGAAAAATAAGCCAAATTACACGTTGACGACACCAAATAATGGAAGGAATTAAATAAATATTACTGAGTAATTTATTAAAATTTTATTTTAAATGTTCCTGAAAAATTATGATACGGCCTACTGCAAATTTTTAAAATATGAAAGAAAATTAAGCATCAAATCAAATCAAACTATGCTTCTTTTGCCTATTGACTATTTGCTTGTATCTATATTTTTGGCTTTCAGATTTTGAAATTTGATTTCGATTTTGAAAGATTTAATTTTGATATCTATAAGGAAATTACAGATATATAGTCTAATGTATATAAAATTTATCTAAAAATGTTAATTAATGCTTAATTTTCTTTCATATTTTAAAAATTTGCAGTAGCCTGTATCATAATTTTTCAGGCTCATTTAAAATAAAATAAAATAAAAACTGTTCAGTAATATTTATTCAGTTCCCCCGATTAGTTGGTGGTGTCAACGAGTAAATTGCTCTTTTTTCTTTCTGCAACAAGCTTCTTCGGGTAGATCATTGACTTTCTAGGCTGTTAAACGAATAATTATAAAATGTACAGGATAACTAAAATTTAACTACCCAATTTTTTATTTTCGTTTCATGCTAATCTTTATTAACTGTATCATTTGACTACTTCAAATCATTTTAAAAACAGCAAAAGGAAAAAAAAAAAAAAAGAAAGAAAGAAATGTTTACTAAAACAAGTAATTATTTTCTCCCTCTCCTTCCCTATCTGTGTGCAAAATGCGCTATCAATTCCCATTTCCAAGAAAGCTCTTACCAAATCTTGGCGAGGCTAACCGCAAATATCGGTGGCAATATTTTGTCCACCCCACTGTAGAATATTCGTGTTGGATTGAGTTATTAAGAGCAGGAAGCGATGTCAGCCACACGATTCTACATTATATATCCAAGAGAAGGGATGTATTAGGCGCCGTTATCGCTTGCTTTCATCCACCCCTGATTACGAACCCGACCTCACCAGACCAGACCTTCCAACCCTCTATGATCAAAGAGGGAAAGAAGTCCTTTTTTATGAAAAAATATCACTGTGCTTACACACGATGATTTAGACACGGGAAGACAAAAAATAGAAAGAAAAAAAAATTGAGACGTTTTCCGTTCCCTCTCAACTGGAAAGAAGGCGGGAAGTACGACGAATAGTAATTTCAAGCACAGCTGCCGATCACAGAATGCTAATAACTGTTACTGAACAGCGCTGGTGTGCATTTTTTTTTCCCCTCCTTACTCCAGTGTCTGTGTTCAGGTTGAAGGCCACCATTAGATTGAAAAAGTCAGACCTTGGATGGGAATCCAATGGGATGTGAATGTAAGAAGTGTGGGATGGAACATAAGACTCTTTTGTTAGTTTAACCTCTCTTGATCCTGAAATGGAATCTGGGTCTTACCTGATCCCCCCCCCTTACTTTACGACTTTTAAATGACTTCATTATCGACCATTTGACGAAAGGCAAAGTGTAAGAATCGTTGCTTTACAATGGCATTCGGCGATTGTAAAGCGGCGGTTGTAGACTGCGTACTTCTTTCTGTAACCATCTTTTCGTGACACTTACGATAGTGCATTTGGAGGAGGGACTAACACTTTTTTTTTTTTTTTTTTGTATTGTGGAAGAAAGCGAAATGCGTGGAAAATTGCAACCGATATTCTCACGCTTCAAACATTGGAGAGACTTAAAAAAAAACAAAAAAAAACGGTTTTTAAGTCTAAAAAAACTGGGTTTTAAAAAGCGAAGTTACCGCAAAGTCGAATTCTGAGCTTTTGTTTGGTTACTAGTAAGATTTAACTACCTCTATTTGCTTCGCTACTTTTTTTTTTTTTTTTTTTTTTTTGAACAGGACTTCCGTATGCATAATTTTCCTGGCTTGAAAAGAAAAACAACTTTTGACATCCACACATGTGTATGTCGAATGATGCTGTAACAAAAAAATGAATACTTAAACAAAAGAAAAAACTATAAGTAAATATTCGTAAACTATTTTAAAAAATTAATTTTTATGTATATTTTTGTGAAAATTACAACAAAAATTTCAGCAAGTTTTTGTTTTTATGCTTACTTTTCTAAAGCTTTTAAATTAAAGCTTAAATATGAATATTTCATCAATTTCTTTCTAAAAGTTTGAAAGCAAATGAACTACTTTAAAAACCTTGTGACGATTTTTTTTTAAATAATACAATATCTGAACAAAAATTTCTTTAAAATGATGTCAAAATAAATCTTTTTCTTTCTCAAAAATTTATAAAATAAGAAAAATTCTTTTCTTCACTAAAGGCGGAACAAACATCTAAAAGAATCTACAAAATAGCTAAGATGGCATAGTTGACAAATTTGTAAATATTTGTTTGACTTTACAGAAAGACTTAAAAATGGGTTTCTAAAATTTTAGAAAAAGGAATCATTTTCGGAAATTATTCAAAATTTCTTAATTTCTTTCATATAAAAAATGCACAAAAGATTTATATTATAATCTCTGAAATTGAGATGCTAAAAATTTGCATGTTATTTATTTTATAATATAATTACTGTCACATTTTATTAGTCCATTTAAATTTTTGTGTTAGCTGAATGCCAATACAGATCCTACCTTTAAACGACTCATGTTCTTAAAAAATATTTCTTCGTTATGCATAATTTATGAGCATGTGAAATTTTTGTTACCTAGCATTTTTGTTTTATTTGCTTACTAGCCGCCTTTGGAGACCAGTCGGTTCGCCAATCTTAATGTTCGTTTAAATTTTAATAATTAAATATTTTACGCAATTCCTACTTTATTAGATTCTTCATCAAAATATTTTAAAACTTCAAATTTCAATTCACTCATAATATTATAAAGGCCTTCAGTCATAACATAATCTGTATCTCTCTAATTTTCTGTTAGCTCCCGTAGAGTCACTGAGCGTTTAAACTTTATGGGCACTAAAGAATATCTTTCTTAATTTATGTAATATCTCAAGAATTTCTCAACAAAATTTTCTCAGATTCATCATGAACAGATCGATTAATTAACAATGTTTAATTTTAAATGCATCAAACACTAAGAAAATAAAATGAATCTTTTAAAATCATCGTTCGAAAACAGGTTTAAAAAACTACTTAAAAAACGATGTACTTAAAACTATAAGCATATACAAAAAATATATATATAACTAACATAAATACAATTTAATTACAAAAACATGCAACTAACCTAAAAATAATTTAAATCAAGAATCATCCGTTGATAATATTGTCAACAATCAGAACACAATGCGCATGCGTGAATTTTCAACGCCAGTTACGGTAAAGCAAATGCGTGAATTTTTCTACGCCAGTTGGGGTAACGCTATGCAGATTAGACATTTTTAATTTCCTTTATTCTGTGTTATTTTAATTCAAAAGTACTTCAGAAGGTATCTGAAAGATCGATTAATTAACAATGTTTAATTTTAAATGCATAAAACATTAAGAAATTAAACAGAATCGTTTGAAATAATCGGCCGAAAAATGTTAACCCTAGCCTCATTATGTTGGGAAAAAAAACTGAAGCCTTACTCATTTGGCGTTGGGGGAAATGAAAAGAATTTTTGGCGGGAAAGTTAGTTTTTAATTAATAATTAAAATTCTAATTAAAAATTTAAAAAAAAGAGACCCCAGGTGCACATTCCCTATCTCTAAGGTATACACGTACCAAATTTGGTAGCTGTAGGTCAAATGGTCTTTTCTGTAGAGCGCCAACACACACACGTTGAGCTTTATATAAGTATAGATAAATAATATCCAGCATGTTGAAACAAATCTCTACTAATAATATAGACCAATGTTTGTGTACTTATTGACGCTTTACAGAACAAACATTTAAACCGATAACTATATTTGCACATCCATATATTTAAAGGGGAAAAAGTGTGTTTCGGAAGGATTGCTTTGAAATTTCAGACATATTTTAATTATCTAAAAATCAAACGAAATTTTTTCAATAAATCCTGAAAACGTTATAGCACTTTTTACGACATTTTTATTTTTACGACATCATAAAATTGAAAATATTAATAAATACGAAAATATTATCATTTTAATGATGCAAATTCAGTGATCGTGCAAATCTTTTCTGAAATTCGATGTGTGTATGTATGTGTGTGTGTATATATGTGTGTGTATGTGTGTGCTTTTTCAATGTTGTACACTTAAGAAAAAAGGATTTTATAAGGATTCTATCTATCCGTGTAGTTTATATGATGAATAAGAAAATGCTGCAACGCGAAAGTTAAAAGATAGAAGAACCGAACATACACGTCTTTGAATTATTTGATGTAATGAGACTTGAATTTTTTAGGAGGATTCATATGCACAATGAACCGAGCAGGTATTCTTTTATTAAATTAATACAGCTATAACTTCAGTCGCGATCTGATGCTTAAAAATATTTTTCAGAGAAAACATTAACATTAAGTTATACATAAGAGATTTTTGGATGAAAGTAAATAAGACCAAAATTTCCGACTAATCGCCTGGTGGCGAGAGATGGCTAGTAAATAAATAAACAAACCTGCACAGGAAAAAAATAGAGAAAAAAAAATAAAGAACTTCGAATGTCATAGAAGGAATAAAAAGAAACTCTGACAGAATACAAAATTTTGTAATGCCATAGAACAATTGTTTAATTTCAATATACGTATGCTATGCAGAATAAATTAGAATACGTGTTATCGGAACTTTGGTCATTTATTTTTTTAAGGCAGTATTTATAATTTAAAATTTTAATTTACGACAGAACATTTATTTTCTTTGTTAAAAGTCCCTTTCGTTTCAAATTTATTTGGCGAAGTTTAGCCAATTCCGGCTCTTGCGCCATTTAACCCATTAAACCAAATCGACCTTCTCGCTTTAACAGATTTCGCACAATAACAACTCATCCTAAATATGAAAAAGATCAGGTATTCTTTTTATAGTTCTCAAAAGGATTCAAAACAACGGCGAATTCAGTCTCGGGACTCAAAACAATCGTTTATTATGGGCCGGGAGAGGAGCAAAGTTCTTTTTTTTTTTTTCCCGATGCGAGGAGAAAGATCTCCTCTTCAACGACCTCTTCACTTACTTTAACGACTAATGTAATATTTGGACATCCAGAATGAAGAAGATGCCCTTCCGACGCATTCGTCTTCTCACAAAACACTCACCGAATTAACGCCACAGCGATCCAGAGACACTCTTTCTCTCCTTCTCGGCCTCCTATAGATATTTATTTCTTCCGCACTCCAACGGCACTTGAATTTAAAAATAGCCAAAAAGAAAAGTGCGCGCATCCTCGTAATAAAACCGATATTAGGGGAACGGGGAGTGATTCATACGGCAAGATGATAAAAATTTAATTTGGGGTTATGGTGCAGATAGGTTTTTATTGAGTAAAAGGAGAAAAGAAAACTGGAGGATCCAATAATGTTAAGTAGGAGAAAAATCTTTGGAAAAGCGAAATTTGTTAAAACGGAAAATTTTTGTTTTTAAGTGATATGGATATACAGGATCGTTTTCTTGTAAATAAATAGCAAATTGAGATTTTTTTTTATTATTGCACTCTCTTTCTTTTTTTTTAAGAATCAATAATGCTTTAATTTATTTATTCCGTGAGTATTGAAATGTATGATTAAATCAAAATATTTAATTTCGCAAAACTAAATTTTTTTATCAATTAACTATCCCGGTTAATGTATTAAATATAAAATCTTATTTGCATTTCTTAAAATTATAAGGCCAGACTTATAGTAAATATGTATAATTGAGAAAGGAAATATAATTACTAAGAAATGAACGATATGTTTCATTAAATTTCCCCGCTTTATTTAAAAGAACTTTTTCTAATAAATATACATATTTATTTTCTCATACAGCATAATATAAGTGCTTTTACATTTGAAATATTTTAAATTTAAAATTAGAAACTAATATCTAATAAAAAGCTAAATATAATTGAAATAATGTCTACGACGATTTAATTTTCTTTTAAGCAAATTGTAGCATTTACGTAAATATGTGTGAGTGTTATTTAATTTTCTAAAATTAGTTCCTTAATTTCTTATTAGCATGCTTCTTTTGAATTAAAATCTGTATACCATGAACATTAAAAAGAAGGTACATCTGGTTGCAATTTTTCTTGGCTCATTTTCTTTGATCTATCAATAATTGATTACTTTCCAGAAAAAAAAAGTCTGCATTTAAAAGAAACATCTTAAATTGCTAATCTAATTGAGAGACGCAAGCACTTTCAACCTGTTAGTAATATCTAGTTTGAAGCATTTTTATAAAGTTTTCTAATATTTTAAAATTTTCTAAATTTTTCGATCTTTTAATACAAAGCATTATTGAAAAGAAAAGATTATGAACTATAGTCTTGATCTTTTTACTAATTAAATATATTATGATTATGAAAAAATCATTCTGAGTTTCTGCTGTCTGTCTTTGAGGGTCATTTCTTGTTGTCTTATTAGATTTCATATTGCAACAAAATATATGTAGAAATATAATGAAAATTCGTGTGTGAAAAAAAAATGAATGAATGAATGTCTGAATGTATGGTGTAGTTTAATAACGGCCAGGGAATTTTTAAAGAAAAAAATTAGTTTAAAATTAAAGCAAGCACAGATCACAATTTTTCACTTTTTGATAAAAGCTTTTATCAAAATTAAATTCTATTAAATTCAGATTTTGGTGTTTATTTTCTTCATTCGATTTACTAATACGTACTTTTAAACTGCTATCAAAAACATAATTATAATTTTATGACGCTAATCAAGTTCGATCCATTCTTTCAAGTAATATTTCAGCACTAATAAATCAACTCCAATTTGTTTATCAAGTATAACCATTTCTTCACGGTTATGTCGACTTTTAAATAAGTGAGAACATACGCATCCGAAATCTAGCCTCTAGTCAAGTTAAAATGTATGTTAACACGCAAAGCAAAATGTATTCCATTCTTACTCTAATAGAAACCTACCACTCGCAGTCGAGCAAGATAAACTCGCTTGCATAATAAGATTAAAGCCGATTACTCCCGCTCTAAAAGAGGTGGTAATGATATCACTTCGCCACTTTTTGTTCTTATGTGCTGAGGGAAGAAGCATTGTTTTCCACCCTCCTCTCTTCCATCTGCCGTTTTTGCACGCGAAAATCGATTCATGTCAAAACATTTTAATTGAACCATCTTTCTCGAAACCAACTGTAAATGAAACAGAAACTTCCCTCCTCTCGGTTGTTTTCGTTCCCAATGTGGCATTCAAATGGCTATTGTTATTCGAACAATGAACGAGGGAGCAAGGCACGGCTCTGTAAATAGCGGGGCTATATATTTCTTGCCGATTTAATGAAAACATAAGTTACATATATGTAAGTCTGTATTTTGCGTGTGTTTTGGAATAATGAAAGTAAATTGGTGACCTTGTTTGTTTAGTTATTTCTCATGTTTGTGCATATTATTTAATATACTGCTCATGTTTCACGTTCACGTTTTTCCTCATTTGGTGTAATACCTTTTGACAAAATGCTATGTGTAACACTGAAATCATATAAATCCTAATCAAATCTAGGAATTTTGATTCTTAATCTGTCCAGTAAGAAATATAAATGCAGAAACAGTAAGGAATGTAAATGTATTTTATTTAAACAGTAAAATTCATAACAAAAAATTAAATATTCAACCAATTTATAAAAATAAAAAGAATAATAAACTTAAAATCTAATTTTATTATTCAGATTTGCAATCAAAGTATGAATTATATCAGCTCATGCGAGCAGCTATGCCGTTCAATCTAATTTCACCACTGAAATCTTTACTTATAATAAAGATGAATTTGTGTGTGTGTTGTCGCCAAACGGACAAGACCGTTTGGTCTAGAGCTACCAAATTTGACACGTCTCCTTGGAAAATGGGAATAGGCACCTAGGTGCGAGTTTTTAAAATTTTTTAATTAAAACTTGAATTAATTAAAGATGAATCTAAATTTTGACGTCTTTTCTTTATAACTTCTGAAAGTATTATCGCCTAAAAATCAATTTTGCATCGTTTTTCAATATTTAAACCAATGTTTTTTTAAATGATATTTATTTAATAGTCGTGTGAATTTTTGTTGAATTTAGGCAGTTTTTTTAATTAATTTTCTACCTTATTTCCAACAATAGATTACATTGTTGTTTTAAAATTCCAACCATTTTCATTGTTCCATCAACTATCTGACCAGGTGATATTTTTTTTCCATTGTTGAACGTTAAAAAAAAAAAGGTTTTGTTTAGTACCTCTGTAATTTACGAGACATATAAGAAAGTGAAGTTTGTGGGATGCCCCAAAATTCCTAGGATAAATGAATCAAGCTTTTGTGTTTTTAATGGCGCCATGATGTCATGAGGTTGGTATCCATTAGAAAAGTTCATGCACTCAATAAACAGAACTTATAAGACACTTATAAGAATCAGAACTTATAAGAACTTAGGAATTAGAGGTTGTTATTGGCAGGCAATTTGAAGGAATTATGGGCATTCAGTTTTATCTAAACGGTTTATCTGAAATAAAATATAACCAATATAAGCAGCTGGCAGCTTTTGGTGACTAATCTCTATTAATAATAAAGGTGTGTGTGTGTGTGTGTTTGTGTGTATGTGTGTGTGTGTGTGCGTGCGTGTGTGATGATATATATGCAGGACTAGTTAATTTACAGTGACCAAACGTTTCATATGCTTTGGAGGGTGGTAATTTGCACTTTGGAGATATTTTAATCAATTGAAGAACCCTATTTGATGTCTGTTTAAACTCTGCTCTTCCTTCCTCTGATATATATAATTATAAATATAGCTCAAAAAGGCCATTCCGCTCCGCCCGAAGGCATTTGGATAAATTAAATATTAATAAAATAAATATTAATTGAGAGAATTAAAGATAATGAATTATAAATTAAGGATATTTTTTTATTATTATTCTTTTAATTTTATTGACACAAGAGCCATGGTTGACTATGCTGAGACAAAAATATAAATTAAGGAATAAGATGTAGTAAACAAAAATAAGAAACAATTTTAGATCTGAATCTTTGGAACAACACGTCAGCATTGGCGGGAACTACGAGTTGGAAGGACGATCTCCGACCATTACAACCCTTCCCGTATTAGGTACTTCCCATCATTGATAGTGAGTAATCAACTCCGAGCCATTTCTGTAACCACCAGGACGACGAGAACCAACCACCATTTCGAAAGTTAATTTGATGATTAAAAAAAATAATAAATGAAGCTTGTTTTCTAATTAAAAAAAATAATAAATGAAGCTTGTTTTCTAATTAAAAAAATAATAAATATAAATAATGCAAAAAAATTATCTTTCTTATTATGTGATTCAATAAATGGACTTTTAAGACTTGCTAACTTGCAATTTTATATGATATCGCTATTCCATTAGTTATATTCAGTAAATATTCAAACATTTCAAATTTTAAAAAAATTCCACACTGTTGCAATTAAATCTAGCAGACTTATGAAGCTTATAATATCATTATTTGAGACATTTTTAAATTATTTAAATGAATAATAGAAAGAAAACCGCCATTAATCTCACTCTTTCCTCGAAACAAACGTTGATTGACAAAAATAAGGTAATTAAAACCTTCATATCTTGATCAGTTTTTGTCATAAATTAGAGAAGATTTTTATTTATTTATGTATTGTTGGTATCATTTAAAATGCTAATGTGACATGAATATTTTATTAAAGATAATTATAATAGACATAAAATAATTTTTATTATTATTATCAAATTATAATTAACATGTAATATAATATTTTTACGTCCTTTTAAGATATTATCCAGTTGGAAGCATATATCTTCCTGAGACGGTTTCGAAATTACTTACCGGATATAATTTAAATACATTGTACATGCTTAAAGTATTGTACATGTTGTACACTATTGTACATGATTAAAGTGCATAGGGACCCTAAAAAGCACCTGATTATCACGTATATTAGTAGCATCCTCTTCTGCATGAATTTATGGGAATAATG
The DNA here is from genome assembly GCA_026543865.1 of Argiope aurantia. Taxonomy (NCBI): domain Eukaryota; kingdom Metazoa; phylum Arthropoda; class Arachnida; order Araneae; family Araneidae; genus Argiope; species Argiope aurantia. Next base: position 441,900 of record JAPMOR010021420.1, read on the forward strand.
AAATCAGAGATTTTTAAATCTTGCGCCTAACCCAAAATCAAGTAAGTGTTTTTGTTTTGGAGCTGTAATAATTTTACATTAGAGAGAGTAATAATAAAAAAGTATCTTGATTGAAAAATTTTAATAAAAACTTTCTTTTCTTTCTTACCATCCAACAACTAATGAAAGAAATATCTTTCGCTGAATGTAGAGTCTCAGTATTTTTTTTTTTTTTTCCAAAAGACGTGAATTTGTACTAAAAAGTAAATACTTTATATGCTTTTTAGTACATGCGAAGATACATTTAGATTATACGAAGATATACTTTTTACTGATTTAGATAAAGGACTACTGATACTACTTACTTGCCACTTACTATTTGATATACTATTTACTATATTGATATACCACTTACTGATTTACATTAAGGACTTTTTAAAGTTTTTCTTAACATGCTCTTGCCTTCGACTGAATAGAGTTTTCGATGAAGGTCCCTCTTTGACGCATATCTTTTATTTTGGATCTCATTAATTAGCAAAATGTCGAATAGGAATTGAAGGATTGAATTGGTGAAAGTAAGCGAGAAAGGACAAAGCCCCCAAGTAATACATAATTACATTTCTGCAAGGAACTTTTTTTCTAAAGAGCAGATATGAAAATTTTAAAATAAATTATCTTATTGACAGCGAATGCATGATGTATCGGATTTTACAAGCGATTTTAAATGAGGAGAAACCGTGTTCTTCCTGATAAATGATGCTCGACCATGCTTTCAAATTATAAAGTAAGGATGATTTGCATTTGCATGAATCATTTTAAGAAGCGACACGAATTCCCCTTTAATTTAAACTGGATATTAATAGCTGTTTAATATATTCACTGGCAAGCACGGTACCAATTATCCCACATTTATAACGTCTTGTAATAAGTCAATGAAAGCATTCGGCGTGTTATTGATAAGAACCAGATCTGAATAAGAAGACATTTTTAGTGTTCAAATCACTGCAAACACGAAACCAATTATGGTTCTATATGATGCATCAAATTTAAAAACGAAAAATATTTGAGCTTAGAAAGAATTAATAAACAAAGAATTCAAATTTCTAAGGATAAAGACATTTTCTAAAATCAGATCAAAATTTTAAGTGGTTTCAATTGCACTTCATGTATTGTTATTTCTTCATCACCTACCAAGCATTTGTTGCTAAATGGGAAAATGTGTATAATCAAACATTTTTAAATTTACATGACTTATAAGTGCTAATTTTATAAAGGAAAAAATTTGGAAATACAATTTTTAAGCAATAAGGATATGCACCTAACAAAATATATTTTAATAATTTGCATTTATTATTGACTAGTCACCTTTGCCGACCAGCTGGTTCATCAAGATAAATAATTGTTAAAAATTTCAGTTAAATATTTTGCGTAACTTGGCTTTTATTTTACATAACTTCTCTTCAATGAGTTATACATTTCCCTATTTTTCTCTTTTTTTAATATCTCTTAAAGAAGATATGATAAGAAAGAATGCCAATGTTTAAAATTGGACACATTTTACAGATATTTCACCATTGCTTGTTCTGAGATTAAACTTTATAAGAACAACAAAATTTCAAACATTTTATTAAAAGCATTAAAAAACTGGAAACTACTCAACACTGACAAAAAAAAAAAAAAGATTTATTTAATATTTTTATCATTAACAACAACGAGAACAAAGCCAGACGAACTATTATTTATAATGAAAACTATCAGAGTTTCATGTTATAATAATATTTGTGATGCAATATATCAGAAAATTATGGCGAAAAACCTGAAATTTTCTCTTGATTTTTAATTAATTAAAATATAAAAAATTTCTTCGAGTTTCACCCTTTTATCCTCCAATGTGTGTGTGTCAAGTTTGTAACTAAAATTTATAAACGGTTAGGCTTGCGTAACCGCCAATACAGACTCATCCACGTACATTAATTTTTTTTATTAGTAGAAATAAAATGGCTTTTAATAACAAAAAAGCAAACATTTAATTAGCTATCTTTTTAGAATTTTTATAACAATAAGATATAAATTAATTTTCTTTAATAAGTAGACTTCATTAGTTCTATCTATCTTCTAGACTGTAGCATTTTACGCATATCAAGTATTCAATTATTTACTGGGATGACAAAAGGTGTGGAATATCTCCTAATAACGTTTTGGATCACCTGTTGCCCGGCGAAGTGCAGCAGCTAAACGTGGCATGGATTCAACAAGTTGGAAGTCTTTTGTAAAAATATTGATGCTTCCTCTATAATCGTCCATAATTGTAAAAGTGTAGCCGGTACAGGATTTTGCTCACGAACTGATCTCTCGATTCCTCCATAAATATTCGATGAGATTCACTTTGGGTGATCAAAGTGGCTAAATAATTCAATAGAATTGTCCAGAATGTTCTTCAAACCAATCCCGAACAGCTGTGACCCGATGACATAGCGCCTTATCCTCCTTAAAAAGTTCAATTTTTTTTTTTAGTACATGAAGTCCATGAATGGCTGCAAATGATCTGCCAGTGAGCATAATCATTTCCATTAAATAATCGATTCAGCTGTACACGAGGATCCGGTCTATTCCATGTAAAAACTGCTTATATCACTATGGAGCCGCCACCAGCTTGCACAGTATTTTGTCGACAACTTGGGTCCATGGCTTCGTGGGCTTTGCGCGCCACTCGAATCCTACCATCAGTTCTTAGGAACTGAAATCGTAACTCATCTGAATAAATCATGGTTCATCAGTGTCTAGTGTCCAGCCGATACGATCAAGAGCGAGCAAAGGTGGTACAAGGCGGTGTCGTGCTGTTAATAAAGGTGTTAGACTTCTTGGCCTATAACCAACTGTTATCCTTCTAGGCTCATAATTAACTTTGTTATACTTTAGGGTAAACTAACCCAAACTTTAGCAAAGCAAGCAGTTAAATTTTTGTGTCAAGATGGCATAAAGATGAAAGAAGTTTCTTAAAAATGACTTATTAAAAATTAAGAATAAAGTCAATGTGCTCGTAACTGGATCAATCAAAATAATAAGTTGAATAATAAAAACTTAAATCAACATTACCAAACCTCAGATTCGAACCGTCTAAAAAAAACTAATCGGCATAGTTAAAACGTTGAAGCAACATGCAATTGCATAGCCATCTAGTCGACGCTCTCTATCTTAGAGCTAAGAAACACATTTATTTATATTGCATATCCTTCTCTTTAAAAACTACGACACGAGCCGAAATTAAAATAGTCCCTCGATTTGCATTGCGATTGCTGCCAACCACGAAACTCGCAAAAAGGTTGGGTTCGAATTATCGGTTTGTTTACTTTCATTGAGATCATGGAACGGGATTGGAAAAACAACACAAGGACCATAAAATTCGGATCCGAAAATAACTTTCGCATAGTTTTTCTTTAAATGTCTAACAAAAGGCATCCGAGCTGACACAGCTCATTAAAGCCAAATTTCGCAACACTGTCTTAACGGATACGTCCATCATACGTCCCCATTGATTCCTGATTTTTTTTTTCTTTTTTGTACGCAGTGTTGCTTGTATGTTAGCCTCGACAATTCTATGCTTCCGTCACCTATCTCGATCGTTAAGTGCAAGCGGTCGGCCACGGCGTTGTCCATGGTGGAAGATATTCCTGAAATTAGATATTCTCGGCATATTTTTAATATTTTGGATCTTGGAATATCGAATTCCCTAACGATTTCCGAAATGGAATGTCTCATGCGTCTAACTCAACTACTATTGCGCATTCAAAGTCTGTTAATTCCCGTCGTGCGATTATAATCACGTCAGGAAACTTTTTGCATGAATCACTTGAATACAAATGTATGCCTTCTCAATACACTGCTCATTTACAAATTTTGTACGCTATATCATTGTTATCTATATATTTGACTATTGCTATTTCATGACTTGTCACCTCAGTGTACTGTTCTTCGAGTAAGTTTTTTTTTTCTTTCTTTTCTCGCAGGAGTTTCTTATATTGAGTATTATTTTTCTGTTTTATGCTATAATTTTCAGCCGGCGTCCTGGCATTGGGATAGCGCGTCTGCCCCGTGATCTGAGCGTCCCGGATTTGGGCATGGTTGTTCTTCCTGTTCTATCTGTGAGATGCGTGAATGTGCCCTCCTGTAAAAAGGGGTTGTGCAAGCGAATGAGTGATGCGTGAGTAGTCAAGTCGTACTCTTGGCCCTAGTTGGCTCTATGATAAAAACAAGAGGCGCTCTCCCTTAGGCTTAAATCGGCTGTCTGGCTTCGAACAGCAGGCTTGTCCGTGGCAAGTGCCTAAGTAACAACAACAACATGCTATAATTTTCTAATCTATGACCTTTTCACAGTTTTCATCTATTAAACAATATTACAAATGCAGAGCATTTTGAAAATTACCGTATTACTGTTACTACTGTATTAAATATTCAATTACAGACAAATAATTTATATTATCAAAATATTATAATAAAAATTTTCGAACTTAATAATATGTTAAAGACCACATTTTTTTTTTAAAGTACATACTCAAAAGTCGAAGATAAATTGCTCTGAACTAGGCTATTCTGTTTTACTACTCAATGGTTATCCAATATTGCAGTTGTAGTTGCTGTGAACTAGGCTATTTTGTTTTACTACCCTATGGTTATCCAACGCTGATAGGGAGATTCAATTCCTCGTTGCCTTTTTTAACTATTCCTTTAAAAATTAATCTACTCACTACTAAATATTCGATAATAGGTGTGTAATTTGTAACTCCAAAATATTTCAATAAAAATTTTTAAGAAGTATATATAAAAAATTTCATACTTTTTCGAAGTGTATGCTCCAGAAATGGCAAGCTACGTTGTTCAAACCCAGGCTATTAGATTTTACAAATCTATGACTATTCATTCTTCGCATGGAAGTACGATTTCTCAAAGCCTACCTAGGAATCATATGCGCCCACTTCAATTGTATCAATCATTTTTTTGTGAAAAGTTCTTCCGCCTCGAGAAAAACTTAGAACGAATATCCATTCGAAATTTTACAGCAGATGAGATATTTCATTGACCTCCCGCAATACCATTAATTTCTAAACTTAAAAAAATTCTGTTAAGAAGAGACTATGATAAGAATCTAGGAACAACCCACTTATCAACGTAACCATCATTTTTTGATCCCATAATTTTTTTTTTGTATCCCTCTTTCTCTTTCTCTCTCTCTCTCTCCCTGGCTTGCTGTTTTTCTTCTGGCAGTTTTCCACGAGGTTTGTTTAGTCTTATTCTACCTTTTTCTTTCTATTCTTTTTATTTTTTTAAGTGGGGGATTGGAATTTCTTCTTTTTTTTTTTCACTTTTCGCTTTTTTTTTTTCTTCCTTCTTTTTTTTCTCTTCTATTCTCGCTCTTTGGAGGAGAAATTCGTTCCTTCCTTCGGATCGATTCTGGTTTCAAACAATCGGGTCTTAATCTTCTTGCGCCAATTCTTCTCTGTTTTGCGGAAGATGGATCGCTTTTTTCCGTTCGCGGCTCCCTTCCATGTTTGAATTTCTCCTTCTCGCCGTCCTTATTTCGGCTACTAATGGCCGCTTAATCGATTTTTTTTCACTATTCACAGGGTGAGGGACAACTATCTACCTCCTCTCCTACAATATGAGGAATATTTATTTAACCCCTTCTCAACACCCCAGCTATAACTATTAATGTTGCTGTTGACTCCTGTCGAATGCCGAGGCTTACTGTGAACATCACAATCGGCAGTCATCCGTGACAATTGCTTTATGAGCAACTTAATGTTTGATCAACTCGGCTTTATGTTATGACAGGCTCTTGTTGACTTTTTCCTAAATGAATTAGTTTTTGAGCTGTTTCATGGCATCCATAAAATTAATTTATTTTTAAGATTTATTTCAACTGTTAGTGAAACAAAAGAAACTAAGAAGAGATAATTTTATTAATAAACCGGAAAGTATCCCAAACTGTTTTTTTTTTTATACTTAGATTAAAATTTTTCATATGTCGAGCCTCATTTTTGACTTCAAAATAAGTATTCATTCATATTCAATCGATTTTTCTTTACTGCTCTCAAGGCGATGGACAACTATCCTATATCCGCTCCCATAATATGAGGAATATTTATTTAATCTCGTCTCAAACACCTAGACTATAGCCATTGATACTATTGCTGATTTATACCGGAAACCGAAGCTCAATTTTAATATAACAATCGGCAGTCATCCGTGACAATTGCTTTATGAACAACTTAATGTTTGATCAACTTGGTTTTATGTCATAACAGGTTCTTGTTATCTTTTGTTAAATGGATGAATTTTTTTAAACTGTTTTATGGCATCTATGAAATTATTACGAAATTCTACTCTTCGCTTTATTTTAAATTCATTCAACCGTTTGTGAAGCCAAGAAAACTGGAAATTCTAATATTTCCTAATAAATCAGAAAATATCCCAAACTGATATATTTTTGATATTTATATTGGCATTTTTCAGATGTCGAGCCTGATTATTGATTTCAAAATAAGTAATCATCCATATTTAATTGATTTTTCTTCACTGCTCATATTGTGATGGACAATTTTCTTACCTCTACTCATACAATATGATGAATATTTATTTAACCTTTTCTCAAACACCCAGGCTACTGTCTGTTCTCTACACCCATACAGATCAACATTACTCTTGATTTCTCTAGGATACCAAGGCACACTGTTAATATCGCAATCGGAAGTCATCCGTGACAATTGCTTTATGAGCAACTAAATGCTTGGTTTTTTTTTGGTTTTAAGTCATGGTGGAATCTTGTTGACTTTCATTAAATAAGTTAGTTTTTGAAGCTTGAAAACTTCGGAAATGTTTTATGACATTCATAAGGTTATTACGAAACTCTAACCTTTGATTTATCTCCAATTCCGACAGTCGTTTGTGAAGTACAGTAGCTGGTAACTCTTGATAATAAACCAAAAAATAGCCACAACTGATGCATTCTTGATACATATATTCACATTTTTCGGATATCATATCTGTCTATTAGATTCATAGTAGGTAACAATTCATGGTCGATGATTTTTGAATAGCCGTTCTTTTTCTATTTATAATGAGTGACATGCTAATACTTTTTTTTTAATTCATGCATTTTTGATTTTTAAAACTTTCTTCATTGTATTATAAGCCTCATAAGACTATCATTCATCTTTATTTTAATCTTCTCTACTAAACTGTATTTAGGAAACATCTGAACGTTTAATTCTTGTATTTGATTTGCCTAAGCTGAAGCTGGTCACGAATATCGCATCTATGAAAATTTCTTTTCTACCTGTCTTCATGAAAAATGCTATAATCTTTTTACACATTTTGTCTTAAACTGAGGAATTTTTGATGGTTGTTAATTTTTGAATTGATATGGAATCGATTTTAACACTAGGTTTATCATGAGTTGGCATATACCTATTTCTACCAAAGGGGTCAAAATGACCGCTTTCGGCATTTAATTTGGGAAACTATAAATTGAACTATCTATTGTGAAGTTAAACTGAAGAAAAAAACTTTTATATTTTCAATATATTTAACGAGGTGTGGTGTGATGAAAAGGCAGTTCCTCTGCGTTTATTTATTACAAAAAGTGTTTATTTTCTAATCCAGGTCTACAAGACCATCTATTCTTCTACTATCATCTTTCACCAAAACATTAACTCACACATCTTCTTACTAACAACTTATAAACGCTTCTATCTGACTGATTTTCGGCTTTGTCTTCTTGCTTCTTATATACACACATTTAACTAACACATACTTATTTCTATATTTATACCTATATCTATGTACGTCCCTATCAAGATGTTACACTTTTAAATATAAATGTATGTATTCTCAATAATATTTATTCGAATGGTCAAAATGACTCCTTCGGTAAAAGTAGGCATAGTGTACACATTCCGCCGAAACTAAAAAAAGAAAAAGATAAGATTTGAGATTATATATATTATAAATGTACGCAAAAATTAATTAAAATATTCTCATAAAGTACGGGAATAATTTTCTTGAAGAAAATTAAAGAAAAGTTTTCTCAGAGGAATCAAAATGACCCCTTGGTAAACTTACTGTTAATATATTCTCATAATATTCTCCTGAGTTATTTAATTTTGATAGATAATTAATCTTGTTGAAAAAAATAAAGAATAATATTTATTGCTATGCATTAAGTTGGCATTTGGCTAGCCAATCAAAGATTGTTATGCTCTTTTCAGTTTAAAACTGACTGTATAATCGAAATTTTTTATAACTCTTATATTTATATTTTTTTTCAGGTGGAAACTACATTCTTTTTATGATCTATCTAATGATACCTCTCCCCCCCCCCCCCCGAAAAAAAGACCAAAGTAGGCAAGGACAAAATGTAAATATAATTCAAGATTCTTTTATCATTTCTTTTCTGTTATATCTTTTAATAAACAATGAACTATTACTCGTTCTATAATTGTATCTTAATTGTTCTAAATCTTAATAAACATCGCCTGTTTATATAGAAGCTAAGAAAAACTATGATTCCTTGTTAATCAAATAAAGCTAATTTAAATATCTACCAAAATGTATCCTCTCTCCTATAGTAAGTAGCAAACTGCAGTATTCCTTAATTATCACAGACTTTTGTTTGACGGAACAGTTAATCATTCGACAATCCCACCCTTTTCCCAATTTCGCAACAGATAATCACTTAATCATCCAGTGGTTTTTCACCAGACTACCTCCTTCCCCTTTACACCTGGTCCAGCTTTTCGCATAATCGAGAGGGGGATTACCGCAAATTAGCCCATTTCTTGCCACCATCGAGGCACATTATGAGCATTTAAAGTGTCGTATTCTGAAGGAGGGCCAGATAATTGAGGATCGCGTTGGAGCTTAGATGCAGTTTTACTTTTTTGAAGCCCTGGCAAAATGGCCTTTTTTCACTCCTATGCACCCTCGAGGTTTATTATTTCCACAAGTGTTCAATTATTTTAAATTACTACCTGATGATTAATTTCTAGATACTTTTTCGGCACAATATTCTATTCTTTCAAATTTTTTTATTAGTATTATTATTATTTACCTTTTTGGTATACCCGCATTGAGGTTAATTAAGGGACTTCGCAAAAAGAATTTCGATAAGCTTTGGTTCCCATTGTAGAGAGCATCGATTGTTTACTGTCTGAAAGCGCAGTCATCATCATATTTAATAATTCAGATTAATGAGTTAGTGTTGCTGTTTTCTTTTGTTCTGTTTTTTTTTTCAAAAAAAGTTTATGTACTCTATTAGGAAGAAGAGGAATAGTATTTGAGCAAGAATTGTTTCTCTCATCATCATGCCATTGCATATCCATCAAAAATGAAAAAGGATAATTTATTTTCAAAGTTTTGTTTAAGTAATTGCAGTAAGAAATTACATTTACGACAGTTTAAAACTTATCAGTCTGGTAACTGTCTGATAAAATTTAAACAAACTTCTGAAAATTTTCAGATTTATTTATTTATTTTTGCGCTTTTGAGTAAAAGTATTTTTATATTCAATGCCTTTTGAAATTCAAAAAGGGACATAAAATATTTACTCATTTAACAGTTTTATAACTCTTTTTATTTCTTACTTTATTATTACAAAATGTACAATATTTTATTTTAACTCCATTTAATAATTGATTTCAATCCCGATTACAACAAATATAAAGTAAGTTTTTCAAAAGAGATAATTTTTTTTCCAGTAAATTTATATCTTTAATGCCGATTTTTTCCCCTCCAAATAGCACTACTGTCATAATAATACTGAAAATAAAAGAAAAATTTTTAAAAATAAGAGGGAGTACCCTTTCATTGGAGGTGTAGGTTTAAACATCCAATGTGTGGGTTGTAATTGGGCAATATTTAACATTTAAAAAAAATTGCTAATTTGTTTCATTGTGATTTAGATAATTTGACGTGTAATTCATGTCAAATGATCTAATTCTACAGACTGAAATTATTATTTATTGTGGAAAAAAAAAGAATTAAATCAAATAAAGAAAGATGAAAAAAGAAATAAAGGAATCAAAAAATATATTATTTGTGAAAGTTCAAAACAAGTTAAAAATATATTTAAAAATTCCTTGCACTGTGTAAAATTTTGCAAAATAACTATCTCTTTTTTTCGATTTTAATAACTCTGAATTACGAACAATTTTTGTTCTGTTGATTACAAAATGATTCCCAGCTTGAACATAACTCCAAAAAACTCTGCTTCATTGTTCGTTTCAGAATTCCACATTAATTATTTTTGAAGTTTTTTATTCCACAGAGGATTATTAAATACTGGAATAAGAAAAAAGTCTTTTTCATTTTTCTTTGCTTGACGTATTTATTTTGTTTCATCTTACATCCATTTTGGTGAAATCAAAATCAACTGAACGCATGCGCAAAAGCATAGAGGTCACTTCATTTCAAAACGGACAATATGCCTACCTATTTCACTTATGCTTGAACGAGCAGAAGGGAGAAAAAATGAATAAAATAATAAAATATGTTAAGTAATAAAATATGTTAAGTAATAAAATATGTTAATATGTCACAAATTAAAGAAAATAATGTGAAATGGTTGTTTTGCCATAGAGTCAGTTAAAGTGATGTCACAGTCTACTAGATATGCAAATAATTTATTCGACCGCTGAAAATGTAGTTTCATTGGTTATTTTTCCTCAGCCGAATATATGGAAATATTCATTTTTTTAAAATTAAATAATGATATTTGTTGTCACATCTTTATTTTTATTTTCATTATTGTTGTCTTACGAAAGTCTGCAAGAAAAGTAGTATGAAACGTATGTTTTTCAGCTTTCTTAATGTTTTTCCTTTAATTTTACCGTCTAGTGCTTCAACCAAACAGAGGATTGTATTATCATACATTTATTCTATTTTGTCAATTGTACTGTGACATTATTTTTTTAAATCTTCCGTTAGATGCACAATAGACACAAAAATTAAATTTCAGAACCACACTTCATATACAGTAAGTAAAAATGAATGCATTCCTTATAAATTTTCACAAAGGAATTTCTTTTTGCTCAATAGTAAATTTTAATAATTTTAATGATTTACTCCCATACTTTTTAGCATTAATTCCATTAAATAACTATTTCTATCTTAGTTTAACAATATAATAATAAAAAGTACATTCGCAACTTTAAAAAAATGAAATTAAATATATTTCTAAGAATCAAATGTTATCATGGTTAATTTTTAAAAGAAATTATATTAAAGTTAATTTTTTTTTTTTTTTTTTTTTTGTGAAATACAGTTCGAAAGATTGAATGACCCAAATGCAGACATTCATCAAGAAATGAATTTGATGAATCTAATTATTTTATTTCTTATGGCTATTATGGTTTATGTAAATGAATGCTATTTGAACTGAGCTAAATATATCGGTTATTTAAGTTATTTATTTAAAAGCAGAGTGTTCAGTTCCTTTTATTTTCTTAGAAAACATGTATTCAAATGAAAAAAAAATAAATAAAATCTATTTCTGCTTCCTATATTCGAAACATTAACGAGTTATTTGAGTTCTGAAAGTATTCATATGCTTATTCGTTGAAATTCAACTGTTTTATAACATTTTAAATAAGAGTTTTTTGTATATATATGTAAGCATTATTTCGTTTGAAGCAGAAGGTAAATTTGAAGAAATAGGTGAGACATTTTACATTTTTAAATTAATTTCAATCCATCGGAAAAGCATAATTGTTTACAAGCAGAGACGTGGACATGGCACGTCCGCCACAATGCGGCACAAAAGCAAAAGTCGAAAAAAACGAAAATTATCCATCGTCTTATATAACCTGAGATTTTGATAGAGAAAATATTTCTTCATAGTGTCAATATATAATGAGATTTCGATAGGGATTTTTGCTACAAGTGTCGAAACACAGGGATCTTATAAAAAAGAATATGTCTCGTCAGCGGAAATTTGTCACTTCACTCGGAGTGTGGGAAAGTTAGGCTTTTTAGCCGATTCAGCAATTTTATAAAGCTTTTCTTGAATTAATTAAGTAGAGACAGGGGAATTAGATCACGAAATAAGAGAATATACTAGAATGGTTACTATGGGCTAAATTAAGAGAAAACCTTGGAAAATAATTGAATTGAAAGTAAAGTTCAAATTTCATTACATATATATATTCTGTGCAATTAAAAACAATAAAATCAGATAATATACTTCAAGTTTTTAAACAATCTGACGTGAATACTAGACATTAAAATAAATATATATATATTAATGGCATTAATGTCATATTAATGACATTAATGTCAAGGTGGCGATTCGGAGCTTTTATAATTTGAATTTCGATTTTTCTTCTTTTGTTTTAATATTTTTCTTTTGTTATAATAATTATTTTTACTAAGCTTTTGATGTGCATGATAAGCATTAATTTTTTTAAACTCACATTTTTTGCTTTTAATTACATTACTGTTATAAGCTTTTGGATATTGAAATAATTGAAAAGAAAGTTTCCAAGACAATTGGTCTCAAATTTTAATTGTAATAATTTACATAATAATTATATATATATATATACAGAGAGAGAGAGAGATTCTTAAATTTGTTTGAAAGCATTCATTTTCAAAGTAATTTTTTCCATATATCATTAAAAAAATATGTAGTAAGACGTTTTATAGCTTTTCTAATATATTACTTTTCTATACATAATTTTTCTATTATATGGACTTTTTTTTTAATATATCATTTTTCTGTTGTATAAAATTTTTAGTATATGATGTTTCTATTGTAAAAGTTACTGATAAATGATTACATTTTATAATATTGTTTACTGAAACTATACAGTTGCAAAGCGGGGGTTAATTATATCTGGTTCACTTCCTATCATCGTCTTATATGTCCTATTTGGAATGGAAAGATAAACGAATGCACCCCTGTCTCTTCTTTAAAATCCGATATAGAAAGCTCTTTTTCTTTATCATTGCGATGATAGTTAGCACTTGTATACATAAAGCACATTAGATATTATTAACATTTCTTCATTTGCTAGTTTTATTGACTCCGTAATCAACTTTTCTAAAAACGGCTCCCGCATCTTCTTCAACTTTTTGAAACTCCACAAGCGTAAAGAGATTCTTAACCAACTTTTTCGACCGAAACTCATAACCATAGTCATTTGTCACCCATACGGTTCTGTGAAAACGTATCTGATTTCCGACTCAATATAAGTTAAATGACTAATTATGAAATGAAATGAATAATAATATATATATAAAAAAAGTGAACAGTCGAATGTGACTGGTTTATTGCAAAGAAAAGTTATGCAACTGATTAGCCAATGACAAATGGGGAGCGACTTTTGAAATTAACTTTTTATTTATAATTGAGGTTGTTTTCGCCCCGTTCCGCGTGCGCAGCGTCGGGTCGGCACTCCTGTGACATTCGCAGTTACTCATTTTAGATTTCCCTCGAGTCGGGCCTGGATCCAAAATAGGCTCTTTTACCAGGCAAGCGGTTGTTACAAATGAAAAGAGGGGGAAACACGCCACACCAGTCAAATATAGACGGGCTTAACATTTATTCCATCTCCCTCTCGCTGTCGAGACAAGGTAGCATACGACGGAATTGTAGGTATGCAGGAATTATAAATAAACTCTAAATCATTCTTGGAGAAGCTCCATTACTTTGGGGCTAAAAGGTGAGAAAACTCACGATACTAAGCTTCATTTTCGTTTCTTTAATCCTTTAAAAAAAATTCAGTTATTTGAAACTAAGAATATCTTTAACATAGTCGCAAACATTATCAACTCTGGAGACCGATTTTGAAACCACCCGTCTTAAAATGAAGCAGAGCATGTTAAAGTTTTTCCACATATAACCATTTTGACATGGGAAGAGGAATTCTCCCTTTTCCATCCCTAAGTTTACTTCCCCCCTTCCCCAATTTATGAATAAAATGAAGGAATGATGAATAAATCCAGTCTATCAATTAAAATGATCATGCAACTAATTTTGGGATTAATTGATGTGAAAGCTACCCTCACACAAAAGTTCACAATAAAGAGCCAAATTCATTTTATTTACTTTCCCCTCATTTTAAACTTTCCTTTTTACTTCCTCGTATACTTCATTCAGAGAAAGTATTGTAATCGTCAAAAAATTCGAAATCCAGATTTTGAAGATTCTCCACCTTTTAGACCTTTCTGAGTTAGAAAAACTCATTTTTAGAAAATGTCCGTCTGTCTGTAACAAAGATAGCTGAAAAAAAGCTTTAAGCTAGACGGTTGAAATTTCGTATGAGGTTTTTACACCAAATTTACAGATTTTTATCAAATTTATGTAAAATCTGCTCAGGGGAAGTTCGTCTGTCCGGCTGTTCGAATATAATTTAATACGATAACTACAGAACGAAGAGAATTAGATATATAAAATTGGATACACAGATTTTACATCTATAGAGCAGACGCCTGCCAAATTATAAGCCAAATCTAAAAAGAGGTCGGCTGTCTGTCAGTCTGTGCTTTCAGAAACATGTAAAAGCGATAATTCAGAAACGCAATGACTTACATGTATCAAATTTGGCATCGAATTTTATGACCACAAATACAATTTTTTGTTAAATTTTGGTTTCTCTCGGTTGAGAAAAACGTATCTAAAACACAAATTCGATTTTTCGATACTAATAACCACATTCCAGGGATTAATCACCAAATAACTCGCCAAGGATTACAGGATACATGTGCTTACAAATGTTAAAGAATATTTCCTTGTAATTCTGAAATATTTTCATATCACTCCAAACCTGTGAATCAAAAATAAAGTAAAGCATTAATTATGGATAATTAAATGATGCTTCAAGTGAAAAAATAGCTGTGGTATTAATTTAAATGAAAAATTTAAATTTCAAAGGTAAAAAAAAATTGAAATAAGATATTTGTGATGAAATTTCTCCTGTCTCAATAGTTTTTTAGACCCACAACTTAAGAAGCAGAATAACATCTCATTACTATTTTTATTTTTCTAAAAATTCTTTAAAAAAAACCATCAACATTTTGCTGAAATCTCCTCAATTACCTAGATTTTAAGGTATTTTCTTT
This sequence comes from Argiope aurantia, assembly GCA_026543865.1. Lineage (NCBI taxonomy): Eukaryota > Metazoa > Arthropoda > Arachnida > Araneae > Araneidae > Argiope > Argiope aurantia. Next base: position 456,993 of record JAPMOR010021420.1, read on the forward strand.
ATATTCAGTAAATAATTATCATTTCATTTATAATAGTTATAAGCATCGTGAGAAGATTAAGCTGATGTTATATTGTGCTACGCTTGTTATACCTAAAAATGTAGCAATATTCCTTAATTTTTAAAACTTCTTAAGGAAGAAATAGACGTCTTAGCGCAAAAACTATTACTGAAAAGTCTTTTATTTTATTTTTTCACTGTTTTAAGGTTACATTTTAATTGAAATAGTTTTAGTCCGTCGACTGCAAAGACAGGAAACAAAGTAAAAAGAAAAAGAGGAAGTTCTTGTTCTCACAATGGTTTCTAAATTATTTGTAATAAAATATTACGTGAGATTTGATCATTATGCTTGAAGCAACGCAAAGCGATGAAACATTTTACTGATAAGTGCATGAACTTCAAATGCAAAAAAGTAAATTTTCCACGAGAGGTTTCATGAATTAGTTATGGATAGTTAAAAAATAATTAGAATTTTTCTATTATCATAAGGTTGTAGGTCAAAGTTTCAATTGCTTTCCACTATAAATATTCAGTTTTTATTTTTTGCTCTGATTTGTTTGTAGTTTCAGTATTCTTATTCTCTATAGCCACTACACACATTTTTAAAAAGAGCATTTTCATTGAAAATAACTTTATTTTCAAGCAAAATTCCCCAAAAAGAGAAGATAATTTAAAGTTTTATGATCACTTTCAAGAGAAAAAAAAGAATGATTGTATACCTATTTTTATCCTTTTTATTCAAGCATTTTGAAATTACATAATTGTGAATTGAAATCATCTTAATCGAATATACATTAATTCTGAACGTAGTGTCTTATTTTAAAACTGATTATCTTTAGTCTTCTGAAAATGTTGAAATTATAAAATATTTTTCTTTCCCCATTCAAATGATTTTAAACGCTAACAGTATCTTAATGAAAATGTTTTATTCCTAGAATAAATGAACAGGACATGTAAAACTAAAAGTCAATTTGTAAGCAATTTGCTTCTCTTTTTATTTGCATGGAGTTGCCAAAGCTGTATTCGTAATTAAGAAGCAAAAGTTGACTAACTCTTTGTTAATTTAAACAACCAATATGCACATTATTTTTTTAAAAATTAATAAGAAATAAAAAGAATTTTAATTTAAAGCAGTTTTTCTAGAATTTCATCGTAGATGACGAAGCACTACATACATATGTCTGTATTCGTATAAGTTATTTACACCAGCGGGAGTGGTCTCCCCCAAATTTTCTCGCATGCTATCTAATAAATTTATCATGTCAGAGAACGCTTTACATGGCATTGGTGTACAATAGTTACGAAATATTAACTTTTGTAATGAATTTAGCATTTTTATTCAGTTTATCGTGTCACTTTTGGCGAGTTATTTGACAATTAATCCTTGGCATATGGTTAATAATAGCTTTGGCAATAATCCTTGGTATGTAGCAAATAGAATTTCTACTTTTGACACATTTTTCTTAATCGATTTAATTTTGACACAAAACTGCGCTTGAAATCATAAACCCCGTACCAAATTTCATATATATATATATACAAGTCATTTCGTTTCTGAGCTATCTCATTTACATGTTTCTGAAAGTACAGACCGATAGATAGTCAACCCATAATTTAGATTTGGTTCAAAATTTGACAGGCATCTACACTATAGATATTGAATCTGTGTAGCAAATATTATCTATCTAACTCTCTTCGTTTTGTAGTTATCGTGTTAACTTATATACGAACAGCCAGACAAACGGACTTTCTTCTGAACTGATTTTACTCAAAATTTGATAGAAATCCTCAAATTTAAGACAGAATACCTAATATCATTTGTATAGCTCAAAGCGCTTTTGAGTTATCTTTGTCACAGACAGACCAGACGGACAAATTCTAAAATGTTTTTTCCGAATTCAGGGAGGTCCAAAACGTGGAGATTCGGCAAAATCTCGAGTTCAAATTTTTCAACGATTATTATACTTCCTCTATACTATGAATACGAGAAAGTGACAAGCCACTGTGATAGCTGTATTTCTAACAATGCCCTTCTAAAACAAACGCATGCAAGAAAGTAATAAGCTCTCACACTTTATGGATTAAAATTTTGCCGATTTACTGCCTTTTGATGCTTCTTTTTATCTATATTTCGTTTTATCTGTATTTGTAATCAAATTGAAGGGATTGAAGTATAAGAAGCTATTCTTTGACGATCACCTGTCATCTCATGAATAATTGTATTTATATGCGATATATTACTTTTTGAGCAATAATAATATTTTATGTTTCATTTTAATCTTAATCTAATCTTAATTATTGTTTTAATTCCTTCTACCAACATCTGGCTATCTGATTTAGATTTCCGAATAGTATCTTTGTTTAATAGAAAGTAATCCTAATCCAATCATAAATTAATGTTCTTATCCTGTATATCTACATAAATTCAATTCATTCACAGAATACGAGGTGTAAATAATATCTTTTCAATAGTAGATTTATTTTTATGAGTCATTCATAAAATTGTGTTTTGATCCTTCCTGTCATTGTAATTCACCCGGCTCTTATAATTTTGAATGATATCTATGATATTTTTAGATATAATGTAACTTTCACAAGCTTTCTTAATAAACACGGCCGAATTTGTGAGTCTTTAGCTATTTCAGACGTACTTTATATGTTAGAGGCGTGTTGTGAATTCGTGAATTTAAAGATTTTATCCTGATGTGGATGGACTATTTAAAGACTTTATCACAAAGTGTATTCTATAATTCGTCTCCAAACTCTGGAAGAAATGTCCACGTCATCGTCTCATTAGAAGTGTCTTCTATTTCAGTTTTCCAAAACCAAAGAAAAAGTTGTATTTCCCCAGCCCAAAAAGATTTTAATATCTTTTTCATATCTAGTATAAGCATTAGACCATATTTTTTAATCCAATGTGAAAAAAAATTATAATTGGTTTCGAAAATTTCAATATTTTTTTTTATCTTTTGAAGCTTGGTAAATTGAAAAAAGTAGTATAAGTGACGATATAAAGTTCTCAAAGATGTCTTTGTTTTTGATTCAAGTCCGCATATCGAAACAGATTGCAAGAATTGTTACTCAAAATTTTAAGGCTTCTATCACTCAAGCCCGCATATCGGAAACAGATTGCAAGAGTCGTTGCTTAAAATTTTTGGGTTTCTATCACTTAAACTTGCATATCGAAACAGATTGCAAGAGTTGTTCAGAATTTTTAGGTTTCTATCACTCAAGCCTGCAAATCGAAACAGATTGCAAGAGTCGTTTTCCAGAATTTTTGAGCTTCTATTTTCATGTAACTGTTATAATTCTTCTTCTCCTAACTCTGCAAAATTTTTACATATAATCGTTTAATAAGAAGCAACATCTATCTCAATTTCCTAAAAGCAAAGGGAAAAAATGAATTGGTCGCAACCAAAGATTTTGACATTCTTTTTCAAATCTAATATGAGCGTTAGGCCGCATTTTCTAACCAGATATGAAAAAAAAAATCAAATATATTTGTCATCGGTTACGAAATATTCTGTTTTTGCTTATTCTTGTGTAACTTGGTAAATTGAGATAGGTAATATTTATTTCTTGTCAGGCGACGATATAGGAGTCTCCAAGGTGTCCCATTTTTGTTTCAATCCGGCATATCGGAACAAGTAGCAAGAGCACTCGTTCAGAATTTTTAGGCTTACCTAATCACGTTAGTCAGGGTCAAGTACAACTAAGATGTCATCCGTTCTGCTGGAAGAGGCACAAAAAGTTTTAAAAGGACTTCATGAAGTAAGGCAGGAAACAAATCCCGGGACTGTACTGTAGACTCGGTAGCTCTTGGTATCCGGTTACAAGCAGACGAAAACGCTCGTGATGTCATCACCCTCAGAAAGATTTTGAAGGGTTTTTTTTTTCTTTTCTTTTTTCTTTTTCTCGCTGGCTGCTCCTTCCTTGTAGGCGAGTCCGCTGATGTTGCTATTTCGTTTGCAGCATTTTACCCGAACGCCCATTACTCAATGTCAACAAGGACAAGCAGCCTTCGTGCTTCGTTACTAGAGGCCAAGATACCCGGCATTCGTCATACGCGAGAAATCTTAATTGCACATTGTGACAGGTGTCGTGGCTCTTCGATATGGAATGCACGATCAATGCATGCAAATTGCCAATGGAGGCACCAAGATGCCATGGTGTTCTTTTTTACAGTTTGGATGGTGGTTTGGAACTACCAATAACGTTTTGATTCAAATTTTTATAATAAATTAGTTATCATTTGTCAATGTTCAGAACTGTTAGTTGAAGTTAAACTTTGCAACTTGGTTTTTAAAAGTAAGGAATTTAAAAAGTAACAGCAAGTAAGAATTCTAATATCATTTATTTTAAGTTGAATGGTGAAGATTGAAAGCTATGAATAAGTAATGCTCATCTACCGGTTTATTAGCATAGTGTAATTTATTGGTATACAAAATTATTAATCTATAAGCGTATAGTTCATCAATTTTAAAAAAATAAGCTGAATTGTTACCCTGCGTCTAGTGTAATAATAAATATCTAAAAAGCATATTCAGACTATTAGTATTTTAGTCAAGTATTAGCTGCACGGATGACCGAAAAACAACAACTTATCTTATATTATACGCATATATCTTATATATATTCAGGATATTATACGCAGTTTTATTTAAAAGATCAGAGTCACAGATATTCTAATTGTTTTGGAGCACTGTTAACCAGAGCAATCTTTGAAATCATATTGTTTATATTTATGATAATTTGATTTACATGATTTCGATTTATCATTTAGTCAATCTGTAACAAATTATCCTTGTAATTGATACACCTAGTTTTCATTTGACACGCAAAACTTTCATTTTCTTCATACCACCATTTTGTAAATTTTATTATAGACCTAATTTTCTTATCTAAATTAGGTTATAGATACACACCTCCTTTCCCTGTTTCTTCTTTAAATCATTTAACAGACTTCAGGTTTTGTTTAATTACTTTCTTGTAGATGCTTGATACTTTTTGAATTATACTTATATGTTTGTGCATATGTAAAGTAATTTTTTAGACGCGTTTATAAATTCTCTTTTTTATCAACTGGCATATATACTTATATATCCATTTTTTTTTTGTACTTTTAGTATTATTAATTTATATTTCTACGTTTTTCACTATTTTTACCTATATTTATTTCGTTATTTCATTTCTTTCTTTCCTTGCAATGTATAGGATTTATCTAAAAAGATTTCCCTCCTTCGCAATTCGTGTCAAGATATGTACCGTTTGGATAATTTGTATTATGGTGGAAAATTAAATAATAATAATAATAAATAATGGATTTCTGTTCAACGTGTAACATTGTAGTTGGGTCAAATTTCATAGTTTTGAATCATAGAAGGAATAATGAGAATATTAGTGTTGTCCCTTTCTATTTTCATTTATATCGCATTAATAATTTGAGAACATTTGATATGTGGATTGACTGGATTACTATATACCTATATTTTTGAATAAACGAATATTGTATTGTGAAGGAAAATTAAAAAAATAATAATAAAAATAAATAATAGATTCCTATTCAATGGCATTTTAACGAAGGCAGTTGAAATTCTGACTTGGAATTTTTCAAACCTTCACTAAACTTTCACCACCCATCCTTTTCTTTTCTTCTTTTTCTGAACAGTTTCTGAAATAGGGGAAAGAATAATCAATAGAATTTTTATCCTTTGTAAATAATTTTTATCGATAACAAATGGATATTTTTCAAATTTATTCACGTAATTTATTATTATTTTCAGGCACATTGTTTCCTGAAACTTTGTTTATAATATCGAGGATGAGAACCAAACTCAAAATCCAGTTTTCATTAAAATGTCCAACACCAGACAAAGTCCATTTCTCCTAAATTCCTTTCCTCCATGTCAACAGAAAAGAAAGCAATCCACAACAACGATAAGCAAACCAGACAGAGAGAGAGAGAGAGAGAAACAATATAATGCGACCAACGACTGACGAAAGTAAATTACAACAACAAATTTACTTTTCATAATGTTTGTAAATATTCTTTTCATACATAGTAAGCAGGTACTTTTAAATGTACTTACTTCAGTTTTTTTTTTCAGGTTAATTCTTTGTGACTGAATTTTTTTCATATCGAAAAGAATCTAATTCAAAGGCCAGTTTTCATAACAATGACCAAAACCATTTCTTTTTCCAAAAACTAGTTTCTTTCCTAGACGTCGGCATTTACGAAAGCAATCCTTATAACAGCAAGAAGGAGAGAAAAAAAATAACTTATAACATGGCAAGATAGTGCATCCGATGAGTGGCAAGAGTAAGCGTCCTCCGGAATGCTGACACAGCCTTCGCCTTGAGGTGGCGATAGCCTACTTATCGCGACATGCCCCATTCTTAACGCCACTCTCTACACTGCAGGTAAGTTGGGGACAGTAATGAATAGGCACCGGCCAAGAAAACCAAACAAATCAATGAAAAAGAGCGAAAACCTGCGGTCTCTGCGACCGTCAGGAAGTGTTATCTGGCGGGCGTCGATAAAAATGGAGTCTCGGCTTAGCGCCCCTCGATTAAGTTGTCAGCCCCGCGCAACCATTATTTCTGCTCCTTTTCTCTTCGCTTATCTCGGACGCTGATAATGCCGCTGCCACCGGCAGGAAGTGAGGGTCGCGTGCCTCTCGGTCCGAAAAGTACATTCCGTGACTGTTGCATCACGTCACTTATTTATAGCATTCGGTTTCGAAAATGAAGACTTCAACATAAAGATAATGAAATGACAACTGCTCCGATTGTTGCCTCAAGTGCGAATGGCAATATTCAGTAAGCTGATAAGTAAGCATGTAGAAAATGTTTTATATCTTCGTAACTTGGAACGGAATAGAAATTTAAAAAAAGAAAAGAATATATATATATA
>JAPMOR010021420.1:465003-524244 GCA_026543865.1 Argiope aurantia
TTTTTTTTAAACTTTTTCAATGAAAATAAAGATTATATAGTTAATGATAATTCAATTCAAAATTTGTTCTTTTTCTGACTTTATATCAATTTTAGAAATATGTATATGAAAATATGATAACTATTTATTTTCAGATAACAATTTTTCTTTTGTGTCTGAATTTTGTTTAAATAACTGAAAAATTTGTTTTTGTATTATAAAATAATGCCTTCTTTTCATTTCTAACAATAAAGAAGTGTGTTTCAATTTTCGTATAAAAAAACCTGAATATGTTTTTATTAAATATTTCTTGCCGACAAAACTTATCGTAATCAATATCAGTCATTTCCCCATTATGAAATAACATTCTACAAGAATGTTTATTTTTATAATATCGCTGAACAACATCAGAGCTTATAAAAAGAGCCTTTCCAAAGTGGAAACAAAATATCAAAAAAACTAGTCCACGAATTTCAGCAACAACCTGTTGCTGATTGCTGAACAAATTGTGACGGCGTTTATGGCGTATATCATTGAGATTCATGAAGAGGCGAAATCTTTCCCCATAAAATAGCTCTACAAACACTCCAAAGGGCGCATAAAAGTCCGGAAAAACGCTTAAACAACGACCCTAGGGCAGCTATTACTGTCTTTATTTGAAGGGGAAGCATTCAATAAACAACGCTGCAAACGGCAGAGATAGTTGGCTGATGAACAGCGCTTGCCGGAGCGACTGGCACGCCGTCTAGCGGCGGGCCCGGGGCTGCACGCTGCTATAAATCAAGAGAGGATTGTGCCTATAAATTAACTCTGCGGTTTTCTGAAATTTATCTCTACTACTCCACAGCGAAGGCGATCGCCACTTCTCTTCTAAAAGATTTTTTTTTTTTTTTTTACTTTTCTCCTTGCTCTTTACATTTTTTCATTAGTATTTTGTTTAGTTCTTCATTAGCTGCGATATTACGTTTCATAACTACATTTGTGTTCGTGATTTTTATGAACATAAGAATAATAATATTACAAATCGTCGAGAGGACGGATGTTTCGCTTTCTTTTACTTTTGATTACGTTGTGCTGTTATTTATGGTGTTTGACCTAATGGCTGTAATTGCGGAATGTTTATGTTTAGAAATGCACAATGTAACCCATAATAGTCTAAGAAAGATGTGTAGTATTTCATGACTGTAAACAAATAGAATAGCATGAAAAAATTTGTATCTGGAAACTGCACTGAAGAATATAGAGGCAGGGTTACTTCATAAAGTTAAATGTTCTTATTGTATTTTTATAATTGTTTCATACTAAAATGTAAAAAAAATGGATATAATATTTGTACAGTTTTTTAATTCCTTATTTACTTTATTTTGATTTCGTATTAGATTTTAGAAATATTGTTATCGTATTGTGTAATAACACTTTTATGCTGTAATATAGACAGTCCATAAAGCTTTCAATATCTAATCTGTTGGAATTTCCTCTCATTACGAAAGCTTTTAAGATTAATTAAAATAAGTTATATTTTAATAAAATAAAATGAATTTGTCTTTTTGTTTCATTCAATGGTTCAGATATTGCAACTTTCCCGTTAAATAAAAAATTACTTTATTTGTCATATTAAAGGAAAGCATTCTTTATACCTATTTCTATAAAGCTCTCCGATTCGAAAAAATTTATTTCTGTTGAAAATCTAACGTTAGTTGAACATGAATGCTTCCAAGTTGAGAAAAATTTAATAAAGCCCTAAACTGAATCCTTTATTAAAGGAGAAAAAAATAAAAGAAAAAAAATCAAACAGTTTTCGAAGTTTATTTCCTTTAATCGAGACGAGTTTAACATAAGAGGTAGTTTATAACAGACTTAAATTTAACTAAGTTGATTAAATTTTGTGCCGTATATTAGGTACGCTATTAATTAGATTCTAAACAAAATTATATGGATTTATTAATTTTAATAAATTTTATTCACTTAATTTCTTTTTATAGTAGAAAGAACCTTTCATAATATTCTTTAGTAAATTTAAAAAATGATACAGCCTTTCAAATCCAATAAAACAATAACTCGTAAAATTAAATTTATGATATTTTCGATAACAATTATATTTTACCCAATTTCTTACTAAAAGCAAAGCATAGCATGTATAAATTTTTGCTGCTTAAAACACTATCTAAAACAAATAATTTTTTTAAATTCATGTTGTGCTATAACTGCCTCACAAAAAAAAAATTAGTACATATTAAAAAAAATTCATTTATTATCACACATATCAGTTTTTATTCAAATAAAGAAGAATTGAAATTGAAAAAAATCAGCTGGAACTAGAAATATTAATGTTAAGAATTAAGCAATAAACAGAATCTGTAGGTATAAATATTAAGAATCATATAGACTCTGATCTAGAACAATATAAATATTTTTCTTTCACACTTTATTTTAATTCAATATGTCTTTTTTTTTTTTCATTTATTGATGAAACATTTTATTCAGTTATGTTGTTTGACTGCAAAAAGACATTAATTTGCTTGTCTGGAAGATATTGTAAATGTTTGATTGAGATTTGAAATATAAAAGTTACATTTTTTCAACTTATTTTCAGAAAAAAAAAATATTTTAGTTTGCAGAAAATTTATTATAATTATTCAAATTCATTATAAAACATTGATAACCTGAAATTCATTCATAACATTCTATGCGTATAAAAATGTTATTTATTTGATGACTATAAATTTTGAACACTTAATTCTTCCATTCTTTTTTAGAGTTTACATCAAAGTTTAGTGAATGCTACGAATGGTTATAGTCGCCATTTTGTCCGATTCTGATTGGTGGAAAATGAGAAACTTGTTGATTGGCTGAAGAGGAAAAGGATTGGAAAGCTAACTTAATCATAACTTTTATACATGAATATGTAATAAATTTTATTTTGATTGTTAATTTATTTAAAACTTTTGTTTAATATATAATTTTGTTAATAAAATTTGGCGAACTTCAAACTTAATTTTTATATTAATTATGTTAGGCCTTATTGTTATACACTAAATTTAGAAAATTATTTACAAAATGCATAGTAAAGTATATTTTCAGTTGAACTACAGATCTGTATGCATTTATATCCTGAAAACACCTTTTGTTCTAGAAAAATAGATTGATGTATAAATTATGAAAGGAAAAACAATTTAATATTATCATTTTTTATAATAAAATTATTATTATTGACAGCGTTTCTTACTTTACCAAAGCTTTAATTTAATGAGTAAGAGTTACATTTTTTAAATGCGCACACTACATATATACAGAAATTAGATTTTCGGCTAAATAACTTCTTACTATAATCAAGGGTCATTGTATACTGCATAATGCATTATGTGAAAATTTATAACAGCTTGCTTGTGATATTGCGAATTTAAATATAACTGCACTAATAGAATTTTTATAGCATAGAATTTACCAAATCAAATTAAATTCTTTTTTTTTTACATGCTGTACAATTAAATTTACACTATTTTTAAAAAAATAATAATTCACTTTGATTTTATTTCAAGATATACTTTTTTTTCTCTACACAGAAGATTTATGTAATTGCCTGGGTGAAAATTATAATAAACAACTTGAAATAACTTTTCTCAAACACACCTCTCAGGATCAAAGACACAATACAAGTTCCTGAACATATGATTGGCTAATTCAAGTAACGTGTTATTGCCGTTCGTCTTATAGCCAATCAGAAAAGGGAATCCTAATTAATTATGTCTCAGTGCTATAAATACTTTGAAAATAGATTTAGAAAATCTATAGCTGAATGAAAATTATTTAAAAAGTAAAATTAGTAATATAACTTCTATAACTATAAATATGTCTAGTAAAATTGGACTCTGAATAAAAATAAATATGCATATGTAATATTTAATAATTTAACAGTATATTTGTATTTTATTCGAAGATTTCAAAGTATAATCACCATTAACTTCATAAGTAATATCAAATCAAAAAGAAACAACCAAAATTTATGAAAAACTAAAATTCCTTTTTCTGTTTTCTTGAATTTATTGAAAATTGTATTCATGTGGTAGAAAGAAAAAAAATTCATTTTTTATTTTTATGATTCTTTTCTAATGACATTTTTGTAAATATTCTTCATGAATAACTTATATACTTTTAAAATTTGTGTTTATTGTCTTTCTTTCTTGTGTATTTTATATTATTTCTTTCAAATAAAATACAACAACCATTACAAAAATAACTAAAGCTTTTTTTACAATTTTCATCTTTTTAAATGAAAAATCCTTCAGATCATAGCAGCTCTTCATTTTCTGGATTGTTAAACGTCACTTAGCTGTGATTTTACGCATACTGGATTTAGATTCTGCTGTATTTAGGGGCTGGAGGGGAGGGTCAATCACTGATATAAGAAAAGAAATTAGGTAACGTTTAAGTAAGTTTCATCGAGACCTAAAAGTAATGGGTTTGTAAATACAAACGAATTAAAACCGGAAATAGGAATGTCATACAAAAACGTAGTAAATCGTGAATAGAAAACTCATGATCTCCAAGAACACAATAGGAAAATAAATTATTTATTGTTGCATTGCCTTTTAATTTTGTTGTTAAGCTTAATAAATTAATAGCGTTTCTTTAATCAACAAAAGAAGGTAATAATCTCCAATATAAAGACAGATAAAAACTACCATATAACAGTTTCATATAACAGGTCCAGCAAGGTAATTGTTACCACATCTTGAATAATAACTGCTATATTTGTATTTGGGTATGTCATTGGGATGTCAATAATCTTTGAATTTTACCTCCACAATTTTTAGAATTTAAGTAAGAAATTATTTTACTTTTAAAAACAACATGGGATTATGATGACTTTTTTTAATTTTATTCTTTTATTATGATAATTAATAGCTTAGATATGCTTAGGCTAATCATTGTTTTAATTTTTTAATCTAAATATGCTCACACACTGAAATCGCTATTTTTCTTATAGTCACTTTTAAATTATTGTCATAAGATTTTAATTTAAATATATTCAAACTTCTAGACTCTCTTGATTTGAAATATATTATTGGGGAATCAGTTTCAGTTAGTGTAAGAAAAGTAGTACATCTGGGCTCGTTGCAAAATGTTTATTTATTTATAAATAGAAAAAAAAAAACAAACAGACAAAATATATACTATTGTACCTTATGACATAATTTTATATATTTATTTGTCAAGGCTTAATAACAACATCAAGAACCATGTTACGCTTACCATTACTATAACCATTACCATTAGCATAGAAGATGAAAGATGTTTACCATTATCATGGAAGACAAAAGAATATTTTAAAATGACATTTATTTAGACTAGCATATTTACATATAAAGTACATAGCTGTTATTCTATATTGGCACATAGCGCATTGGCAAGCATATATATCATACATAAACAGTGTTAGAATTTATATAACAGTAATAGTTACCATAGAAACTAAGTCTCGCGATTTCGATTACATAGCTGTGAATAAAGATTCCAAGTGAAATGACAAGCTCAAAGTATTGGAACCAAATCTTGAGGGAAGATTGCTTCGAATCTTATAGCAAAAACGACGAAAGATAGTATGAATTTAGAAATGAATATAAGTTCTTACATAGCTTAAATTTTTTGCAATAATAATTAAAAGTATTTTTGTAAAATATTTTTGAAAATTTATTGAAACTGAACTCCAAAGATTCCGCATAAATTAATTTGGTATCGCAAAAAATGTGATTATTTTTAAAATTTTTGATATGGAATAGAAATGGTGTTTTTTGCAATAAAATATACTTTGAAATTACTGAAGAAAAAACGTTGATATTTTGATTAATTTTTTATTAAAATTTTAAACAACCTCTTTCATAAGGAGAATCTATTATACGAGAATTTAAAATTTGGTAGTTTTTGTCTGCTTTAAAGAGCGAATTTTGCATCATGGTCAGGATTTCATGGTATGGAATCAGGTATTTTGCACGTAGTATAATAGCCTTTGAGAAGTATCACGTTAAAAAATGCTTAAAATCAAAGTTATAAATATAAAATAATAACAAGTACTTTAATGAACATTGTATTTTTAACTTTTTTCATTCTTGATACATAGCATGTAAATGTAAAAGAAGCTATGTTTCAGCAAATGCAAGTTTTACAAATGAGTCCAAACATTTCCCCAAAACAAACGAAGGAATAAACCACTTCAAATTGAAAATCCATAATACGAAACATTGCGAAAATTATTTTTTTAGATGAAATAAATTCCTTTCTTACCAGAGAGGTAAGAGGACAATCAAGCGATTTTGGCAGTTGTTGAAAAAGCTTACGGAGCGATTCCAGGTTATTGATGTCTTTTGTCTTAGGTCCGCTTTACTAATGTCTTTGAGATATGGTGCCCAAAGAGTTATCGGGACTGATTTTTATCTCTCGCAGTCAAAGACAAATCCGACGACACGGAGATGCATGAGGGCGGAGAGATAAAGCGACACTTTTAAAGAGGAATGAGGGTTGTGTCCTCTCAGAGGCTGCTACGACTTTTGCCGCTTTCTCTTGCTTGCCTCGAAAGCGATCAGTTGCCTGAAATGATTCATCAGATTTTACTGTTACAATGTATTCGTTTAAAGTTCTCTGTACGAAGTATATCATAACAGACAAAACAATGTGTATACATTTTCACCTCTGTTTTATTTAAAAAAATGATAATGATAATGTTGCTCTTATTTTTTTCTAAATATTACTGGATCAAAAGCATTAGATAATTATGGTAAACCAGATGGAGTGGATTCCCCAAAACTTTCTCGCATAAACTATAATTAAAGATATTATTCCAGAGAACGCCTTGTAAGGCATTGATGTACAATACTTACGAGTTATTAATCTGCGGCGTAAATTTAGCATTTTCACTGAATCTATCATATAATTCTTGGCGAGTTATTTGGCGATCAATCCCTGGCATGCGGTTAATAATATCAGAAAATCGAATTTGTGTTTTGAGATGCGTCTTCCCCAACCGATCGAAACAAAAATTTGATACAGGGCTACAATTATAGTCACAAAATCTTTTACCAAATTTGATACATTTAAATTATTGCGTCTTTGAGTTTTCATGTTCATAAATTTCTAAAAGTACAAATTGCCAGAGGTCAATTTCCTGTTGGATTTGACTCAAAATTTGGTAGGTTTCTAGGCTATAAGTGTTAATTCTGTATATCGAATTTTATCCATTTGAATCTCTTAGTTTTGTAGTTATCATGTTAAATTTTATTCAAACAGCTGAACAGACAAACTTCCTCTGAGCGGATTTACTTCAAAGTTTAATCGAAGTCTAGAAATTCGATATGAAGACGTATACCAATTTTCATTCGTCACCAAAGCAATTTTGAGTAATCTTTGTCACCGGCGGACATTCTTCAAATTCAGTGAGGTTTAAAAGTCGAGATTCGTCAAAATCTCACGTCCGATTTTTTTTTCGACGATTACTGTACTTTCGCTATATTATATACGAGAAAGTAAAGAAGAGAAAGGGCTTCCAATTACTGATTTACAGACAAAGGCACTAAGACCAAAAGGAATGATTTCATTCATTTTTTAAATTAATTTTGCCGAGCGAAGATTCTTGAATTCTGCGATAGTTTAATTACCTCTTAATATTTGTAACACCTTCTATCGGTGTTTCTGTACTGGTTTTATGCTCAACAACTTCAGTACAGAGTGAGTGCTGATGTGAATATGTGCATGATCACTACTATTCCGTTACCTCAAAATATTTGCATTGGCTTCTATCGATGTTTCTGTGCTGTTTTATGTTAATAATACCTTAAGTATCACTGTGAGTACGGATGTGAATATGTGCATGACCACTGTTATATTCCAATAACCTTTAGTATTTGTGGCACCCTCTATCGGTGTTTCTGTGCTGGTTTTATGTTCAACATCTTAAGTACAGAGTGAGTGCTTATATGAATATGTGCATGATCATTGCTATGGTCTGATACGTCTTTATGGTGCTCTTTATCGGTGCTTCTGTGCTGACTTTATGTTTGAGTAATTTCTCAGTGATCAGTTTCAGTGTGATCAGTTTTTGATGTGTGAGATAAGCCATCAGCTTATGTTGTTAACAGAGATTTTTTTTTTGTTAACAGAGAAATTACGTTTACACAGCCTACATTCTCATCATTGAGTTTTGAATCGTAATGATCAGATCACATTTTACATTCTACAACAATCTCTCTAATTTTTGAAATTGGTACGATGACAAGAGTGGGCCCAATGATCAATCCTACTCACCAAACTTCCATACACATCAACCCAAGGTTGTCCGGACTTCAAAGTTTTTCTTTGGTTTAACCTGGCAAATGCAGAATTTTTTAACGGTATTGAGAAGCGAGCTCTCAATTTTTCAATTTTGCCGGCGAAATAATGACTGTTGTGAATTCTGAACGGTTTTCAGAAACACTTTTAAGGAAAAAAGAATTTGAGAAATGTTTGTCTTATAATTGAAGGAAAAGAAATTATATTGAACATCTTGGATTCCAATTCGTATTTCGCTTTGCTGTGTGATTCTCCTTCTCTTCACAAAATTATGTCTCCTGCAAAGCTAAGTACAGAAAGTAAAAAATGTGAAAATGCTTTCTGATTTTTTCCTTATACTTTTAATCAATATGTCTGTCTCTGTATTCAAATTTTTTACTAAAGCTACTTTGAATTTGTAATATACAATATTTTTCACATTTGTTTTCATGATTACAGGCAATGGAATTACTAAAAGTCTTCAAATCTTAAATAATTCCTTTTTTTAATATTTTGATAAATATTTCACATTATTTTAACAGTAAGAGGAAACTATATTATAATAAGCTGTATAATTCTATTTCTCAATGTTGTCTCGTTAAGTATTTTCCAGAAATACTCCTTTGGTATTTCAAAACAGAAATACTACTATAAATGCTTTTCACTCTATGGAAAGTCAGCCATCTAACTCTCCGACCCGCCACGAAGGCACACGGATTTAAACCATAAAAACTGAATGACCAGACCACCGCAACAGCAACATTGGCGGGAACTGTGGTTGAGTTCTAAGGGCCGTCACCGGCCACGATCCAACCCTCCCCGAAGGAAGTACGTCCCGTCATCGATGGGAGGAGTCAGATCCCCCACCTATTAGTGTACCCACCAGAGTGGCGAGATCTAATCACCATGCCGGAAGCATCTCATCCTCATTTCTAGGTGCCGCCCCGGGGGGGGGGTCATTCTATGGAAAAGCTAATTTCTAACAAAAATTGCATCATTTAACTTTCTTTTCACCACGGGGATATTAATCACGTAATATTAAATAGCATTATTAGCAAAAATATTTTTTCGATGTATTGTGTTGCATATGGAAGGGTTTTCAAGTTTAAGCCGTCGTCTAGATTAGATGTCTATCTTATTATAAAGATGAATGTTTGTTTGTTTGTGTGTGTGTGTGTGTGTGTGTGTGTGTGTATGATGGCTCTCTATTAAAATCTCGAAATTTAACCCAAGAGCGATTTTTTTTCGAAATCGTATTTAGAATTTTAATGAAAAATTAAGTAAATTTTGAAGTTTTCCTCTTCATAACTTTCAAAAATATTTTCTGCATCATTATACAATTCAATTTTTTTTAATATATCCATTTTTATCCCGTACAATATTTTAAGACATTTAATCAACTGAAAAAATATTTCAAGCATATTTTTAAACAAAAATACAAAGATACTTAAAAATTCTGTACAAATATTCAACGATAATACAAAAGCATAAGAATTCAAAAAGAATACAAAACTTATCTATAAAAATCCTTAAAAAGTATACATAAAAGAAGAATTTACATCAATGTTCTTTAACCTCTTGTTATATATTATTAAATCAGTGTAAAAGAATCATACAAAAATTCGATTCAAAATCGAAATAGTTATGCCGAATGTTATTCTGTTCAAATTACCCAAAGGAATTTAATGTCTTCAGGGCAAATGAAGTTCAGATTTAATGACTAACTTGCTTATCAACGGTTGGCATGATTATATGAAAACACTGAGAGAATGAATTAAATTAATAGCAGAGAGAATTTCAGGTCTCTGGGTTTGAATCTCAGTGTTAATGTGATTTTTTTCTTTCTTCAAAGAATTGTAGTACTAAAACAATAAAAAAAATTAGTTGGATAATGTTTCAAGTCTGATTCAAACGCCTTTCTTTTATTTTTAAAAGTTGTTCTTAAGTATATTGCAGTGATTTTGTAAGCACAAAAAAAAAAAAAATGTTTTTAATATTATTGCAACTGTGTGATCACATACCTATTAACTAGCTATAATGATGAAATATTCTTTAAAATATTTTTAAAAGTTTTATATATTAAAATTAACCGTAAAGAAATAAAATTAAAAAAGCTCGAACATTCATTTTTTGAATTTTAAAGGGCGCTAACATGAATAAAATATTTAAAAATTATAGGTAAAAAGTTTAAATCCTTGATTGATTTTTCATTTCTCTTTTTAACAAAATTTTTAAATAAAAAAATTGTATGTCCGAATTATATGATAAGAATATATAATAATATGTCAGATAATTATACTGAAGCTTCAAATTGCTCCCACAAAAAAATAATTATTTAATTCATTTTTAATTACTCCCTATCTTATTAGAAAATAGTATTTCAATGGAGGTTTATTTCATATCACTTACTGTTATAATACAACAAGTCAATAAAGATTACTTATCCCAATAAAAATTCAAAACTTTATCGACTTTGTTAGTATTTTAACAGTATATTTGCTTCTTGGTTCATTAGTAACTGGCGTGGCTGAATTGCTTCGGTTCATTTCACACGTAATTTCGAAGACGTAATAGTTTCATTTTTCATCTTTTATTCCACTAGTTCAACTTTTCAGAGATTTTCATAATTTAATTTCTGCACACAGTACAATTAACCGGATATAATATAAGATGTTATAATGTTAAGAGTTTATAATTATGAATCATATCTAATGTCGACAATAGTTATAGCTTTTCATATTCGCGCCAATAAAAGTGTAGAAATTTAAATAAATCTTTCACAAAATAATAATTTTTATGAATGTCATACACAAAATTTTGAGCTTTAATTTCTGATGTATTTTTTAAATAATCAAAATTTTTTGTAATGGAAGTATGTTCATCTGAATAATGTGCATATATAATGAATAACATTATTATTATTAATAATAATTTTTTCAGGTAATACATATTTTTCAGAATCTATCATTTCTTGTAGATTATTATTCAGGGAATTTTGGATTATCTACGAAGACTTGGATTTGGTAGTTTATTATTCACGAAAAGTTGAGAAAAAAGAAAGAGAGAGAGAGAGAACAAGAAATCTGAGAATAATATCAACATCTAGAAATTCAGTATGAACCATCCAATGAAATCACAGCACAAAGGATGACCAAATACCAAAACGAATTGCGAAAAGTCAGATTTTTTTATTTTTTTTATTTTTTTTAAACAACCACCCCAGAAAGGATGGAACATGTTACCGATTGAATAGAGGGGACAAGAGAAACTGTTCCAATTTTTTCTCAATTCTTCCTTCCTCCTTTCCCACACAATTTCAACACTTCACGTCCGCGTCCACATCGATAGCAATTCGATATCGATATTTTTCGCTCAGCTGGTATCGATTTCCAATCGAAAATCGCTTACCAATTCTAATTTCGTTTGGAAACAGGCGCGTCAGAATAATAATAATAATGAAATAATTCTTCAAGGGGTGATGGGAAAAAAATCAGCTTCAACTTGTGACAGGCATCCATTTTCTTGTCACGTGCCTGGCTTCTAACGAAGCCATCATAAGGCACAGGAAAAAGCCAATACACATTAATAGCTCGGCTTTAACGATCGCACCTCATGACCCGCGAATGACGAGGTTGCCAAGAGCTGAGGGGAATTAAAAGATTGGAGGACCTGGATCTTCTACAAATGGGAACCATAATCTTTTCCTTGTACAGAAAACGGAGAGAAATGAAATTGGATAGCTTGGGAGAAAGCGGCGGTTAGATTGCGTGTCGATCTTTCGATAATATTTGAACAGAATGCGGCTGATCTTAAGTCTTGAATCGTACTTTTCTTTTTTCGGGGAAAATGGTTCGTCATTTGTGAATGACTTTTTCCCTAACTTCTTTTCCTATAAATATGTCACGGCGTTTTAGTTATTAAATATTTGCTTATGTAAACGAAAGGATTGTGATGAGATGAAACTTTTGATCATTTGACATTTGAGGGACGAAATTTCCAATTATGCCCTTCATGCTCGTGCAGCTTTTGAAGGGCATTAAGTTAACATATAAAATCGTCAAGAATGGTAACTTTCTAACCGTAACTTTCATGCCCCTTTAAGATTTACATCATAAACCACAAACTTTAAATTTAAAAATCAAATTGTTTCTCAATTATATCGAATATTTACTTCATGGTAATCTGATATTGAAACTAATGTAGTGAATCAAAAGGAACAAAGGTTAATAAAAATGATTTAGAGGCTAGAATAAGAACTTTATAGAAAATAACAAATATAATAGGAATTTAAAAAATTACCCCTCCCATTAAATTCTGGAACAAATTATACCTCTGTTTAGAGGTGCTAATCCATTTGAGAGTTTTATTTTTTAAACAAAAATAAGAAAATACAGAAAGGAAAGTTTCTTCAAAACTAGAAATAGAGATAGCTTTAAAAACATTTTTTGCCACAATAACTTTGCATACTTCTTTTTTCTTCCGCATTTGATAAGAATAATAAAAATGGTGTGTTAAAAGCACTTTTATTAGTGTTATTAAAATTATATTTTTTTATTTCTAATATATTCTATTTTTCAGCCTTTAATTTATAATGAAAATACAGAATTTTATAATAATTTTTTTTGAAATTTCCTGTTAAATAACGCAACTACTTAATAAGACATAGAAACAAAATTAGGCTATATGGAAATAAAATTAATCGATTGATGGATAATTGAGCCATAATAATTTAAAATAATTTTTTTAATCAAAAATACAAAAGTGCACACATTTTAAAACTATAACATCAGTAAATGATTGAAAAATCAATAACAAAATTTTGTTTAATAAACATGAAATAAATCAAATGAAAGAGTTAAAAAAAATAGGAGAAAGTTTTGAATTCAACATTGTAAATTATTAATATATCTGGGATATAAATACATTGTATCCTAGATATATTGTAAAGAAAATTAATCTAAAAGAATATAAATAGTTTTATAGAACGTAACAAATCCATTTAGGATAAAAGGAAGGAAAAATTTATAGACATTTTTGTCAGGAAGGCTGACAAAAATGGAGCGGAGGAGGCAAGAATGGAGACAGAACTTGGTTACGGATAATACTAGAATAAGAATTTTTGGAACTTATGAATTTATAATGTTTTTTACATCATATAAGAGACATTCATTCAAAAAATATAAATAAGCCTTTGAGCTTTTATTATTGCTTGAAGATATGAGCAATAAAATCGAAATTAATTTATAATTTTAGCTTTTAAAAGGTAAAATAATTAAGCAGAAATGTATGTAACATAATTTATTACAACAGAATTTATGTACAAATAATATGCATAATGAAATGAATCAAAACTTTTGTTCGTTCGTAATTTAAAAATAAATCAATTTGTTGTACATTAAAAGATTCTTTAAATAATTATATATTCAAATAACAATCAAGAGTATTAATAAATAAAAAATTATAAAGTCATGAATCCCTAAATATATCATATAAATTCTGTTTACAGAAGAGTGCATTAAACTGCTTGTTATGGTTGCTAGATTGCTTTGTAATCAGGGATAAAGAAATCACGAAAATATGACAGCATTTTCTACGATTATATCAGTAGAAATCTTATGTAAAATAACATAGGCGCATCATGAATCTAACTTGGGGCTGGAAATAAATGCCGCCAAGGAAGTCATTTCCCTTTTCTTACAGAAATTAATTAAACGTTCATCTCATCCCAAATAACTACAATGAACGCTATAATTATTATTCATTACAAGTTATTTATCTTTTATCTAATTGTTCATTGTGAGATTCAGTTTCAAATTCAAACAAGTCGGCCAGGTTCATCCTGACTAAAGAATGTAATTTGAGATTTCGAAAACCTGTCTGCTTATTAATGATTCATTTATATTGATTAAATATCATTATATTCCAATTATCTGTTAAGTATAGTGGAACGATTAATCTGTAAGAAAAGGCAGTTGTTAATGAAAATAATTAGACAAATAAATAAATAAATAAAAAACATGGCCGCAGTGGAGCTTCGATTCTACCAAATATTCATCACTTATCCATGACTGCTTTTTTTGTTTTGTTTGTTTTGTTTTCCCTCCATAACTTAATCTCCAAAAAGTTGGAAAATAGGTTTTTTTTAATGGTGTAGTTTTCAGTGGGGAAAAATGTATACATGTCTCATATGCCAGTTTAGAAGACATTATATAGATAAAATATGATGTAACACCTTAAACTGAAGTATAAGACAAACTAAAAAAATCATATTATGTCTCGGACCACTTACAAACGTTACACCATTGTTTTGTTTCTGTTAGAATTATAGTTGTAGCTAATTATCCCTCATCTATTGAAGTTGAAAAGCTGCAGCATTTCCTAAAAATATTTTTCAAAGTTTCATTTAAAAAAAATTGCTTACTTTTCTCCATGAGAGCTCGATGGTATGTGCATACTTATTTCATTCTCAAATTTCCGCGTCCACAAAAATAATAATTAAAAAAAATTGTGGAGCGAAAAAAAATCTATGAACAAATAAATGAAACTCATATCGAGGCTTCCTGTCAAATAACAGATGAAAATTAACTACGTGCTAAACTGTTTGATTAATTTAAAGACCAAAAGTAATTTTTTTAAAAAAATCTTAAATTATCAGAATTGCATTTGGACCAAACTTGACTGAAAGTGAAGATAATAAATTCTTCCCCATTTTTCCCATGCTTATTAAAATTTTATTTAGATGAAAATTATTATAAGGAGTGATCAATTGTTATTAAACAATGCTTGCGGAAAGTTACAGGTTTTAGAAAATCTGTATTTTCGCAGAAGAGAGAAAAATCGAATAAAAAAAATACACTCTTACGAATTTGAATAGTGTTAAAAAATCTGCAAATAGGAAAATCTAGTACAAAAAAAGCACTTTTTATTCTGCACATAAATGGCTATGCGGCTGCAATGTAAAAAATATATATTTCTTTCCCCCCCATGCTTACTTTATGCCAGAGATAATGCACGGAGGGTTGACAGTGTAAATGATTACGCCATTATCCTGAAAAAAGAAATAAAAAAATATTCTGAGCAATATTTAAGAAATGTAATAATTATAGTAATAATTAGTAACAACAAACTTCATATATGTGGCTATGAAATTAAAAAAAATTAGACTACTAATAGATAAATTAGTATTTTTAAAAATGCAGTTTCTTTGTCAGAATTGCTAATTTCTTAGGCGACGAGATGCCACTGATCAATTATGTTGATTAAGAATAGAATATTTACATAATAATTATGAGAAAAATATAGGATTTTGAAACGAATTTTCAGAAAAGAAAAGAGAGATAACAAGATAAAAGAATATCTCTTTTCTATTGAAATTAATGTTAAGAAGACGTAGCTATGTCTTGTCTTCTTCAAAAATCAGAATTTGAAAGAAGTTAGAAAAGTTATTCGCTTGACATCTATCCATTTTAGAAATTTGTTCTAAAAATGCTAAACGAAAGCGAAGCGAACCGAAATAAATGGAAATTGGAATTTCTCAATTCCTGACAACTTCTCTTCTGTCTGTCATGGTTTTCGATTCTTCGGAACAGAACAATAAATCACTTTCCCATCACGAACAACGAAAATGACATTTTAATTTAGATTTGCTTTTCCTACAACACATTCGGCCGCGCGTTCAAAAGGCTTTTCGTTTTTTTACTTTTGCTTTCACTCCTAACAAAACTGGGATCTCCGACTATTTTTCGGAGATCGGCGGTAAATGTTATCAAAAACGAGTCAGGATTTTCGTCTCGCAGCAGCGTCCCCTATCGGCGGGAGAGAAATTCGTGCCAAGAATTCATCAGCGTACTATCGTGGAAATGAAAATATACGGGTTAATTCTACTGACAGACGCCAAACATTTTCACCTTGCTTTACTTCAATCACTTCACAGTTAACAACTTTCACGTCATTGAAATTTCGCATGTCAGCACTCCTATTTAAAATTTCGAATAAAAAAAAATTCATATAGTTTATATAAATAAATAAATAAAAGCGCTAGAAGATGTGATGTGAAAGAGTTTTTAAACATATGAATGCATTCTAATTTGTATTCGTTGTATTACTGCAGTATTTCGTGATCAGTATCAAGTACAGCAAATAACTGATGAAATTTTACATTAACTTGATTGCCGAAACTCGGTCTGAGACAAATAGTATTAGCTTTATACTAAAATATTAAATTGTGTTCCAGTTGAAATGTTGAATAAAAATAAACAATAAAAAAACCTTTTGTCTTTTGTATTAATTTTTTTTTTCGAGTAAAAGAGCTGAAAATGCAAAAGCTGTTATATTCCATATTACAAATGGAAAAATTTTAACAAAAATCAGTGCTTGAGGTTCTTTATATGATTCAGAAATAATTTAATAATAAAATTTTACGAAATAAGAGATATTTCATTTCTTTTTTGATTTCAAATATATGTCTGAATATTTTTCTAGATTTTGGAAGTTTGTTAATCTGTTAGTAACTAATTGAAATTGGAGAAGTAAAATTTGTGTAATGTTCAGAGAGTTTTTCGTAAGCATTTCAATGAATGACAGCTCAAGTTGATGAAAATCAGAAATTTATGAACGAATATACTACCGATTAATGTTGCATTACTGCGCATGTTATGATGTAGAAATATTCCATGAAATTGAATAACTTTTATTTCAATTCAGAATTTTATTGCCTGCGTGAAATATTACCATTATTTAAAGTTGCATTCTGCTTGAATACATCAATTAGTTTTAAATAAATTAAGATTGTACAGGACTTTTTAATCTAGAGTAATAATACATTGCTTAGTTTCCTTTGTGCTCTGAAATGAAAAATTGTCACTAATTAGAGGCATTGAAATTTTTCAATCGTCACTAATTATAGACATCTAATTTTAAAAATGATTCAAAATAAGTGTTTATGCATAATGTATTTATAATCATATCATTATGTATTCACATGTTTATACGAAATTTTAAAAGGTTTTCGATATGTTATTCCATAGCAAAAATAAATAATAACAATAACCTAGATT
The DNA here is from genome assembly GCA_026543865.1 of Argiope aurantia. Taxonomy (NCBI): domain Eukaryota; kingdom Metazoa; phylum Arthropoda; class Arachnida; order Araneae; family Araneidae; genus Argiope; species Argiope aurantia. The sequence goes on from JAPMOR010021420.1 coordinate 482,337, forward strand.
TTAAGATAATCTATAAAAAGAAAACACCTAGGCTTTGTGTTTTAACAATTATATAGCAAGACTTGCCCTTTAAGACCAAGGCTGAAGAATCTTTTTTTTTTTTTTATTTAAGACTTGCACGAATTTTTAAATACATTTTTACAATGACTAAATGTTTTGGCAATTTATTTAATACATGTTAAACAACATTAATTTAAGCCTGTATGAAAGATTTTATAATATTTTTGTATCATAATTCATTAAAATAAATATTAATTATAAAAATTATTTAAATATACTGATTTTCTCTACAAATAAAAAAATATTACTATTCATGATCAAAAAAGTTCAATTTGAAATATTTAAGGAAATATGTATTATTTAGAGAAACTATGTTCAATGTATGAATCCATAATTTAAATTTTTATAGTAATTATTGCTCATATATTTCTAAATTATATTTTTCAGCACATATCTTCAAACGTTTCTAATCAATTATTTTAATAACGCATATATTTATGTATCATATTATTAAATTTCAATGTATTTACTCTTTCTCTTCCAGTCTTTAGTACACATTCTGCGCCGACATCTCTTTATCTGTAATGCTTTTTACTGAACTAAAATTTAGGAATTAATGTTAGCAGATTAATTCCTAAGTTACGATTCTTTAAAATAAAGGAAAAATGAAATTAAAGCTTTTAAAATTGATGAATAAAAAAATACGAATTAGCAATTCTCAATTCACAACAATTGTGTTAGAATTTTACTGACTAATCTATATGAAAGTTCCCTACCTTAACAAAGATGTTGATTAAACCATTTAGTAATATTTTGAAGTCGTGAAACATATATTGTTTCCTTGAGGACCCTATATTTTATTCAAAATGTTACAAACGTTCAAAAGAAAAATGCATGAAGAAAAATGAGATCAAATAACAAAATTAGCAATAATGTCTTTCAACTTAAATAACCGGAATAATTCTTAGATTCCTGCAGATATAAATATGAACTGTGCGGCTCGCCAAAGGAAGCGCTCTCTGAAATGAAGTGATAAAAGAAAAAGAAATAAAAAGTACATTCAATTATTTGAAAAATTCACGTTTAAATCAGACAATCAAGAAGAGGTTAGACTTCATTTGCTATGAGATGAGATCTCATATCTACGGCAGAAATACAATGAGGTCCTCGAGACGATGTCAATGAACAGAAAGCGACAGCCATCGTAGGGAATTTATGGCCTCCTCCACATCCATTGAGGGAGTGAAACCGGAAGAGCCATCTGGCGGCGGAAGACGAAAGGACGACAAGTAATTGTTTACAGAGAACTTAGGTTTTCTACTATAGTGAATAAACGATGTTTAAATGCTGTTTTTTTTTTAAAGCATTACTGTAACAAAGTTATACTAATATTTGATATTAAAGATGACGAAAAATTTAAAAAAAATAAATGTAAAAAAATTATGCGTTATAGAGAAAAAAAGGAAAACTTTTTATTGCTTTATGGGCATAAAAAATACGTCTTAAAAACAATTTTAAAAATTTTAATAGAGTGAAAAATTGCAATGATTATGTAATAGATTATTAAGGGGGGAAATACAAAGGCATTTTTACTACAAAATATGAATTAATTTTGAATTCTATATAATAAAAATAATATAAAATTATGTATTCAAGCAATGAAAATTGAATCAACCTTACAAATATTACTGCAATATTTTAATATCATTAATATACTGTAATAAATAACTTTCTTTTTCTTCATGTAACCGAAGAAATATAATTCCAGAAAATATTTCAGTTGTAAAAACTCAAAAGTTAAATAAAAAAGCTTTCATAGTTCATATCATTCTTGAACACTTTACAAACAAAAACATTTTATTTCAATAATTATTTTAAACATTGATTTTGCATAGTAAAGTCAATTTAAAGTGATGACATTTCAAACTGATGAAATGGCCATCAATTTATTTAGTAAACAATTTTAATGAGCAGTTGGAAAAAGAAAATCTGTATAAAAAAAGGGACATTCCACAACGACATTAAAAAGTTACTTTATATGCAAACTGCTTATTTCATATTTTGCTGATGCGGAAATAAAGAAAAATGTCGAAAAACAGCTTTAACACTATTACTTTACTAGTTTCAATACTATTCACTATCATAGCAAGTACAGGATGATCAAGATTGAAACCCTGATGTCGGGTCCATTTTATATTATGAACTAGTAGTAACTGGTTTTCCAAAACAATTTTTTAAAATTCATAATGATTGCTTGCATAAAATGATGATGCTGAATAAGGTCATTATTAAACTAGGAATATTGGCTAAAAATATATTTAAAAAAGTAATATTCTGTTTGAGAATTTAATCACATTGTGCAGAATTCATGCACTTAAAATATTTCAAAAATATGCTTAAGAATTTATGATCAATAAATAACACTGATAGCTTTATATTATTATAACTTTAAATTATTATATTATTAAATATTTCATAATAAGTTTATATATGAAATATTATTTAAATATTTGATAATAAGAATACATGATAAACAAATAATATTCATACTTTTATATTATTATATTCAAAATAATATCGTTAATTGCATAAGACATAAAACTATGCGCTGAAAATTTTCAGTTAGAAAGATTTTTTAAAAGATTTAGAAATTGTTTCATCTACAGTGTTTAGTTAAGTAATCTGCCTTTTATGCTTTTCAGCAGTTTTATTTTTTATCCTGACCTAAATGTTTTTATATATGCAAAGCACTATTAAGTACTAAAAATTTGTTTTCGACAGCAATTTTTTTAAAACCCGAATACTGCAATTTAAGCAGCATAAAAAGTATTTTTTTTTTCTGGGAGGGACGCGGACACTGTCAAACTGGAATTCAATTGATTAAAGCTTCTCATGATAGAATGTAACCTTTTCCTTCCTCCTATCGACTCTGAAAAAAAATTGGGAAAAAATAAACTTTTTCAACTTTTGTCTCAAGATATATTAAATTTATACCTTCCTTCTCTAACTGCGACAGAAAACCAAGCAGAAACCAGTATTAAAAAATTACCGAAAGATTTGTTCAAAAGAAATTTTTGATATAAAAAGTGAAAAACGAAACTGCGCAAGCAAATAAAAACAAAATCACCACGAAACAAAAGCTACTCTTTATAAAAATGTTCCAGCAGCATCAAGAAGAGTATACAGTATCTCCTCAGCACACACAGATATACAATTTTTTTCCCAAAGAAAAAAAAATATCCGTGTTTAAAAGCCAATCCATCAAATTTTTTAAGGTCACGGCAGCAGTAGCTTTCCTTTCCTATATCCCCCCCTTCCCCTTTGCTAGGCACACCAATTGTGAAATCGCTTTTCGAACATATTCGAAAAAGACACCACACATCGTACCCTCGTCACGTGTACCTACGAAGACGAAGGCATGGAACGAAAGAAAAAAAAGAAAAAAACACAGTCATAAGAAAGATAGAAAAGAGAGGCAACCCCTAGAATGAACGAAAGAAAAAAAAAAGCACATATCCCTTGCGATTCAAGAGGCACGTTTTGACGTGGAGGGAAGGGAAAAAAAAATGATAGGGGGAGTGAGGAGGAAGGGTCGACTAGAGGTAGAAATGACAGCGAAGTTTTTCGTGAAGTAAAAAAATATATGTATAAAAAAATAAGAATATACAGAAAAGAAAAATACAAATAATAATAATAAAAATTGTGGCAGCGTGGCACATATTAATTGGTGTGGCGAAGGTGAGGAGGGGGGAAAGAAATGGAAAATTATAATGTGGTCGAGGTGTAGTGGGGGAGAGGGGTGCGTGTGTGTGTGGAAAAGAAGAAAAAGAATCCTGGAAGGGGGGGGGGGCAAAGCTATTCGCCAAAGCAAAGGTATCGATCAAAAACGAAGGAATGGGGGGAAGCGAGGCTGCCGCGGAAAGTTGCTTTTCGAGCTGTCACTCAAGCGGCGAAGGCTTTTGAGGGAGGGAGTGAGCTTTTGAGCCTGGCGCGCAGACTGGTTGGCCCGCCCGCTAGCGAAGCTCACCGCCCACCCAGCGCTGAGGATTCGCCTCTTTTACCGGCACAGCACCATTCGCGGCGGTCAGTCGTAACTCGCTCTCGCGATCGTAAACAACTCTCTTCTCTTGACACACGCGCGACTCATGGAGCTGTCATGAGATCCCGCTGCTCCTGATCTGGACCAGGATAACGGAGACGGTCGGCTCCTCGCGAACATATCCGTTGAACTGATCATCGGAAAAGGAAAAACTTTGTGTGATTTTCTGATACTAGCTAAGGTTTGAGATGATGATTTCGATTGGTAGCAGCAAGGGTTAAAATCCAGACTATAGTTTAGAAGAGGAATTGATCTTCAATTCGTTATGAGCCACGAATGACTTTGATTTTCTGGCAAAGATCGTAGCTCGTATTGGGCCGGTTCGGTTTCACCGGAGTTATAACGATTCGATTACATCAATTTATTTTCTCTTGTGGACCATAAAACTCAACATTGCTCTAATATTTTATAAAACTGTGCTTTTATTTTGTATGAGCATACTTGGTCACTGAACAGTGAAAACTTATTTTATAAATAAATTGAACAATTAAGCCAAATTCTGCCGAACTCATTGCAGTGATTTGGTTCAACCATCAAAAGTTCATCTGACTTTACCTACACGAAATTTGTGATTGCTCTCCAATAATAAAATTATTAAATTTACCAAAAAAAAGCATGAGCTCTTATCAGTTTGTGAATTCGTTGACTTCCTGTTACGGTCAACGCAGTCAAGATTCCACCAGTCAGGACTACTATACTCCACAGGTACAAACGTATGGGGGTGGATGCTACAGCGGGCCTGGTTCCCCTGTTCAACAGTATGGGCCATACCCTCAACACAATGTGCCCCACTTGCAGAACGGGGACCATCACTTCAACAGTTGTTCTCAGAATCGTCTGAACCACCCTAACCCAAGCCAGAGCCCCCGCACACCGACTCCCTCGGTAACCCCCGTTCCGAGTTGCAAATATGCTGAACCCAGTGCAGCTTCCCCACAGGATCTGAGCACCAGTGGGTCTCACCCACCCCCGGCTGGTAGCCCCGAGTCTAGAACCTCCCCCCAGCCCCCGAGGCAGCATCCTTCACCTACGCATTCACAAGGGGTGGCTCCGACTCAGCAGACGACCAGCCAGCAGGCCAGCCCGCAGCAAACTCAGGGGCCCCAAGATTCCTCCTCGCCACAAGCTGCTCAACAGGGCCAGCAGAAGTCAGCTTACCCAAACACCCCACCTCAGATCTATCCCTGGATGAGGAAAGTCCACGTCGGCCAAAGTAAGTGCATTTTTTTCTCAGATCAAACAGCTATATCGTATTTCAAGTCAATGTGGCAGTCACGATGGGCTGGCAATTGGTATATGTAACTGAAGCAGGAAAAATGCTCATGATTTTCAAACACATTCTCTCTTTTTGTCTTCAGCTGTTTTAGTACATTTAATTCTGAAAAAGAAGAAATAGATATTAGAAAACAAATAGTTTTATTAACAAAATTCGTTTTCAGCTTTCCCTTCTTTTTAAAACATAATAAATATTTGAATCGAATGAAAAAATAAGCATAAGTTGTTTTATATTCACATTTTTTCCACGAAACTGGTTTAAATATATTGCACTTCATTATTCTATTGCTTGTATATAACGATTTCATATTGTTTAAATCCACTAAATTTATTGTTTAATCATGATAATTAAAAAAATTAATATCTTTATTGATAGAAACCTTGCTTATTTCTAATACCGAATTTAAAGATTAAAATAGTGATTCATTGTTTGCTAAAAATTATTATCAAAACTTGTTTTGAAGATTTTCAAAAACAATTCCTTTTTTAAAATTTATAATTAAAAAAAATCAGTAAGTCAAATTACGAATATATGCTTGAGTTCAACACTAAAATAAGCAAGATATCAAAAGCATTATATTTTGAAATCAATTTTCTATCAGAACAATTTCAATATTTTCGAATGCTGAACACAATAAAAGCAAACAAATGCAAAATGCTAATAAAATATAACATTTAGTGAAATATAAATAAACATAGAAAATTTAAAACAGAATGAACATATAGAATTTAGCGCAGCTTTTAGAAAAATAAAGATGGCTTATAATATTGTAATAAAGCGTTTCAATTGCAACAAAATTAGCAGTTTCAGTACAAACATATTGTTCTGTAACAAAATCAGGCTTTTTCCACAAAAGTTTTCGTTGCATTTCATTTATTCGAAAAGAAAACGAGGAATTTTTATACTACTGATACTACATTGATATTTGCTATAAATATCAAAAAAGGAAGAAATTTTCTTTTTTTTAAGTATATTTTTTATAGAAAAAAACTAGAATAAATATAAATAAACATGTAGAGATGAAAAGTGAAGAACTGATTGCAAATGGATATAACTCATAATCTTTTTTGTTTACTATGCGGAATTTAGTTAAGATTCTTACATCTTTGACACAGCAGTTTTTATTAAAAGGAAGCAAAATTTAATTGATTTGCTGCATTTTTTAAAGATATAACACAAATAAACTCTAATTAATCGCATAAATTGATCATCAACTCATCATTCATTAAGAAAAAAAAATTAAAAATATTAGTAGATAAAAGGAACAGTCAGAAAGCTTATAGAATAAACATAATTCATTTTTTCTAAAATCAGTTTCGTTAATCATACAGTAAATTTAGTTAATCATGGAATAAGAAGGCAAGATTATTTAAAATTGTTTGATTTATTTCGAGCACCAATGTAAACATGCGCTTCTACTTACTTATTAAAATTTTGAAATTATAAAATCTCGTTTAATCTTTGAACTTGATAATTGCCATGTAGATATCTCTATTTCTTTAAAGAATAATGAGTGCTTTGAATAATGATAGAAAATAATAAATTATTACTTTTTTTTATTTATATATCTTAAGAGAACATGCATATATCGGCATTGTAAATAGAAAATACAACTTTACTTAAATCAATTAAAAGCATTTGTATTTTTAAAATCAGTAAGACGTTAATCATAGAGTAAAATTAGTTAATCATGAAATAAAAAGGCAAGATTATTCTAAATTGTTTTATTTATTTGGTGCAAGAAATAAACGCTTTTATTTACTTATTAAAATTTTGGAAATATAAAATCCCGTTTAATCTTTGAACTTGATTATAACCATATAGATATCGCTATTTCCTTAAGGAATAGTGAATGCTTTGAATAATGAATTATTTTATTTTATATCTGAAGTGAACATGCATATTATATCTGCATTGTAAATAAGAAATGCGAATTACTCTTAAAATAATCTATTAAGTGCATTTATAACTTAGATACTATAGAAATAATTTATCATTAGATTTATAGTTCCAAATAATATAATTCTATTTTTAGTAGCAATGACACACTGATTTACATGCAATGTAATTGAATTTGAACATTTATTCTATTAAAGATTAAGATAAAAAGCATCCATTAAATAAGAAACAATCTAAAGGTTTATAAATCATAAATTATTAAAAGAAGAATTCAAGCAATTTACCAAAACACTATTTTTATAAAATCATGAATAACCGTTATGTAATATGCATTCCATTATTTATTCATGAAGTCAAAGATTACGCATTATACAATTCGATATCAAAATACTTCTGAGTAGTAGGAAAATTCTAAAATAACTTTTAAAAGAATTCACTCACCGAAAGTTACTGCAGCAGATTTGTAGTAAATCACCACAAATCAGTTCGTCGCTATAGCAAGCAATCACTGTTTTCCAATCACAACAAACCGCCATTGCTGAGCGACGCTAGGCCTAACTTCGGAACGTTCCGATCGTCGATGTTTTTGGAAGATCTTTTGAGAAAAGGGACCTGAATTCCTGTCTGTGCACGAATCTCCGGCGAACTGGGCTGGTATGGGCCCAGCAGATCGCTTTTACTAGCATCCAAACCATCGTAAATATTCTGAGAGCACCGCTGTCACTGAAAGCTCTCTCCTCCCAATGCCCATAAAACGGCTCGGTTAGGCCTATAAAACTATCCGCGCCGCCATAATTTTGTCAGAGGCAGCTAGAAAGGGGAGGCAGTTATCGCTGGAGTAGCAAGCTCTGGGACCATTGGAGGCGGCGCGCCTCCAGTTTTATGACCGCTATAAAATTCTCCCGGCTGTAACCTCGGCACGCGCCTGGCTTTAACAGAAAAGGAAAATCTTCTTTTATTCAAAGAAAAGAAGGAATTTCACCGCAGTTTTTATTTTTATCTTTTGAATCTATGGCTTTTAGTGTTGTTGTTCTTGAATTTGATGGTTAATTTTATGTAATGATGTTTCAATAAAGGTCTGAGGAATGGAAATAAAATTGAGTTTCCGAAAATAAATGAGATGTGTAGTTTATTATTATTTCCCGAAGCCCACCGAAGCTTCGAGCTATTATGACATGGTTGGCTTGATATCCTTTATCTTCTTTCACATGGTTGGCTTGTCGCGTAATGAAGTCAGTAGGGTCTTTTGAAGTGTTTATAATTCTTCCCCTGGCACAATAACTGAAATTTGTAGACTAGGGTTCCATTGTAATAGCTTTATTCTTGCGAGAAATATGATGGTTATTGTTATGTGACAGTTTGATTGCATTTTAATAGCTGTTGATTTAAAAGTATTGTTTAAAACTCCTGACAAACAGCATATAAATGAATCAAAAATGAATTTATTACATTTCAGAGAGTGTTTGTAGAATACGTTATGTCGCGTAAAAATATTAGCGTTAATTCATTCCTATTTATAATATCAAAGCTAAGATAAAATGGTACTATTTAGTGTGATAATGTAAAATGATAATAAAAAGAAAAGTCAATTGATTTTACATTTTATTTACGATTTTAAGCCAATTTTAGTGTTGAACAATTTTACATACTTCATAAAAAATGGATAAATGCTATCTAAAATCTTTTTAAAATATCAAAATTATAATTTTTGTCTAAAATTTGGATTGAGAACAATTTAAAGGGAAGAAGAAAATTAGAGATAAAAGCTTGAAGTCGTTCATATTACCTGATAAATTACTTTTCATAAGTTATTTTGCAACAATAATGTGAATATGTGTGTTAACTTAACTGCTAGGTTTCTCTGTGTCAATCGTATAGTCCGTCATCAGCTTTCAAAGCGTTCTTGATAAATTCCATAAAAACAAAATTATTCGGTATCTTTATCGTAATTTACCATTTAGCGTGATCTCGCATCTATTTCATTCACTACAAACGCCATATTTCAACTCATCTCATACGTTCCTTTTATTTATTCTCATTGCACACTAAAAATCCATTCAGTCGTATAAATCTAGATATTGCAGTATTGCGACATATGGATGTCTTTGCATATCGTATAAATTCTTAAAACTCATGCTCATAAATTGTAAAAGAAATAAAGATTCTTTTCTAAGGAACTCGACCCCATCATCGGAAAGATGAAGATGCAAAATTTATGCATACGCTTAATTTTTACAAAAATCTGATATTTGCATATTTGTGCAGGGGAATTTTATTTCCTTTATCAAAAAATAAATAATAATATCTATACGCAAATTTTTTAAATCATAGGTGAATTCTATTAATTCCAATATAAATATAAAAGATATTAAAATTAAACATAAACAAATTTTTACACGTGATAAATTTATAAAATTATCTACAAGAAATTGAGGATTCAGGTTGGGTAAATAATTGAAGTTCATTTTTAAGAATATAACAATATCTCTTCGATTTGGAAGTAAAAACATTAATTCGAAAGTTTCTGTAGGTTTAAACGCAGTTTAATTTGATATAATTTTGAAAATTCATTACAAATTGAATAAATCATACAAAATCATAATTTGAGCAAAACTTAAGAACTTCTTGGAGCTTTTTTATGAAACAAACGAAAGACAAAGTAAACAGTTACTAATTCTCAAAGTGTAAACAGACAGAAATTATCAGTCTTAAAGAACGAAAAGGAGAAATCCATGCATAATGCATTAGATTTTTTTTTTTGGGGGGGGGGGTCTGTAGGAAAAATCCAAAAAATTCGAATGGGCAAAATGCTTTTAAACTTAAAAGTACACAAAGTAACTTTCTATTGATTAGTTCCTGAAAATGGATTTTACAAAAACACTAAACATTAAAAAACACTAATATTAAAGCTGTATTAAATAGTGTAGTATTGTATAAATACTATGTTAAATGTAGTAATTAATGCATAGCCAAAGGGGAAAAAATTCAGTCATGGTTGGATAAAAAATTTGGTGAATAAAAAAACAAATTATGAGATGAATTGTATCATTTATATATACACGAAATTTACTTTAGCTCGAAAAAACGAATTTTTCAGTTAAAAATATCTTTGAATATTTAAAATTATGTTAAAAATGTTAAATTTAGCTTAAATGTTATATTAATCCGTAATCAGAAGGGGGGGAAATTAAGAATCATACTAAGAGATTTATAAAAAACAATACAAAACAATAATAAAAAGTGAAAAATCTAATTTCTTGTTAATTTTATTTCGTAATTTTTAAGAGTTTATGTAAAAATCTATGTCTTCACGTTCTTTAAGTAACGACTTTTTAGTATAAATATTTAAATATCTATTTAAATGCAATAGATTTGGATTAGTTGCAGAATTTTCTATGACCAAAAAAAAAAAAAAGTAAATTATTTGAAATTTCGAGTCAATACAACCCGAAATAAACATGAACAACGTAAAAAACATTCAAAAGATGAAAACGCACCTTTTTTTTAGAGTGAAAAATGAGACAGTCATGTACATTTTATTTTAATTCAAAAGGAAACCACTGAAATCAATGTTATGTCGTTATGGTGTCTTTCTCGTATTCCAGACAGTCGCTTGTTTACTATAAAAAAGACCTTTCAATCCTTTCAATGTCTGGATTTAGAAGAGCGAAAAAATATGTATAAAAAAGTTTTTTAAATCATTGAAAGAAAGTTTAACAAAAATGCAAGAAAACAGATTCAATCTCATTTCTTTGCAAATAACTGAATATGGAAATAAGCTAAAAATCTGAGTCAACAAATTTTTCAATCAATATATCTCTACGAATAATAAAGGAGAATGTGTATATGTTGTTGGGCTACAATTTAAACTAGAGGTACACATTTGGTACAATTATACTTCTGAGGGTGGGAATTCGCCGTATTTGTTTTTTAAGTTTTGATTAGTTAAAAATTAAGCGAGTTAGTTGATTCATCAACTGATTATTAGCGACATTTCTTCCATTATTGAAAGCTAAAGAAGAAAGATTCGGCTTATTATCTATCTAATTGCTATGAGGAAGAAAACAAAGTACCAATACACAAAACATACAAAGTGAAAGACAACGCACAATCAGAAGACAGATGACCTATACTTACTTACTCATTCTATGATATCACAGGACTCCACTCAATTGGAAAGGTTAATTTATCACAATGAGCAGAACAAGTATAGGGCTATTAAAATTACAAAATTTAAAATTTATTTGAAGTTTAAAAATGATAAGGAAATTTCGAGTATCCACTTGGGTACAAGATATTTAATAAAAATTAAAGGAAACAAATTTAGCGGCAAGCTAGCTGGTCTTCGATGGCGGCTAGTTGATAACTGAGTGAAGAAGTCATAAAAAGTTTTGCACTGCCAATAAATAAATTCTATTTGGATATTACTCAGTTATTTTAATATGTACAATCACAATATATATTTTCAATTTGGAAATTATGGTTTGTAACAATATTAATTTCCCTGCATAAATCAATAGCACTAAAAGGACATTGTATGTAAATGCATTCAGAGAATATGCATGCAGAGAAGAAGAATGTGCTTCTCTAAGGAAATTTTTTTAAATTTTGCCTTTAGAAAAATATCAAATGAAAATAACACGTATGAACATTAATACAATTATAATTTTAATGCTCTATAAATATTCTAATGCATTAAGAAAAATTTCATTTTGAAAATAATTACGAAATGTATCATTTTATCTAATCTTTATTTCATATTAAATTTTTCATCTTGCAAAATTGTCTTTATCTGTTTGCTCAGGATTTTAATATCAAATTATAATATATTTAATAAAACTAAAATAATTTCTTACATGCTGCAAAATATAAGTGGTAAAAAATTATAATAAAATAAAAGTGAAAGAAAAATAGTAAATTATTTATTACATTTCAATTTTAATTATTAAAATATTACATAGAATTATAGTACTGTAAGTTATTAGAATACTACATTTCAATTAGGTTTTCAATTTATAATGCGATTACTGTTGAAGAATCCATGCTATAATTATATACGTATGAAACTATGGCTTTTGATTCCATATAATACAATAGTAGTTTGATATGGTTTTTTTTTATTTTAAGGTATATTTTAATATCAATTTAGGTTATGGTAAAACTTCTTATTTTGCGAGCATTGAAGAATAGCAACTGTTTGTGTATATTCTTCATTTGTATAATTCCAGTTATTAAAAATTTTTAAATTCTTCAGACTAACAAATAACATTTGTACTTATAAATACTGATTTTTTTTAACTATAGCAAGTTATAAAATAAAACCTGTTTCCATGAAAATTATCACATAACTTCGACTAAAATTTAATACATTTTTATTACAATAAGTTATATGGGTAATATGGGAATGTATGACTTTGGAATGTTCCGAAGCTAAATAGGATAAACGGAGCAATATTAAGGCTAAGTTTAGTAATTTATTTTTAAAAATTTAAAAATATATTATTGTTTTACTTTGTAAAGCTTTGAAAATTTTAATTACTCGGTATTTTGATTGTTTAATTAATTATTGACAAGTTTTATAAAAAGTTACCATCACATCTTTTATCACATTATTTTTTTTATTTGAATAAAAAAATTTATAAAATGTATGTTTCCAATTCATATCATTCAGTAAAATGAATTATTTATTTTCCTGTAATGTGTTATATATAATGGAATTAATTCCCCCCCCCCCTCTTCTTGAAGCTATAAAATACATCATTAGCGTACAACATATGTTACACCATTTGTCAACAATCTTTCCTTCTGATTGAATTTGATCTTTTGTTAATAAATTTGAAATGTATTCAACCGATCAAGAAAAGAGAATTTTATGCATAAAATATGTTTAAACAAAAAATAATACTACGGGAGACTAATAAAAAGGAAACGATATTATATAAAGCTAATTTTATTATTTTTATTTCATTTTTTTTCTTCAAGTTTAGTATTGCTTCATACTATAATTCAAGTAAAATTAAATATAATTTAGATCAGATTTTATGCATGATTAGCAAATAGAATTAACTGCAGAAAATGAAATAAATTTATTGCACTAAATTAATGCAAATTCGGGCATCATATAACAAACGCAGAAACACATGTCAACTACAATCAGTATACTGATTAGGGATGGATTCCAAAAGTAAATTAGTGCTCAATCATTGATATGTGTGGCATCAATATGAATTGATTTTATGTTATTCTTCGAATGTAATATATTTTAAAACTCCTCGTTTCCAAGTCATAAAGTTTTCATGTTCATGAAAACGAACTAATTATCTTTTGAGTATACTTCTACTATGTTAGAAGTAATTAGTGCCAAATTTGGTAGCTTTAGGTCTAATGTCTTGACCCACAAAGCATTTTAAAAGATTTTTTTAACTATCCGTCATCTTGTAAAAAGCAATTTAGAGATAAAATACTAACATAATACACATTAACATGTTAAAACATTCTTCCTCGTTAAATGCTGATGGATAAGCTCTTCTCTTAAGGAAGCTGTTTTCATGATTTCTTATAACAAAAACTTTATTTTCACTCCCGCAGAAGTAAATTTTTCTTCACGGAAAAAAAGAAAAAACCTGCCGAACATTTAGCATAACCAGTTCATCCTTTCTTCGCAAATGAGGTTAAAACTGCTAAAGGTCAAAAGTTTTTCTGCCTCGCCTTCAAAGGCTGCTCTGTACCCTTTGATCCCTTTCTGCCGTTTAACCTTCAAAAAAGAATTTATGAAAAAAAATAAATTCCTCCTCCTCCTTCAATTAAAAGACGTTATGAGTTAACAAATTTTCATGAGATGAAGTCTTCATAAGATGTGCGAAATCATAGTTTTTATCACGTCATGATAAATGAGAGTAGTAATTGATGAACTTACTACTGAATAAAATTTGAAAGAAAAAAGTGAAAACTTTTAGCCGTGCCTAGAAGTCATATAGGCAGGTGCATACGTCTAATGCATTTAATAATAAAATGATTTATTAATGATTCTCGATTTGTCAAATTTAACGCTCGCTTAGCAATCTCTCTATCGATATCGGTAGTTAGATTTCTATCGATTTATGTATCACATGCGATAACAATCGAGTTTGCTTTAAACAAATCGTTGTATCTCCGAATGTGCGTAGTTATGATATCATTAAAAAAATCATAAGGCTAATGTAAACTGAGAAAAGATGAAGGTTTAGTAAAAATGATCAATATCTTCATCAATTTAATTATACTGTTTATTTATGTTTACAATATCCAATACTAAAATGATTATTAAAATAATTAAATATTACTTCTCTACTCAATTCCATTTATTTCGAATTTATATTATCAAATTTATTTTTATTTATGTTTTCTTTAAAACAATAAGTTTTATTTGTTGAATAGTTATCAATGATAACAAACAAATCAATTAATTTAAAATAATAAATCAATGAATCCTTCTACAAAATTTACAAAATTTAGCTGTTTAATCAAAAATAGAGCGAATTTTTGTAAAACACACATTAATTTATTATTTTGATTCTTAACAGAAAGTTAAACTCATGAAATGTGATCATTACTATTATGATTGTGATTTTAAAACTTTCAAAAAAATTCGAAAGATACTTTAAAAACTTATTTTTATAGAATTTTTTTTTTTTGTAAAGAAATATAAACTTTGCTATTTCCAAAACTTTAAAGCTTGGTTTGTTTTTTTAAAAATCATCTGAACACATTATTTATCAGAAACACAAAAGCGGATGTGCGCTTAAATTAAATGTAGCAGCATCAAGTGCAAACTTTTTTTTAAAGTAAAATAAAAACAATATACCGACAGTTCAAGGAAACAAATGATTATTTGATGCTAAAATTGTCGCTGATTTTTTTTCCAACCTTGATCATGGATGGAATATTCGTATTTTCACAACCTTGAATTGTATTCCTTCAAGGATTCAATATGTTTGAGTTAGCAGTCGACGACCTTCGCATTTCGTGGATTCAGAGCTTTCATATTTCCATCTCTCGAACATTTTTCATTTCTTACCTCATTCGATATCGATGATAAATTATTTTTAAAGGCAATTTTTAAAACAATTATTTAAATAGCTATACATAAGAATAGGAATCAATAAATCGCAAATATTTTAATCACTCGATTATTAGCTAGGTAAAGTATATAGGCTGGCATATTATATGTAAATAATGACATACATGATGAAAAAAAAAATCATTCAAAATACTCTACACGACAAATTATTGGATTTAGAAATCTCAAATTTAACATGTAGTTATTTCTTGGTTCATTTGTTGTTTTCTGAGTAAGACTTTATTTAATATTTAACTAGACTCTTTAAAATGTACAAAATTTTGATCCTTTTTTTTTTGCAATAACTTTGAGATGTATTGTTGCTCAAAAATAATTTTTAAGCCACTTAAAAATTCGTAAAATACATTTTCATTAATATTAATTAAATTTCCTTATATTTTTCTCTAATTTGACTAGGCATTTAGAAACATTTTTAATTCTGAATTTAACGATACAATGTTTGTTGTTTGATTTATATTCATACACATTGGAATAATGTTAAAAATGTATTAAAAGTGATATCTAATTAAGCATGAATTTTAAAAATAATCATTAATTTTCATGACTAAAATAAACGGTGATTTTTATGATTCGGACTTGTTATCTGATCCCCTCCCCTCCCTCCCCATTAAATAATTTTTACCCTCACACAAAACGAAAAATAAATCGATCATTATTAATTTATGTCAATAATTTTATAAATTAATTCCTAAGCAGTATCATGATATCTCCAAGTATTTTTTTCACAAAGAAGCAATTAGAGATATAACATTAAATCGTCACTCATTATTTTGTATTCGAGATATCATCTTTTCATTGTTTTATTTAGATATCAATCACTGTAAATATTATTTTATCTGTTTAGAATATACAAAACTGAAATTTTTAATTAATTGCACTTATTATTATGAATATACTTCAAATATATTGTAATCCCTTTTTGAATTAGATATCATTAACCTTCAAGTTTCTTTTATTTAAAGGTAGAAAATTCCTGAAGAAGCAGTCAATCGATAAAGAGTTAAAATACAATTAATCCGTTGCAAACAATTAAGTTACATGTAGTAAAACATTAAGTTATATGGCTATGATTCTAGGTACACAAATCAAATTCCCCGTGTTTGAAACTTTATTATAAGCTTACAGTTAATTAGTAATGGAATGCATGAATTTGTTTGTATTATAAACTTAGTTTAGTAATGACAATAACATGATTGTAATCATAGCAATTCTGCATAATTATCTATATACACATTTCACTTCAGACATCCTTTGCAAATGTCACTGCTGTTAATAATCTAATAATTAATTTAATATGCAGTTATGTATTGAACGAGTAGTGAATAGAATTACATAATTTTTCATAATCAAATATATAATTAATTGAAATACAAAATTTGAATTAGATTGTGTTGAAATTGGATGCATTTATTATCTCAGCTATCCTTTAAGTTCTATGTGAATTAAAATAAAAAAAATATTTAACAATAAATAAATAAATACAAATGTTTCAAATTTGTTGTATCATCTAATTAGAAAGTTTAATAAATTCTCAGATCAAAAGTTTAAGGATTTTCTTAACTCTGATAAAATATTCATTTAAACTACTGAAAAATAAAGGAACATTATTCAAGCTTTCGACCTTAAAGTGCACTCGCTGCTTTTGTGTCCTGCCTTAACTTAAGATTAACTACCGCGAAGGTCTACTGCCATGGATCTCTCAAACTAAATCGGCGACTTGGCCTAGAAACAGTAGGAGAGTCGATACTCTTCCTATTAATTGAGTTATTAACTGTAATTATTTAAAAACGTTGCAAAGAGATGATAAATGATCTTCTAGAAAATGTCCTGATAAAATAAATATAGGAACTACACTATTATAATCATTTTGATTCTTTTCTAGCCGCCATTTGCTTAATTCATTGATTAACTCTACTTTTCCTGATTAATGACTCCAGAAATCAGTCAAGTTCTACTGGAGCTCTGTAGATAAACAAATCTTCATCTCTTTTATTGATAGCGTGAATATTATTTAAAAACGTCGCAAAGAGATGATAAATAATCTTTTAGAAAATGTCCTGATAAAATAAATATGTCAACTACAATATCATAATCATTTTGATTCTTTTCAAGGCGCCATTTGCTTAATTCATTGATTAACTCTACTTTTCCTGATTAATGACTCCAGAAATCAGTCAAGTTCTACTGGAGCTCAGTAGATAAATAAATCTTCATCTCTGATTGATAGCTTGAAAAGCGGGGATCCTTTTCACACCTTCCAGCTGGCTTCTAAAAGCGTCCAAAACCATTTCGATTTTCAGCAGGGTACTGACTTAATGCACGGAAGCCGTAGGAGCTTAAATGAATGATAAATTCGTGCACATCCACCTTTCTGTTTGCGAGGAATAACAGAGTGTTAGCTAAATGGCGCACGAACAGAAAACACAAAAATAGAAATGTTCCTGCCGTCACCCACCCTGTTGCCGATTTGAGCGTCAGTAAAGCCACTTTTTTGATCAAATCATCGAGCTACTTTGGATCTTCTCCAGCCAATGAGAGTGCCTTATCAACTTGATGATGCGAGCCTCTTGAGAAGAGCTTTAGAACCCGCAGACGCAACTGCTTTCTTCTTTTCTCCTGAACTTCTAACACCCCCCCCCCCTTCCCTATTTCCCCCACTCTCTTTGCATAGACCTCACTCAACTCAAATCCACTTTACATAGACCTTACTCGGCAATCAGAAAAAAATAAAAGAAAAAGTAAGAAAAAAAAAAGTATATATTGCAATCTAAAGTACTTCGTCTCCTACTCAACTTAATTACTGTTAAATTTGACTCAAAGTAGCAAAAGTGCAGCATGTTTGCAAACTGAGATATAAATTCATCGAATTAATGTAGTCTGGAAGATATTTCATTATTCATACTCTAAACATCGATTTCTCTGTGAATTAAATATTTGCATTTCTGTAGTAGAAAGATTTTTATTAAATGTTTTGAGTTTAACAAAAATATTTTTATTAAATATCAGTTTCATTATAGGCTAATTTTCTGGTATATATTTCATACCAGAAACTACAGCCGTATGAGAAATCGAACTTTAATATATGATAAATTTATTTACATTCCATTAAAATTAATTGAATCGGTTATCTTTTTATTGCATAAGCCAAACATTTTAAAAGATAAATTTAATAATGTATTTAAATTTTTGAAGAAAAGTAAAAACTTTTTTTAAAAAAATCAGAATATGTTTTTTATATAGCAGGAAATTTTAAATTTTAATTAAATTCTATAAATTTCTCAGAATTGTCCTTTTTTTGATTAGATATGAATTTATGGTTAATTGATATACTCTTATAAAGTTAAAGAATACAGAATAATTTTTTTTAATTGACGCTTGTAACTTCAAGATAATTTAGCAAAATTTCATTTTATAAATCTATTTACAACCATCTACACCTTAGTTTAGAAATCTTCAAGCTGAACTTAATAGTTGTTAAATTAATTGAAAATTTGCAACTTAAGGGATTTAAGTAAAATCACATTTTAATTTGCTATGTTGGTCACACACTGCAGTATACAAGATAACTCGATCATCATTAATTATTAAGTAAGGCAACATTCCAATTTCGAATAGGAGATTTACAAAGTTTCATCTTCCTTCAAAGTTTTCGATTAAGCTAATAGTCTTCATCATCTTCAGTAGCTACATTCAATGTAAGGTGTAACTCTTCACTCAAAATTTCATTTAACATTCAGCATACAAATCATAAAAGTTTAAATAAATATTTTAAGATATTTTTTTTTGATTTAAATTTTATTTTTTAGTATAAACCCTTCTTTTTTTATTCAACTTCCGAATTTCAACTTTATTTAATTAATTGTCTCTAAAAATGTAAACTGAAAACGCCTTATTTTTCACAATTTTAAAATTAACTTTCTTTTCAGCAGTCTTTACTACTACGAATACAATATAAGTTTTGTATATATTTATATTCAGTACAGTTTTTATGGTGAATTTGAAAATGTACCTTGATTTGTTAATTATCTGATGGGCGTTTTTGGATTCAATTCAAAGGACTTAACTCTAAAACAATGTTTTGAACGATAGGATAAGTTTGAAAACGGAACTGTGGTTAAAAGAATTGTAACTCTCAAGTATCCTCATTTCCACCAAATCTGTGTTTCTAAATAATAAATCATCTCTATATTCTTTGAATGAACCCAATCCAAAGCCTACATCTATGATTATCTATAACTTTAACTTATTGTATCCATCTATGATTATCTATAAATTTGACTCATTATATCCATCTATGACTATATATAACTTTGAATTAATGTATCCATCTTATCAAAACCAAACATCTGTGACTTCCGAAATAAAGACAAAATAAAATTATTCAAAAATGAGAATTTCTTGTTTATCTCGTTAAAAATTTATCCTTTATTAATATGCCCCTAAAAACTGATAAATTTCCTAAAATTGAAACTGAATTGTGATTAGAAGTATTATAACAATAACTCTCAGATATCATTATTTGACCAAATCTATGTCTTTCCAAATAATAAAGCATTTTGAAATATCCCTAGTATTAATGCATCCATTCAAACAAATAAGATTTTTAAGATAAGATAAGATAAACAAACAAGGTAACATCACATTATTCATGATTGCAAATTTTTGTTTATCTTCAATAAATTTATAAGTACATTTCATTAATAAATATTCGAAAATCCGATATAATCTCATAAAATGATTTATCAACTTTCGATTTGTCATTTTACATTGTCTACACATATTACACTAATTTAATATCGATATATTCTATTCTTATATAAAATAGGAATGGTTGTTTCTGCTTACTTGATTCTTAAGATGCTAAATTAGCTTTAACATAAAAGTAACACGGAGAGCTTTATTATTTGCAAAGGAGTCAATCTTAGATTTCAGATGTTCCGGATGTGGCTATGACGTCATGCAAATTGATTTCCTAAAAAAAATTATAATACCGACAAAAACCTGATATCTGAAACGTTTTTCACTTATACCAGTCATAGAAGCGGCAAGATGAATAATGCATACCATTTACTTTCCCTCCCCACACAATTTCTGAATTTTTAAATTTTTCAAATGACATTAGATGTAATATAATCTGGGGTGATTTACTATTCACCAAAATCCTAAAATTTATTACTTCACAGCATATGAATATAACAAATATTCATAAGTTAATACTTGTAAAACATGCGAAGTAGAAGTGGTGTAATTCATTACTATTCAAGAGAAGGATGTTTTTCCATTACTCATTTTTAACCCTTATCACTCCAACCGACAGTAATGCTGGCAGACGCCGCTCGCAAATTCACTGAAGCATCATTTTCAAGGAGAGATAAGAAATGAAATCATAAAGAAAGAAAGAATAAGCGTTGTCAAACAACGTTAAAACAGACAAACTTTCATTGTCAGACAAAGAGTCAAAAACTTCCTCACATGATTTGGAATATAAATCTAACTTATTTCTGATAAAGTAAACAGATAATTTAAAATTTTAATTTTATGATAAATTAATAAAGATGTTTATTACATTCCAAATAACAATCAAAAAAGTCATTTTCTTTTTCTTCAGGCTCATGATAAGACTGTTACGTAAAAAATAATTTACACTAATAATTATAACATTAATCTAAGAAAGTAATGAAAGCTAATTTTATAATGACTTGATGAATAAATTTTTTTGGCTAAATTCAGAAATCCAAGTTACGAATTCCTTGGTTTTATTATAAGAAAAACCAAGAAAGTAATTTTTTTTTCTGTATTAAAATCATTGATACACCTGACTTAAAAATAATTTTCTGTTAAATTTCCATTTAAGAAAATCATTATGATTCCTTAACTTTCTGAGACTGATTTTTGATAATTTGCCCTTTTCTTCAAGAATATTTTATTTTTATTCTTAATTATTCATTTTATTATCGTATAATATTAATTACCTATAGCTAGTAAGCTTTTAAGAAAATGTGCACTTAATAGAGGAATAAAATGTAATTTTGAAATGCTGCCAGAAATTAAAACGTTTTAGAGTAAGGATGGCACAAAATTTTTTATTATTATTATTACTTAAAATAATAGTAATAATAATAAAAATAATCTGCAGATTTCTCTGTATTTTATTTATTATTTATTTTTTCAAATTATAAATAACATTAGAGATTAATGAAATTAATTGTACTCATCTTGGATATTGAATCAACTTAATACACACTGATATCTACAATTTTTCCTTTCTAGTTTGATTTCTTAATTCAGTACATTTCAAGATAATGATTGCAGTTATTTAAAAGAATTTTCCTCCCCCCCCTCCCAAAAACAGAATTGGAATTAATAAATTAATTTTCCAGATTAATTGGGACCAAGCTGCCTTTCCGATAATTGAATAATTGATGAAGATATTTAGTTCTTTGTAAAAATAATGAAATTGACTTTTAAAGCATTAATTTAATTACTTCAAAAAAAATCTTTTTTTATATTTTGTATGCTTAAATACTGTAATAAAATATCACTATTGAAACATATAAGTTAATTGTTTCACTTTCATTCGAATTTATTGTCCCCCTAAAGTGATCCACGTAGCTAGAATTGATGTCTATTGAAGGAAAAAAAGAAATTGCACCTCACTCACAGAATTCTTTCAATTTCATTGATACATACAAATATTATGTAAGAACTACAGACATTGGTACATATAAATATTATGTAAGAAATACAGACAAGAAAAAATTATTATTCTCCGCTTTGCAATCTTACTTACTTGTTTAACTAAAAAAAATATTGAATTAATTTTTTTGTTCTCATCTTATAATCTAAAATTGCCGAATATCAAAATTTAATAGACCGTTTATTTATTTATTATGTTTTATATAAATTAAATGCCATCAAATCGCAACATTTTTGATGCTATCATTGACAAAAATATTTCAATAATATATTTTGACGCATTCAAAAATCCTATTAATCAAGCTGATGGAAAATAATACTCAAAATTCTAGAATGAAAAAAAACGGTATTTCAAAGCTAGCGTTACTTATGTTTCCATTAAGCTCAACGTCAATCTGCATAAAAAGCTAATGTATCACAAACAATTGCATTACACCATATCAGTAATTTATTTCTCTGTAGAGATGTATTAATATGTGCACTTGTGGGAATAGTGCAATATTATCTCCATATTTGATCAGACAATATGTTGTTTTGTTGGGTGGGAGTGGGATTGCTCAGCAGTGGAAGTAGATTGCCAATTGTTAGTTGTTGCGCATTTTTCGTCGTTTAAAACTAGTGAGTAAAACTAAAATATAGATACAGAGTAGATACTTGTTGAAAATATTTATTTATTAATTGAGGCATTCTAGCAGACATGTGTCTGAATAGAATTCAATAATGTTATGAAATTTTAATCTTTTGATTTACTTTGAAAAGTTAACACTTAATTGATAATTATTATTTTCTTATTGATTTTGTATTTTTATAATTTTTCTTGCTGTTTCTGAGGCATTATAAAAATATAAACTTACAACAACGGGTTCGATTAAAAAAAAAAATTCGACATATGGAAATTTTCATATTCAGAAAAATATAAAAAATGAAATTTTTCATCCTTTGCTTACTAAGAACAACCTGCCTAGTTTTTTAAAGGTAAAAAAGGATTTTAAAATTAATTTATCAAAAGGTATTTATTTAAAAAACCGTAACAATATATGTAGTTTTTAAATTTTTTTTCCATGTTTTGCAAAAGGTTAAATACATTAAAAAAAAGCGAAATTAACTTCTTATTTATTCTTAGACATATTTTTCCTCACTCTTTCTGCTTGCAGTATTAAATTGGCTCGTATTAGTATTAAGCTAAATGCTAAACCAGTACCAGTAGTAAAAATACCAATACTAAATTATTCTTTTGTGCTTAAAAATTTTCATGTACAGAGCCATAGTAAGTTTTAAACATCTGAAGTGAATTTGAAGTAAAAATTTCGTCCCAACTTTGAGAAGCGGTTTGTGCAGACCTGGTTAAGAATAACACGTGACTCACAATCGATGGTTATTCTTTTTTCGTAAATTAGCATCCCTTCTTCAAGAATTTCTGTTGACATAAGAATCGGTGGATATACAGAAACTGTTTTTCTGATGAAAATCGGAGATTCCCCCCCAAAAAAGTTCAGTATACAGAATTGATGGTATTTAAGTTATGCCTTTCAAACAAATCAATTTTCTTTGTCATTCTTTGATAAAAATTCCTTTTGTTGAACTGGCATTTAGATGACGGGAAAAATGAAAAAAGTTATTATTAATTTTTAATCCTTAAAATAATTTATATATTACATAATTATCAATTATTCAATATTTACAGATTTTAATTTCTTTTTCCTTTTTGATAGATAACATTAAAATTTCCAAAAATCAAAAGCTATAGTCCTTAATAGTTCCAGATTAGTATATGGTGTAAAAATGCAAAATTGAATAAGTATTATTTCGGAAAATAGTCATCATGATATTTTGATAAGTCATTTACAATTACTATATTTAAATTTCGCTCTAAAATGGATAATTTGACTATAAATCGATAGAAAAACCTTACTTTTACCAGATGCAAGGGATCTGTGAACCCGAAAATGCACAGGTTTCGAAGAAATTCTAATGATTTGGATGGCTGGTTTGCATGATCTGTTATTATCGAAACATCAACCTACTTATTTCCCTTTCTCACCACAGCAAATTAGCAGTCTTGCACTCTTTCTTGTACAAATTCACAGAGTGCACTGTTAATGAATACACACTTCTCACGTCAGAATTCTGATGATTTACTTTGAAGATCTGCCAAAATTCACACTCCAGCTTTACGTATCATTTAGCACTGATTCATTTCATTGATTCACCTTCTAAAAGTTCAGATGATTCGTTTTTTTCCATCTTCTTTTGGGATACCCTTCAGTAGTCATTTTATTGGAGATTATATTCTGATGCTGATGAGAATCTTCACACCGAGATTCATTTTCAGTGGCCGCTCATGTGTGTCTTCCACTGAAGAGAGGAAATTCGCTAAAAAAAGAGCCCAACCCCTTCATCCTTGATGGTTTACTGAAGTCCACCCCTTCTTTCCTTTTCTTGTGCAATCATTTTAGCATCATTTTTGTTGACAAAAAAAAAATATTCTCACGGATTCAAACATCATTGTGACTTGACCGAAACTGTCTTCTTGCTTCATATATAAGCATTTTTAGTTAATCTGATTTTCTTGTTTTTTCATTGTTACTTAATTGAATTTACATAATCAGATGAATTGAGAATAGTACTAATACTGAAGAGGATATTCGATGGAAAAAAAAGTCCAATCCCTTCATTCTTGATAATTTACTGAAGTCCATACCCTCTTTACTTTCCTTGTGCAATCATTTTAACATCATTTATTTTGACAAAAAATGTTCTCACAGATTCAAACATCATTGTGACTTAATTGAAACTGTCTTCTTGATTCATATCTAAACATTTTCAATTAATCTGATTTTCTTTCTATTTTTTTTGTTACTTAATTGAATTTACATACCTTAATCAGATAGAAATGAGAATAGAATTAATACTTAGAGAGCAAATTCAATGTGTCCAACCCTTTCATTTTTGCGGTTACTAAAGTTCATCTCCATTTTTTTTTTGGAGCAATTATTTAAAAATTATTTCATACTGATTGAGAAATTTGCTTATGAATTCAAATATCATTGTAAATCTATTTATTGAAAGAGTCTCTTTTATTCATATATTTTAAATTAATTAATTAATTACCATATTCGATTGCCATTATTTAATTTAATTCACTTTTATTAATCATCAGGAATTTAGAAAGGTATTTAACAGTTTAATGAAAGTGACCGCAAAGTTTGACATACAACAATCTTAATAATGCAACAATCTTAATAATGAAAACTTTATACATTTTCGATAAAAATTCTCAATAATTCGTAACATGATTCTAATAATGAAAACCTTATACATTTTTGATAAAAATTCTCAATAATTCGTAGCATGATTCTAAGAAACGTTACATAGTTAACGATTATTCCCGAATCTGGTGGATAATAACTCTAATATCTTTAATGGACTGAAGAGTAATTCAACTACTTTAACCAAAGTTTTCACAGATATATAACCTTCAGATAAGGATATAAATATATTGGAACAAGGAATAAAGTAAGTAAATGGAAAGTAATTCGTATAGGCTAAAAATATTTAAATATTTTCGTTGATTTGACACGATTTTAACATAAGTACAGAACGGATTTGTGAAAATATTCTTATGAATTCAATTGAAGATTCATGCTTTCTATTTTTAAAATAAAGTCGATTATAACTTACAAACTTGAATTTAATTCCTTTTTCAATTTTAATACATGTTAGCAATGTTAAACAATGAATTCGTATTTAATTTTATATAATTAGCAATGTTATTTTTCAGTTATGTAAAAGAATTTTTATTTAAGAAATAATTTTTCTATATCAATTAAAGAATATTTTTAATTTAAAACTTGAAATTTGTTACCTAGCAATTATGCTTAAACATGAATTATTGAAATATTTTTAAATCCATAAAATTAATACTTGTTTACAAAAATAAGAAATAAAAGTCAGAACAAATTGCAATTAATGCAACAATTTTATATTAATAATATTTTCTGTGAAAAATAAATAATAATTTTTGATTTGTTTAAAATTTGAAACATTATTTAGTAATTTTTCTTAAGCTTGAATTCATGATTTGTTTAAATCCACAAAACTGATGCATTTAAATAAAAGGAAAAGCAAATTAATCATAATATAATAATTGCTTTAATACCAACTTCATCATAATACATATAAATAGTTTTTCATTCACATATAACCAGTTTCAGAGTATCATTTTCAGTTAAGTCTTTAAAAATGGCATTAGACAATAATTGGCGAAAGATTCCCTTAAGTAATTTATTGTAGTACCCTTACATCCATCATTTATTAGCATGACGAAGGACGTCTCATCATATTTCTTAAAAGCTAATACCGATTGCTCTCTCGAAGAGAAAAGCTCCGCCCTAACTGAAATCCGATTTTAGGCGCAAGTTATCAGAGAGTATAGCCAATTTTCCTTTAAGAGGGAATAATTCTGATTACTCTATCATCACAAAATCGATGATAACGAATCGTTGAAAATTCCCGTTACGGCGACAATTAGCATTTTTAACCGAGTAATTAAGAATATTCCATTGGCTGTAATAAACGTATCATTACTACCAGCATTATTCCTTTAAAAACAATTAGCAGGGCTTTCTTGTAACTCTGGTAAAACGAAACTTTTCGATCGAACATCCCGGTAAAAGCAGCGACCCGACTAAGCGATCAATTCACTTCTCTTCCCTCCCCGGCACTTTTACATTCATTTGTTTGTTTACGTTCGACTCTTACCCGCACTCGAACGAGAAAAAGAGGGAAATTCCAAGAACAAAGGTAGCGCACAAGAGAGAACTATTCAATGGCTTTTCTAAAAGGAAGAGCTACTCCTTTTCAAAATATTCCGCTCGCATTTAGATTTTTACGACACATATCGACGCGAGAGGGCGCGATACAACGAAAGAATGTTTCCAAGGGTGTAGGAAAAGGGGATGGTGGGAGCTATTCGAGGAATTATTAATTTCGGCGTGAACAAAATAAAGGACCCTACGCTCACGACAGGCCAAAATGACACTATTCGAAATCAGAACGCCTCGCAAGCGGTGAAAGTGAGACCATAATTTGATATAATCGTCTGTAACGTGGCTTCACTTCACTTCAGCGACAGGAAAACAAGGACAGGGATGTTCTGGGGGTGGGTGGACAGGAATGTATCTTTTTCGCGTGCTATCTGCTACTTGGGTAACGCGATAATGGCTCGCGCTACAAAAGCTTTTTTTCTATCTTTTCCTATTCCATAAAACGGCATTCCCTCATTTATCAAGAATTTTTTTTGTGCGCAATCTATGCATGGGAAGGATTTTTTTATTCCTTTTTTTTTCTCTCGTTCTATTTTTTTCCCGCTTTCTCCTCCGTGGTAGAAACAAAACCCTGCTCCCGATTCTTTTTTATTTGCTGCACAATCCCAGGAGTATTGAGGAATGATTTTCTTTTGTATCGCGATGATAATTAAAAGTCATTTATCATAAAGGATTTTGCTTGGTTTTGGTTTCCGGCAGTTCCGTTTCAGCGACGAAAATTTTCGTATGATTCTAAAAACGAATAACTGGAATCATCATCGTTTTGCCATTCATCACTTTATAGAATATATATATATATATACATTTATTTGATAAAGAGCCGATTCTTTTACATAGAATGCTTACAGGATGCCATTGATCTTCTTTCAAAAGATATGGATTGATTATGTAAAAATGGGATAATTTATTAGTGAAATATATATGCATAACAAAAGAAAGTTGGAACTTTATTTTTGAAGAGTTTGAACAATTGTTAAATTTTATTTAAGAAATATAGATTTTGTAATAAAATCTCCTCTTTCCCCGAAATTAGTTATTTTCAATATTATCCTGTAAGTTTATAATAAATATTTGGCTTGGTCAAAGGTTATAAAATCTTGCCTCATGCGTTTGTATAATTTCAGCATTTAAATAATTGAAAAGTTATTAGCCAATCCTGATATAATATAAAAAATGTATGAATATATTTCCAACCAAATAATAGAAACTTTGAATTATTTTTTTGTGAAGTGAGAAATAACTATGCATATAAAAATTAATATACTCACATAAAATAAAAGAAATAATGCCTTCGTTGAATAAATTTTCGCATTACTGATAAGGAAAAATGATAATTTTCCATAAGCAGCTTATCAAGAGTTTATTATCAATTTTGATGAACTAGAAGTATTTTTAAAATACCGAAAAATCTCTACAATTGAAAAAAAATGTTCCTTTTACAGATAATTTAGCTCAACTGAGCATAGAAAAATAAATATGGAATATTCGTCTTTCTACTCATTTTCTTTTCTTTTTAAACTTGGAAGGAGAGCACAGTATTGAAATCCAAAAATTTTATTTTGAAAACTGACAATTCAATCTGAAAAATGATGCTTAAAATTACTACTTCAATATTTTAACACCGAAATCGATCATGAATATGAAGGATAAGAGTTAAATGAAAAGATTGAATTTGTTTAAAAAATCTTAATTTTTAAAATGTAAATGTATTACTAATATCCTTTTAATAAACTGTTTTTAAATCTATTTGTTAGATCAAAACTATAGAATCGAAAGATTAAAAGAGCAAATTTATCAATTATAACTTTGTTTCTATTAAATTAGAGTCGGGTGTTATTGGATTTTAAGTAATATTTTTTTGAATATTCTTTAAAACAAAACAAAAAATAATTATTGTTCAAATATTAGAATTGAAAAAAAAAAAAAAAAAACGGGGAGTGAAATTAAAAATTTAAGTACCGTCATAGAAAAGTCTAAATCCACACTTATTTATGTAATATTTAGTTAAGTATATAATGGATTTCTCGTTATTTTTTTTTATAAAAATGCACATATATTTATAATTTTATTTCAAAATTTGCTACAATACAATTAAATAGTAATGCAAAAAATTTTATTAGAGAAGAATAATTAATACATACTTTTTATATATATTATTTTTAACGTGAAAGAAATACAAGCTATAAAAATTAATTATGGAGATGCTGTAATTATTTATAACTATTGTTAAAAATTATAAGGTTATTATTTAAATTATCATCACGTTATTTAGAACAGTTAGTATAATAAATGCAATATACAAATTAATAAAAAATTAAGATATGCATCTAATTAGATATTCTTTGCTTCTACAAAAATAAATTACAATTACTAATTCTTAAAATATTTGCTTAATAAAGCATAATTTATTTGGTATGGTGCATGATTTAGTTAAATCTGCCCAAAATCACAACATAAAGCAAAAATTAAATAAATATCTGCATAACAATTATTGTTCTAGAAGAAGTGTGTGTTCTCTTAATTCGAAGCAATATTGCATTCCTCAAAACAATAACAAATCATTTAAAAGTTATTGAACCATGATCGGCTGTATTTATTACTGATTAAAATATGCATCTCAAATTAAGATTATGTTTTTCATGTCTTTAAGGTGGTAATTAAACATAAAAAAGCTCCAGGCTTTAGTCATTAATATTCTTTAAGAATGCCAAAGTTTCAAATTAGAATTCTATATGCATAGAAATGAAAGCAAATTTGTTGTTTTGTATTTAAAAATACAAATATTCTGAATAAGTAGATGCTATGAATAAATGTTCAATAGAAATAAATGCTGTTTTTTCTTTTTTTCTTATTGCGTTGCCATTTTAGAAACAAGTTTTTCCTCGTGGAATTTTACATTTGATAAGTCAATCAAATGAAAGGAAATTGCAACCCATAGCTAATAGTAATATCCAACTAATAACCGATTAAAAGTCTGTTATATAAGCAGCGAATAAGCTCAACCTTGTTAATTGTCCTCACCAATCGAACCGCACTCTTACCCGAATCATAAGAAGCGGCCGTTCAGATCGAAGTGCTATGAATTACAAAATACTCTCCCGTAGGGCGAATCAAAATATAAACGGTAAAAAAAAAAAAAAAAAAAAAAAACTAAAAACGGTCTTAGCGAGTGTTTTTGACAGTCGGGGC
Source organism: Argiope aurantia (assembly GCA_026543865.1). Classification (NCBI taxonomy): domain Eukaryota; kingdom Metazoa; phylum Arthropoda; class Arachnida; order Araneae; family Araneidae; genus Argiope; species Argiope aurantia. The sequence goes on from JAPMOR010021420.1 coordinate 512,441, forward strand.
TCACCAATTTTTTTCTTTTACTCAGAGCTAAAACGTAGAAGATAAATCTGTGAGTTCGAATCCAGGCAGCTCGTGGTTAATTAAGCGTTCCTGGGAGCTTCATCGCATGTGAGTACAATTACCTTCCCACCTAACAAATAACGCGAGCCAAATTTCTGCCTTATCAACATCGAGGGCTATTTATAATAACGGCCCCAGGGTAGCAGGGAAGAAAAAGGTTTGACGCGCCAGCTGAATTTTTATTTCTCTCGAAAGCTCGATCTTGAATCACGTGATGCGTAAATCCTCACTTATTTTCGATTCTTACTTATTAATCGGACTAACTCAAGGGTACTATAGGAGAAAAGCTATTTATGATTATTTTATTTTGTCTGTCTGAGATACCTATATGATCATCCTGTCAGTGCATTGGAATTATTTGATAGTAGACTGGATAGTAGATAGGAATTATTTGATAGATATTTGAATAATATAATAATTTTTCATAAAGAATATAATTATTAATCAATTAATTGATTTTGATACCCCTAATTTTATTCATAAACTAACCTAGTTAGTGTTTTTATTTTTAGGTAGTTAATCTCCCCCCCCCCGCGTTAGCAATTACTGATATAGGAGAAAATTCTTTTTAATGAACAAGACAAAGTTCGTAAGTTTGTGATTATTCCAATGTAATTAAAAAAATGTTTTGCTTTATGTGATTAATAATCTACTATAGATTTCGACCATTCTGAAAAAGTAGAATGTTATTTTAAGAAAAATAGGTATATAAATTAATGCATGATATTAGCTTTTATTCAAGGTTTAATGTCGATGAAAATGATAATAAAGAACACGGTGCTAATGTCCCATATGTTATGAACAAAGGTGAAATTCTCTATTCATATTTTGCAAACTCATGCATAGACACGATTTTCAAAGTAATAATAGATTTTGTATCTCAATCATTAAAATTTTATTAGATAATGACAAAATTGATTAATTTAACAAATATTAATAGTATAACTACTAAAATTTTCTTAGCTATTGATTGTATTTGCTTTATTATTAATATATTATATAGAGTTATAGATATGTCTATTTAATGAAATGATATGAAAGGAACCTAATTTATAAAATATATATATCTATTAATTTATAATATTAAATGTTTAATAACTACTAGTAGTAATTCTAAGGCATTAACTCTGCTATTTATTACTTATTAAAAGTTTGTTCCATTGGCGTTCATAATTTTAAAATTTGATATTTGTAATACAAAATATAATGAGCATTTTAAAATCGTTTCTTGGGAGAATTTTAAAATTCTGACATGATATTTATTAATTCATTTATTTTTATTTTAATTTAAAGATTTTTATATATCGCTTTAGAAATTAGCATTTTTAAATGCTACCTACTTTTTGAAAACGACTGAATTACGAGCTTATATTATATTTAACGTGACATTTTTATTTATATATCTTAATAAGAAAATGGTATATCAAAAGTTATAGGAATTCACGGATTTTTTTTTCCATTTAGAATCTAAAAATCTGAATATTGTTTGTAGAGAAAATTAATTTCTAATTGAATGGTTAAAATATAAATGACATCATCAAAATAAAGCTGAGAAATAAGATAAATGGTTTGTTATATTTAGCTTCAATAACATAAAAAAACTATATTTGAATAAAAAAATGTTCAAATACAAAAATTTTTAATAAGTGTATTATTATTTTAAATTATTTAAAAATATGCAGTTTATATTAACTAAAATTCATTCTGAACGTTCAAGGTGAAATTGGCATAATTTACGTTAAATTTAGAATTTATTTTCCCTTTTTACTTATTTTTTGCTTTATTTATAAGCATGACTGCTATCTAAACCATCTTGCAACTTCTAGGACACACGAAATGTTTTTTCAGTATGTGAGCTGTGTTCAGTTATTTAAAATAATTACTTTAATTATATGTTTACACTCTTCTATGGACGGCAGGAACTGGTATTTACTGATCATAGATTGTATAGTGTTGGGAGGTAGTTGTTTTGATTTCATGATCTAGCGAACATTTTGGATGAAAAATATGCGAATTTTGTTTATTATAATGTTTGCGTAACCTTCATGGATGAAAATTTATGGAAATAATTCTGTACATAAATCATTTGTGACTGATTAAAAATAAATTATACCATATAAATCTAATGATTTTTGTGCATCTTTTTTTTTATAATTCTCTTTCACTCTGATACCAATTCAAAACCAACGAAATTAAATCTTAATGATTATTTGCTAAAATAAAATAAAAAAGCGAAATTACTCAGATTGACTTTTTAGCTCATATTTTTATATAATAGCAATAATTTTTTTTAATGATTAAAAAGCATTTAAAAATTTGTTTGTATTTTATGTTACCTCCTTCGAATTCTTTCTTATATATAATTAGATTGGGTTGGATTCAGCTTATAATCCTTCTTTAATGTTATAGCAGAAAACTTTGTTTTATTTCAAAAATACTCTTTATTTAATATAATATATGAGTTTAACTTATTGAATGGCAGCATGTATTATTTGGATATTTTTTGAAGATTGCAATATAATCAAGTCCAACATTTTTAAAATTTTATCATGATAATGTATAGTCGGGTATACCATCTTTAAATTGCATGTGAAATTGCATAGTGAAAAAAACGGTCAAAACACTTCAGAGGGACTTCCAGACCCAATAGTTCTCTTGGAAGTAGAACTACCAAATTTAGTACGCAGATTGTGATTACTAAGAAAAGGATTTTCAAAATTTTGAATTAAAATTATTAATCAAAATTTTGATGTTTTTTTCCGCAATAACTATCGAATAATTATGTCGTATTTTTATATCTAAAATTCAATGATATTAAATTAATCTCCATGCAATTTTTATTTCTAATTATAAGTAATTTTTAAAAATATTTTTGAGTAAACTTTGCAACAATATTTTTCATTGATTTTATTACTTGATTGAATTTTGAATTAACGCATTTTTAAACGCCTTTTTTTGTGAATATTATCGTTGCTAGACAATTAAGAACAAATTTTAAAAATAAAACTAGATGAATTAAATTTAGTCATTTTGCATATTTCGATTTCGGACTTGGAAAAATTCGAATCTTTTTTAAATAAATCAACAAGCAGCATAAATGGGAAAGCTTTTTTTTTTATAAATATATTAATGATTTACAGTTCAAGTATGAATTAAATTTTTAAAAATATATCTTGAATATGATTTCTTGGAAAATTTTTACTAACAAAAACTTATATGTGCAAAGTTGGTTTAGGAATGGAAATAATTATAGGATGGAAATAATTAATTATATTTAAGTTTTTATAACAATACTTTTTAGTGCAACTGAAAGAAAATTACAGGGCAAGAATCAAAGTAAGATAAATTGCTTTAAAATTTAAAATTAAATGTAATGGCTCATACGTGAGTTAGAAAAAGATATGAGAATCATTTGAATTTTATTTAATGGATATTCGTGCTGTTCAAGTTATTTATTGAAAACAGATTACTAGTCAGTAAAAAATTTAAAAAAAATCATCATTCTCAATTTGTAAAGTTATATTGTAGTGCTTGCAAAATGCTTTTAAAATGCACTGTTAGAAATTCTGTAGTTGTTTTAAAAAGCTCTATAAAATATATAAAAATTCCCCCTGTCTTTTCATTTATTTTAGTTCTGTACCTTTTTATATTAATTGTTTTTAGAACCAAGATATCAATAAGACGAGGCGAATCAAGGTTTATTATCTAATTAACAATTCAATAAAAGCAAACAAACAATATAATAAATGTCTCATATTTTTTATAACATACATATGCAATGAAATTAATATACGAGTGTAGTAAAATTATAATGATTGTATAAATACAGAGTGGAAAAATTGAAAACAACATAAATTGTTTTCTCATTACATCACAAAGAAAAATAAAACCTTTCATCAAAATTCATGCATTTTAAGTAATAATATCCCGCAAGCAATTTAGAACTAAAAGCATGTAATTTAGAATCTAAAATATTCATTCCACTTATTATTTTTTATTTCTGTCAAATTAACTGCACCCTTGATGATTTTAATCTTTCAAACCACCTTTGGAATGATTTTAAGGGGTAGAGTAGATTGCCTGTCTGCATGGGCGTCTGCTTTGTGTCTGACTTGGAAACCGGCAACAAGGTTGTAATGGATGGCTTGCGAAATTTCAAACACCGAATCCAATGGATTCTGTGTTGTACAACTTATTGTGCAATTGTTACTCGCGACTTCGCTGCTTTACTTGTAATGTCAAAACGGATGCCAAAATACATATATCTCTTTATTTTTAGGGATTTGTCTTCATTTAAATAGATTTAAAAAGTTGTCAAGGTAGACAGGGTCGTGAAATGGAAGTATATCACGGGTTAAAAAATGTATCACGTTAAAAGATCCTTTTGATTTAAAACCCGCTCTCTTTTCTGCGGAGGTTTTCAATTTCTGCTTAATTTTTTAAAAGTATTAAAAATGTGTGTGTTCTTTTTAACATGTACACGTTAAATATGGTGTGAAGGTCGGGTGCAGAACATAAACCTTAAAAAAAGGAAGAAACATACGTGTTCTACTTAAAATTTGTTAAAGATAAAAAGTTTTCCCACTTTCTATTTTAAAAAAGTTTAAAAGATGACATTTTTTGATATACGAGTTAATTATATAATATTTATTTAATGATATAAATAGCGATCTCAATTCTCTAGAAGGTGTTCAGACACAAATTTATGAAATGAAAGAAGTAGGAAGAATTCTTTTAAACTTGCTATTATTTATGTAAAAGATGGATTCTATTTTAAATAATTTATAAAAGTTTTCAGAAAAATAAACTTTATAAAGTATTTGTATTCAACTTCATAAATAAACTATGAAACTTAAATTTAATTACAAGTGTTATTTTAGAAAAAAAAAAGTACTGAAATATTTTTATATGTATTTTATTTGAAATTTATTATAAAACTTTTTAATACAATTTTTTTATAAATATATATACATATAATATATATACATTTTTACATGTATAAATATATTACATGTATAAATATATATACATTTTTATAAAAGTATTCAAAGTTTCTTATATATCTTCAAGAAATGTATTAACCGAAATTTGGATTAAAAAAGCCTTTATTTAAATTCCCCATTATCATATTAAGTTACAACTTCACTTTGGATATTAAAAGTTACAAAAATTAGATTCTGAGAAATTTCGAATAATCCAGAAGTTAACTTGAAGCTTGAATTCAAGAGATGAGAAAATGATTAATTTTCAAAACCTGGATAAATTTAATAAATTACATATATGCAAAAAGAACACTAAGTTTTTTTTTCTAAAAAATGTACATATTTTAATTAATTTTTTTAAAAATTATTTTATATTTTAAGTTTGAGAAAATGAAAGTACAATGAATTTCAGATCTTTTCCAAGAAAAACACTGACAGAATTTGAAAGTAGGGGGAAAAATATTGCTAATTTTTTAACTTTAAATACTTTTTTTCACCATAAGGGGGAAATACTATTAATTTTATACAAACTCATTTAATCATTTTTGTCACGGTGTCGCTATAAATCTCGTGCACAACAACAGAAAAAAAAACTCCTTAAAACTTTTATTTAGTAGCCATCGTATAGTGAATTTTTTGTATCCAAAATAATAAATATTTTAAATATAAAAAAAATGCAATTTTTTTTTTATTTCAGTATAAATTTTTCACAATAAAATTTTTGTTTGTTTTCATTAATTTATTTGTTGCTTTAAGTTAAAACTGAATGTATAATTTCTTTTTTATACAGCGACAAATATTAATAACTGATGAGAAATACTGATTATATTTGTTGCATTTTTCTTTTGGATGGTTACTTTGTCTCACATGTGCGGCATAATTCAGTCATCTACTCAATAGAAGTTGCCTGATTTTTGATTCTGACGGATGGGTTATTTGGCAGGGCCTCAGATTAAATTGAAACGCAAAAGCTCTGCCAGACTTACAAATTTCGACGCCAAAAAAAAAAAAAGAGTTAAATCGATTTTAGTGATTCCTCCTTCCCCGGTCCTCCCTTCCTCCTCCTTATTCTTCCAGCAATCCTTGCTTTTCGTTTTTCCATCCAACTTTCTTTGAGAATTTAATCTTGCACTTTCCAATACAGCGCCATCTGTTGAGAAAAATACAAACACGAACCATAAACGCGGGAAAAATAACACAGTCGATTTTTTTTTATTCTTTTATTTCTCTCTTTCCGTTTTATGAAAACCGTATCGGAAAGAATTCATACTGGAAGAAAGATCGCGTTTTAAAGTTTTCGATTTTGGATGTTTTGACTTTTAGTTCTTCCAAAGAATTTTATTCTAAGATGACTTTTTTTCCCCTATGCACATAAATTTTCTTACTCTTTTATTTATTTTCCCCTTGCTTTAGTTTCGATTTCTGCTGTACAAATTTTAACAACAGCCGGTTAGACCTTTTTTTGCCTAACTTAAATACATACAAACGTCACTTCATGGCTTTAAATATTAGGAAACTGTAAATCAGATTGTTTATACTATTCTGAAAATAAATAACCTATTAAATTATCTAATAAAATTGAAGGCTAAACAAGGAAAAGCAAAAGATGCAGCTATCCTAGATACTATGATTGAAAAAGAAAATTAGTATTTGCATTTAGGCTAGTGCTATGTATTGAAAGAAAATAGAATGTCATCTAAAATTTCCAACTAATTTATTCTGACAAAATGTACTAAATGTTACATAATCTGATTTTAACATATTTGTATAAATGGTTTTATATCATTTCTAAGCGACTTTTAACAAAGGAAGGAAAATATTCTTAAACAGGCTTTCTTTCACTAAGTTTCTTCTTAAAAAATTAAAAGCTGATATTTTTTGGACTGAGTTACCCCCATTAAACCTAGGTATTCGGGTAATCTGAACAATTGTCGTCTGGTAACGGAAAGCGGAAAAAAAAATGAAGATGGAGTCCTAAGAACCACAATTAAAATTCAGATGTATTCGCAATCATGAGGCGGAACCGATCATAGTAGATAGGTTCCGTCAATAGAGTGGAGATGTCTCGACTCTATATAATTGGTATATCAAAAAAATGAGCGAAAGTGTTATTATTTATAGGGAAGGTTCACATTCTTGTATTCATTGTGCTGTTTGGTGGGATAGGCATTAATTTATGTTGAGTGAAAAATTGATTTTTTTTTATAAATGAGTAAACAATTGTCCTTTACTTATGCGTTTCTCTTAATTTTTTTTTATCTTTCAGTCATAACTGCAACGTTTTAGATTGTATTCTGTGCCTTAAAATATCAATCTTTATGTTAAATTCAATCTTTTAAAATTGATTTTTTGAGCGTCTATCTTAAAGCTGCAGAAATAAGGATTCAAAAGAGGGAAAAAAAGCCAGTGTATAGATTTAGAATTTTTGTAAAGCAATAACAGTTTTTCAAAGTGCTGCTTGAAAAGTTTAAAGTGCTTGTTATTTGCCAAATTTTGGGCTCCTTTTTTTTGACAACATGCAGCAAAGATCTGTAAAGTAATGCTAAATCCAGATTTGTGAAAGCAAACTGAACCAATATTATTCCACAATTAATTCCTTATTACAAAAAAATTCCATTTCCTTTTTGTTATTTTGCTTGTTTCTTCACAATTTCAAATTCGCCTGAAGGATTGTAGCTTATTTTTAAGAATATTATTGTATCAAAACCAGTTATGAGTAATATATAGTATTCTTTGTAAACAAATGTAAATAACTCTAATTATTATTTATTATAAACAGGACAAAGAGTCGAAAGAATGCCAGTTTTTAAAGCACAATTAATCGAATAATCTTTATTAAGTATTGTAAAAGTTTCGAATATCAGAATTTTGATTATAAATGAGTAGGTGAGAGGAAGCATGATGGGCAATGATAATGCGGTTAAATTAAAAGTTTATATCCACAGCATTTTAGTATAACTTTTCAGCACATAATGCAAAAATGTTTATACGGCAAAATACAATTAATGGCCAGATAGCAGGAATTGAAATATTTTCTATATCAAATATCATTGTCTTACACTACTGACAAGTCAACTTTCTAACAACACTCTATTCTAAATATCTAGTTCCCATACAATGCGATACAAAAGATTGCAGCAATTCTTCTACATTAGGATATTCTAATAATGGAGAGAAAAAAATAGCAATTATCGTAAAACATGGTGCAAAAATAGATATCCATATAGAATGGATATACTATTTATGTACCATATTTTACGATAATTGCTATTTTTTGCACTGTATTATTAGAATGTCCTTATACATGAATATTGTCGCAACTTTTAGTACAAAAATTGAAACAAACCACCTACAATACGATATTCAGACATACCTTCTGAAATGCGCTTTTGAGACAACGGAATCAATGATAAAATAAATTAACTATGCTATAAAAATTGTGAAAGTATTTTTTCAGCGCTTCATTTGAATATTCAATTAGTGGAATCTATTTCTTCAAATTAGATTTTGTTTAAGTCACGATTTGTAGCAAGAGAAAAGATCATTATTTAAAAACGATTGATTACAAAATGCACCAGTTCAATAAGAATAAAAAGGGAGGTTTGATTTTTTTATATTGTCTTAAATACTGATTTGATGAATTATTACTCTTAATTACTATTTTGGTATTTTTCTTTACAAGATTTGCATTCTTTTAATATAATACTAACTTTAAAAGAAAAGAAATACCTTTTTTTCCCCATCGACAAACAAATTGGCTAAGATTATTATGAAAAGGATAGATAAAAAAATTACATTCCATAGGTATTTGCACGTGCAGTTTACGCTCGTGTTCATTTCTCCTTTGAAAGTTGTCATATCAGGAGTTTTACCCATTTTGTAACAATTTGCTGTTTAGACAGTTGTTAAACTTTTCAGCTGAGTTGCATTTGTATGTGTCCTGTTTGTATCACAGATGCATTAGTGCATGCAAAATTTATTCATATTATATGACTGGCATTCTATGCTTCAGATTGTTATCATCAGGTCCTAAGGATCTATCCATTATAATCGGTAGATTTACGGAACTAGTTCCTAATGCAATAGCAGATAGCTGTATTTATTAAAATAAATGGAATCGTAATATATTAGCTGAAGTAAACATAGATGGAATTCCTGCATTTAAATAATTTGATGAATACGCAGAAAATACTCAATTTATTAGTTTTTAAGTTATTTAATACTCAATTTATTTATTTGAATTTTTTAAGAAGTTTAAATTTTTCATTGTGTTATGAATGATGTTTAAAATTTAATATCATGTTGAAAAATGTGAATGTAAATTATTTATTACATACACTATATTAGTAGTATAAATGGCGTTAAATTTTTTTTTTCAAAATAAGTTTTGGAAGTATGCAAAATTTGGTTGAATTTTGTGCTGCAACAATTTTGTACTCCCAACTATATTTTCAATATTAGTTAAATTCTATTCATTAGGTCAGATATTCTTTTATTAAATTTCATATATAAGTAAAACCTTTCAATGATATTATGGTTCAATTAGTTATTAAACATCTGTAGATTAAATTATTATTTGTTAGCAAAAAGAATTGGTAATAGACAAGTCAATTAAGCAATGCTTCATGGTGAAAATTCGGGATTGTTAGAAAAAAAGGGTCCTAGAAAAATGACATTTCTTGATTAACGAAAACAGATTATTCTGAATAAGAAATGATTTAACTGGACCAGAAAAGATTAATTGGAAGGTTAGCATAATGATACTAATAATTATAAAGTATTTTAAATATTCATCTTTTATTTTGTTACTCGCATAAGATGAAGAGAAGTAAAAATACCTAATTTAAAACTGCTGATATAACAGAATATCTGTAAATTATGAAATTTCAGCTATTAAATTTTAGAAAACATTGAACTGATTTAATATTTTAATGCTGATATGCGTTATGTATTATTTAATGTTTTTATTTCGGAATTATGTTAACTTTCTTACCATAACATAAGCATGCACATAAATTAAGCATTCAATCATTTTTCTCTTTTAATTAGTATTACAACCCTGTTGATAAAAAAGTAGAGCTGTTATAATTTCTTATCTTTCATAAAAATTTCTTTGATTGGACTTAGCAATTTGGACACATTTATAATAATTGTGATAATATTGGACACATTTATAATAATTACGATAATATTGGGCGCATTTATAATAAATTCAACTGAAAAAATTGGAATAATATATTAATATGTTAAATGTGATAATAATGAGATCGATACGTCATTATAAACCAACTGTGGCTCGTAAAGATATATTCTGTGCTCCTTAAAGTATAATTTTGTTTATGTTATTATATTTAGCAATCATTGCTTTATACTATATGTATCTGGTCTAAATAATTAGTGTCAGCGTTACAGAATTTAAACGTATGCTTTTAAACATTAAATAATTTATGTATTTAGAGTGTGCGCGTATATTATGCATTTAGAGAATGTGTTTTTAGTATGAAACTCTCTGACCAAATTTTACGACATAGGAGACTCAGGAAGAGACAAGTAACTCAACTTATTAACATGTGTATGCATTAGCATTTACTGCCTGGAGATACACTAAATTCTTATTTTTAAAAAGTTCCTCAAGAAACAAAAAACAAATTGTATGTACAAACATGCAATTGAACTTAATTTCATTTTACTAGCATTATAATATAGTGATAATAATTATTTTTCCCACATTTGGTGAGACTTCTGGGCCAACCGTTGCTCTAAATGAAGGAGAGCGCACCAGCATGTTAATAAAGGGCGTTCCTTGAATAAGAATTCCATTCGGTCGCCTAAATAACACAGCGAGCGGTGTTATTGTGGATCCTCTTCTCGCTTTCCTGTTTCTTAAAAATAGAGGACGGAAACCTCAGATTATACCATGTTTTCTTACATTTTGGGAAGTTAATTGGTGGGTGGAGAGAATGTCGCCGTGGCAGGTGTTAGCTGCGAAAGAAATACTTAATATGCCGGAGTGTCTCAGGAAGTGTCAATGCTTATTATTGCTGGGTATGCCTTTTCCCATTAATAAAAATACGAGGAAAAGAAAGAAGGAGGGTGAGGAAAATGTCATCTACATTTTTCACACAGAATCCGGTTTTCTTTATGAAATTGAAATGCATTTTCATAAATGTAAACTTTTTTTTCAGTAATTGCTTGAAATAGTAATTCCCAAGTTGATAACTGATACTGAGACTTTATGTTTTGGCAAAGATAAATACTATTTTTAATCGTACCTGGTGTCGAATACGTGTCTCAATTTTTCTTACTATTGAAACGTAGCATTTAACAATGATAATAATAAACAAGTTAAAAAATAACCCAAAAATAATAATTTATTAGATTCTAAAAAGCTAAAAAAGTTTCTTAGACAAACGTGAGGTCATTGTTAGAAATATTATAGAAATTTTAAATATATTTTTAATATATATTAGTGATCATATCAGGACTTCCATTTTTTAATGGTATTATTCATTTATGGTTTAATTTCCAGATGATATTGGTTTCAGTGCTTCAAGATTTCACAATTTTACTTTGATATATATATTTTTTCATTTTTCAGTACTTTAATGAAAGCGTTTAAAAAATATGTCTTTAATTTTATTATTTCTATTCCTAAGTACATTTCATAATTAAAATTGCAAATATAATGGAATTATATTATATAATTTTTTCTCAAAATTCCTAATGACATTTCTAATATGAAATAAAAACTGAAATACTAAT
>JAPMOR010021435.1:0-15431 GCA_026543865.1 Argiope aurantia
ACTTTAGTCGCAACAGTGTCTATACCAATTCTTTCTGAAGTATGAAACTGTTTGTTTTAAACGCAACTTCTTGAAAAACGAATTATTGTATAATGATCAGAAGAGATTTTGAATTTGTTCAAAGTATTTACCTCTGGTTCTTTATCACATTCATCAGAACCCACAGACGAGTGTTCATAAGGAGATTCAATAATATCCTCATCATCATAAGTAATGCAGCAAAGCCGCCATCTGGAAAGAGAAAGCAATTATTTTTTTTCCCCTTCATATGCGAAGGATATGTTTATGAGCATTATCTTTCAAATGTTATGAACATTTTCTAAATTGCTCATTAACCAGTTATTGATGAACCGTTGATTATTACGAAATATTGATGAATTTATTTCGGAATTAAATAGTAATTTTACACTATATCGATTTATCTGTTATCCTAATATTGCATATTATTTGCCTTGTTCTTTTATATCTACTTTTTTAGGCCTCTATAATTTCATCCATTTTTCTTATATAAAATATTAGCAAAAACCCTTTAAAAAATCTAGCAATGGGTTTTATAATATAAAAAAAGATTTAGCTTGCATTTGTCAGATACTTTTTAATGATATGCATAGAAAACCGGCTATTCTTCCTAGCAACCGTTTCAAGTAATATTTTCGCTGGCTTAGCTCAATGGCGGTTCTTACTAAGTGTAGTAAGATGTAGCTCTGTAAATCTTACTCGTAATATCGCAAATTTTTTTTGTTACCCTTATGAAAGGTTTTTTTATCATAAGATGTATTCGACATCTGACAGTAAAAATCCTCTGTAAAAAGGTCCAATCACAGTATGGTACATTATCGATTATCCTCTGCCTATGTGATTTATTTTTTCTCCCTTTAACCAGAGCAAGGCGTACGTTACGTTTGAATATTGCTTTTCATAGTGAATTTCTCTCTTCCTGTCATTTAAGTGTCTTCCGAAGCCGTGAGAAGTAGAGTCAAATCCAAATTCATCCATTTCGGTGGTAAGAATTCAAAGAATTCGTCTGTTGAAAGTTCTTAGTTATTAATATTTTCAGAAACGTTAAAAATATAAATAAATAATTGAAACTCATGATATAGTTTTGACTATCACCTTATAAATTAATCATTATTAATTTAATTTTGAAATTATAATGGGTCAACACACACATGGGACGCTTAAAAGAATGTTGGCATAAACTTTTGCCAAAGTTTCGATTAAACATAAAATTATACGCTTACTTTTTTAAAATCTTAAACAATAAGAAAATTTCTTGATTTGTTAAAGGGTTGTTGATCAATCAAATTTATTAGCAAATCAAAATTTTGGCCATTTATCATACGTTTGGCATTTCCAAAGAGCCAAAATTATTTTCACGATCTTTTCATGCTTTTCCCATTAGCATATCATATATTTTTTATGTTTAATTTTTAGAATACGCTTAAATTATAAATGCTAACCATCATCTTCATTCTCGTGCATTCGAATTGCATGATGGAACTTAAATTTCATAAAATATGAACGCGCAAGTATAATTAATTTTTAGAGTACAACATTTAAATTGTAATCGTTTATTATAACCTTCATTCTAACTGCAAGCATGATGTGACTTATTTTTTTACAAGAAATGATCATATCTTGCTCTTACACTTTAGGAATGTTATACGTGTTAACCTGATATCCGGATATTGAGTAGACGTAACAAATGTTGAAAAAGTAAGTGACTTGCATGCATGATATTAATATTACTGCAAAACAAAGTCCTGAATTGCAAAAATTATTTTAAATATTACGATGAAATAAATTTTATCTTCATTCAATGCAAAGAAAATATTTCTCATGAAAATGTCTATACTTTTCTCACGAGAACTGTTTTATGCCTTAATTTATGAAGTGTCCTTAATTAATCAATTTTTTCCAAGTTTTATTAACAAATGTAAAGAATTATTCAACACAGCTCAGAATTTTGATGCTTTGTTCTTAGAGGTGAGAACATTTCAATGTGATTCGATATTTCTAATTCTTAATGAAGTAGGTCATGCTAAAATTATAAAAATATTCATTAAATTTATTTTAATTATTTTCATCTAAATATTATTAACACCATAAATGCCTCAAATTTTGAGAAAAAATAAAATAAAAAATAAGATTTAAATTTGAAAAATACTGAAGATGAAAAAAGATTTTGAAATGAGAATATTTTCATTCACATCAACTGCGAATATAATAGCATCAAAAATATATTTTAGAAACTAATTTTCAAAACTATTCTAATATATATGGTACGTATCTAGGAGATTAATATATATTTCGATAAAGTCAAAAAAATATCTACGAAAATAAAGTGAATTAGTAAGAAATAGATTCTTATCATAAAAGAATTTATCTACAGATAGCAATCCATAAAGAAAGAAATGGAAATCCCTTACAATTTTTTCTTAATCCCCTTCATATCTGAAACTTTCAGTTCAGCACACAAATTCGATGCAAATTCTAAAGAATAAGATCAAGAAATTCACACTTTAATCGCTAAGAAAATATTTCACTTCACAATCGCAAAGAAAAAAATCACTTGTGACAGGAAACAACAGAATCTCCCTCCTTTATTGAGGTTAACAATTACGAATTCCACTAATAGTGTTTGGATATAATGTAGTCATAGTAATTATTTGCATTTGTTTTAAAAATAACATTTTTATTATTGAGCATTGTTGAATGTTTGTTTATTATGTCATAATCGTTTCTTTCATGATCTTTAAATCCAAAGTAATTGTAAACTTAAATTTCTGGAATATGTCTGAGCAATTTCACAAATTATCATTAATATAGATTATTATGAATGGATTTAATTGACTTAATGACTCAAGTCGAATTACTCCATTGTTATTTTGTGATGAAAGTCGTCATTATAACTTAATTTCTTTAACGATTTTTTCTTATAAAGCTGGCTATTTCAATATCATTTGAATATATTATGTAAACTAAAACAGACATATACACAAAGCGGATAAACATCTTTATTTTTAAACTATTTACTATGGTTTTTTTTTTAGTTTTGAGCAATATACATATGATCAGAGCTTTGTGTCACAGCTATGGCCTGGCCTTTGCGTTTTAAAATGCGAATCAGCTAATTATGGATGCATTTTAACCAGAATTAAAGTCCAATTTTTTTAGAACTCTATGAGTGTTATTTTGAGACGAATGCCGTAATTTTAACTAAATTTTTAAAAATATTTTTGGAACTTAAATATATGTCATCATCTATTTCCTCCGAAATTATTTAAATTTATTGCATAAATATAAACACTACCACAATACGACTAAATGATAAGCATTTTCTTCAATTTCTCTTTTTTATTTCGCTCATTTCTCACAAATCAAAATTTTTAAAATATGACTCTATTAAGTAAAATACAAAATATTTCAAGAATTTGCTCTCATTTGGAACACATTTCCGAATTATCAAAATTAAATACCGACCCCGTTAATTCGGTATTTTCGGTCTCTTGAGTGTAAGGTCCTGAGCAAAATTAAGTGCAATTTTTTTTAATATTAGATTCTTTAAATATCATTTATCGCACTGCAGTGATAAATTACTTTTTAGTATTTAGGTATACTAGGTGCAGAAATGTGACACCATTCTTTTTTTATGTTAAAAAAAGACGCCCGTTTGTTATAAAAATTGAATATTCATAATGAATCTGATTTTGTTAGTTTTTTGTTTTGGCCCAAAACCACTTTTGGCTATGATGCTTCAAACCTATTAATATTGACTCATTAAAACATTTTTATGAGTTCATAAGAAAACAAGAGTTGGTAGCCTTGTTCCAATACATAAAATGAAGAAACAACTTTGATGAGAGAATGATAATGAAAACCACGGCAGAAAGCAGATAGCATAGCTAAACTATTTAAATATTATTATAAAAAACCCTAATAATTTTAATATAGCGATAGAGGTTGACATGAGGAGTTTTGGAAGTCAAATCATGCGGATCAGGGTTGTGACACATGAAAGAATATTAGCCACACGAGCATCAAATTAGCATAAAAGATTTAATTAAAAATTAATCATAGCCAATATTCTCGGCGAATTTGCTAGTCTTCAAAGGTACTGATAATTGCAGATCATAGATTTTAGAAAAATTATATGATCTACGTGAAATAACTAAGCTTTATAAAATAAGGGAAAGAGTGTGAGGAAGCCTAAAATGGTGTTTTGAAAATGACAATTAAAAGTTTTGTTATAAAAAATGACTGATTTTATTATTAATAATCACTTTCAAAACACGATACAAGTAGCATGGACTGAATATAAGCCATTTTACCAAGAACGCCTGAGACCTTAATTGCTTGAGGATGTACCTGGAGACTTGTGATCCTCGCAATACGCCTAGTGGAGAAGTCACCATACATCTCTATATTGTCACTTGCTGCCCTTTAATGTCTGTGCCGACAATTCTCGAGAATGGCCAGACAACCCCGATCTGTAGGTGTAATTATGTATCTTTACATTTCGCTGATGGAAAGTATAGCTAGATCTATCGCACCACAGGCCAAAAGACCAATCTCTGTTAGCTCAAAATGCCGAATTGTATTGTTACGATATTTTCCCGATATTGGCCGGCATTCAGAACTTCGAACAACATCGTGGAATTTATTTAGAGTATCTTGTGCTAATATGGAAGTTTCAACTGCCATTTTTAATTCAACAAGAATAAAACTTTCACACACGACTCAATAACGTTGAGTAGAATTAGTTAATATTGGCTGTACACACTAGTATTCTTAGGTTTCTTCATTGCTGTATAATCGATTCGCCATAACGTCTTAGATGCTAATTAAAAAACATTAAACTATGCATAAACATTGGGTTCTTCCCCATTCCGTGTTATGTCTTATACCCAATTAGTCAGTCATCTTGGGTTAGGCTATACGCCATAAAAATTTTATTCTAATGTAAATTGAGTATATATTCATAAAAGCCAATTTATAAATTATTCTTTGTACTAATTGAGAAAAAAGAACGCTGACAACCAAAATAATAACATAGGATCAAAAAATTGATTAGGTTTGCTAGAAAACCTTAAGCACTTCATATTAATACTGATTTGTCACAGTTTTAAATTTCGAAGACAAATCTATTAATTTGTTTTACTTTGGTTTCCATGAAGTTGTTTAAATAACAGAAATCTAATAAAATCTAATTTCCTTTCAGAGAGATTTTATTTGTTCGGCGAAATTTTATTTGTTTTCGTTCATCTTTCTCGAGACATACAAACACAGAAAAAAAAGGCGCATCATATTTTGACGTCTGAACAAGACAATAGCGAATCGTTAGTTCAGAACTTTCTATTCGAGTTTTACAAGAACAAACTTTCGAAATAGAAGTTTAGATTTCATTACGAATTGTTCTAATTGGTAATTCTATTGAAATAAGTGAAAATTTCTGAATTGTTATTGTAATGTGTATAAATAAACAATGGGCAAACTTTTGTTCAAACCTGAAAAAAGATTTTATTTTTGTCGCCCAGACAAAATTGTTACCAGATGTAGAAAAGAACAATCCATTTGGAATATGAGCAGAATTGTTTATTTCCTTGATAAATAAAGAAGTTGATGTTGGATATAAATTCGAATTTTCTTAAAAACGATTTAAAGTATTTATATTAAAGGGTCAAAATGGTTAAAGTATTTAATTTAAAGTGTTTTTTAAAAAATAAAAACACTTTTTACACATTGATTGTAGGATGATTTATCTACCTTCAGTAAAAGGGTAAACGGATTCTTTTTAAAGAATTTTTTTAAGATTTTAAGCTGATGCAAGATTTTTAATGAGAGGAAATTAAAAATTTCTGATTTTCCATCGAATAATGAAGTAGGCCCAGAAAGTTTAAAATACAGAATATGCAGAAAAATACATAGATTCCTCGCAAGTGCAATGTGCTAAAAATCATTTTTAGTCATTTTATCAAAAACAACAACGACAAAAACATTAAGACATTTCTATACAATATTGCATTCAAAAAATTATTGGACGAAATCTGCTATTTGGAATATGCCACTCTACAAATTCCTCGATTACAATTTGTTTGATTTCGCGGTTTTACTAAAAAAATGATTTATCACGTTTGGTCGGATTCATTCCCATAAGAATTCAAAGCTTTATCTAGTTTCATTGGATGGTTTCTGCTATAAATCATGCGATGTTTTGTTGTATTTAATCTTATCTAGTTGGATTTATTCCCATAAAGATTTCAAACCAATTCTAATTTCCCGAAGAGATTTTTGTCAATAGCTCGTAAAATGTATATATTTGTTTTTCAGGATACATTTTTGCCATAACCTAGTTCCTTGCTTAGAGATCATATGTATCATAAATTTAAAAAGCTACCGCTGCTATGTCTTCTGATTTATCAGATTCAAGGGAATGAGTTACCATGTCTCATAGTTTTAGGTCAAGATATGTCTTAACAACAGTTCTGAATCTGAAATAGTGAAACCAATATCAACATGACAATAGAATGTGGCATTGAATTTTTTTTCTGGAACGTTTTTCATTTGTCCACTAACTATATCTTTAATATATTTCTCTTGAGTTTAATAGACAATGTTTTATGTTGGTGCCATTTGAGCAAAATGAAGAAAAATAAATAAATAATATAATAATTGGACAATATTCAGTTACTTATTTTATAGAAGTGAAACCAATGACACTATTGTACAATATTATGGATATTTTAATGTATTGAAAGACATTTGATTTAATTAAGATACTCTAAAAGTAAATGAAAAAATATTTTATAGCTTTTTTAACGTTATTTTCTGATGCCATTTCTTTAGTTGCAATCGTGTTCAAAAAAAGTGAAAACAAAATTTTCTTAAAATGTCTTAATTCATTTTCTACATCAATTACATGCCAGTAAGTTACTAAGTACTAAGTTACTTACCGAACGATACATTTCCGGAATTTCTAAGATATAAAGATAAAGATCAAAATTGAATTTTCAGTTTCGATTCTTCTCCTAAGAAAGAAGTTGGAGTATCTCATTCCTGACAACTTTCATGGCGGCAAAATTGTGAATATGCATTTAATGTAGAAAAACTCTACATTTTTAAAATACATTTTGAATAATTACTATGCCGAACTAAATGATATATTTTATCTAAAAATGTAACAAAGTTCTACATTCCAATTATGTCTATTATTTCATATCATACAGTGACAATTATCATCGTATTGTTAAGGAAAACTTTGCTAGGGAGTTGTACGGTGTCCAAGAATCCCAGAACAGAAAAATGATATTTTATTCTATTGGAAAACGAGAAATAAATGCAGGTAACAAAACGCAGACGACGCGTATACGAAACAGCATTTGATGAAATCAACAGGACTTAGGAAGCAAACGGTTACTAAACAACCGCAACAGCGCAAAGCGCTGAGAGAGGGAGAGAATCCGCGGACAATCAACATTCCAAAGAAAGATTTAGTTCTGCTACTCATGTCTCGCTACTCGACTTCGCTTTTTATAGTTTATGCGACAGGGAATTGAACGTCCTAGAAAAAGTGCCGGAATAACAATTTTAAGGGAGTTATAGCTTCAATGGGGATGGGAAGATTTTCGAATTGAAAATTTTGATTAGCAAAATTCTGGATCTTTCATTTTGTTGTCAAAATTGCTAAATTCGTCTCCGAGTTGCCATGTTTGTCTCTAAAGCTGTGATTCATTGACCCGGTATCCATTTAACAGCCGTTAGAGTTTTTTACACGCACTCACACAGTATTTGCAGGTATAGTATCCATTAACAAATTTTTAGTTTTTTTTCTATGAATGATACATTATTTGGCGGTGCTGTAAAATCCGGGAGGTTCTGGACATTTTTCGAAGGATTTATTTGTACTTTTATCACAAAATTTAGTTTGAAATCTACTTTAACGTATCCTTTGAGTATATCAAATATATGGTAATCCAAACAATCAAACTTCGTAGTTTCACCTTTTTATATAATCTGCATGTCAGGAAGGTAAAACAGTAAACAGTAAAGTAAACACCATGAATTCTATTTCTTATGTCGAAAATAAAATAGCTAAATTAAAATAACTCTTCAAACATGTTTTACCTATATTCAAGGGAAATTTTTCATCCTTTTAATACACAATTCATTTTAGCAAATAGCACTGATATAAATATACAGTGGCACGAAAAATTAAGAGTACACTTTACTTTTACTTGATAAATCCGACTTTCAATGTAAATAACACATTACCGGGAAATGCAAACATGTTTTTATTTTTACACATAACAAATGGTTTAATTTAGAGTAAAAATAAAGAAAAATCAACAAAATTCTTCTAAATTGAAAAGTTTCAGAAGCATTTTAAATAAACATACAGAGAATTTTGCCCCAAAAAATTGAGAAGACACAAATAATATTCTTGTAATATCTCGCATAGAAAGAACGTTTCAGTATTTAGTTGTATGTCTTTTGGCTTTTATACTGGCCTCTAAACGTCGTGGTACCGATTCGATCAATTTTTGGTGGTATCTGAAGATATTTTACCCCATTCTTCTTGCACCACTTATTTTAAATGGGTTTTATTTCCAATTTTGTGTTTTTGGACGACTACTTCGAAAGTGGCCCACAGATATTCAATGATATTGATGTCGGGGTTCAATGATATTGAATGGTGGGGTGTGTAACTGCTGTTTACAATGAAAAAGACACCATATTTTGACGTTACGTGCATTCTGTTTGGGGTCGTTGTCCTACTATAAAATGAAATTTCCATCTAAACCCTAATTTTTAGCATTTTCCTTTAGATTGTTGCTAAGTATATCCTAGTAAACCATATCGTTTATAATGCCATCTATAAAAATTAAATTTCCTTCCCCGGATGAAGCCATGCAACCTCAAATCATGTCGGAGTCACCACCATGTTTAACTGTAGGACGTAATTTTTTTTCGATTCGAAGCAGTATTAGGCTTTCTCCATACAGTACGATGGTTGTCACTGCAAAAAATGTTAACTTTCCTTTCATTACTAAATATAGCTTTCTGCCAAAGGTTATTGATCTTCAATTGATGAGTTTTTGCAAACTTCAAATGCATTTCCTGAATTTGCAAGCTGATGAACGGTTCCTCTTTAACAATGCGACTTTTATATCCAGCTTTTCTAATGGCATTTCGCACATTTTCAGTACCTACACTTCTGTATATGATTTGAAAAGCTTCTGCAACAAGTTGGATGGTCACAGCAATCTAAAGGAAAGTGCTACAATTTGGATTTAGATGGAAATTGCATTTTCCAACTGCACACCGACTCCAAAAAAAATTCACGTAACGTCAAAATATGGTGTCTTTTTCATCGTAAACAGAAGTTACAAACACCACTATAGTACCCCGACATCAATGCCATTGAATATTCGAAGGCCATACTCGAAAAAGTGGTTCAAAAACACAAAATTAGAAACAAAACCCATTTAAAACAAGTGCTGCAAGAAGAATGGGTAAAATATCGTCACATACCACCAAAAATGGGTTTTCTTTCTAATCGGTATCATGACAATAGGAGACTATTATAAGAGATAAAAGACATACAACATAATAGTGGCACTTTGTTTCTATGCGTGATATTGCAAAAATTTCATTGATGCATTCTCAATTTTTTTAAGTAAAATTCTACGTATACTTATTTAAAATGCTTCTGAAACTTTTCAATTTAGAAGAATTTCGTTGATTTTTCTTTATTTTTACTCTAAATTAAACCATTTGTTATGTGTAAAAATAAAAACATGTTTGCATTTCCCGGTAATGTGTTATTTACATTGAAAGTCGGATTTATCAAGTATAAGTAAGGAGTAGTCTAAATCTTTTGAGCGACTGTATGTATAAATCATTTTTCATTTTAGTTCAATGCAGACATTATTAGTTATTTATCAAATAAAGCAATAAAGCCAGAAGGCTCAAACATTGCAAGAATTTTCATTTCTACAGAAAAAACTAAACAAATATTTCAACATTTTCCCTTCATTAGTCATTTCTTGTTTGTTATATTAAAGTAAACGTCTCATTAAAGACATGTTCCTTAAATATAATTAGATCAGAAAAACAGTATCCAATAAAATTCAAATAAATTTTATGAATAAATTCATTCTCTATAGCACAAAATTAAAATGTTATTCACATTTTCCTCAACTTTTATATATTGTTGTCAGTTAAATTAAAGTAGGGAACTTAATTTACTTATAAAAACTGAGCCTGAAAATTCTACGTTCATAAAACATAAAAGTTATACTCGCATAATGAATTGTTTCTGATTCGCTATATTCTGTTTTTACGGTATCAAAAGATCACTAAAAATAAAGTTAAAAAACATTAATAAAAAGTCTTTCGAAAGACCAATTTCATTTCGCGCTTACAAGACTTTAAAAAGTTCAATAAATTAAAATGAAATAAAAAAAACATATCCACTCACTTTTTTTCTCACTTTTCAGGACTAAAAGAGTCGTATAAGCTTTCACATTTTTATAAATATTAAATGTTTCCCCTCTAGCTATGTTTTATGTGGGTGTCTCATGAAACGGTAGTGGAATAGCCAGGAGGAGCAAAGAATTTTCGAAGGGGGTTTATGTTTAATTGAAAGGCTTCTTAATGCTTGGTTTAGTTTAGTTATATTAACGTCCCGTTTGAAGCAACACTAGGACTATTTTGGGACGGACTCGAAATTTTGAACCGCGGTCAGATGACGAGGACGACACCTGAGGTGGCACCTCTCTCTCCACACCACACCACACCAGCGGGAGGACGTTTTGTCAAGACGGATTTAACGTTGCAACAGACCCCCTTACATGACGGTTCTTCGGTGGAATCGGGTCTCGAACTTGAAACCTTCCGGTTCCGGAGCCGAGTTCTTACCACCAGGCCACCGCGGCCCCTTAATTCTCGGGAATAAACAGCATATTTTTTATAGTCATTATTATTTTGTTTATTTTGCGACATAAGGCGAGAGATCGAAAATTTGATTAATGAACCTATTTAATGTTTCTGTGTAATATAGGTTATGTTTAAATGCTCTAATGAAAAACTTTTCAGATATATATATTTTTTCCTTCTGAATTCATTTATTAAGAACAAACAACGTTTTGCTCCACATTGTTTTGGTTTTATTTGTGTTTCTCGCTTATTTTTTTTTAACTTTATTTTCTTATTAACAGCAAATGATAACTGAATACCAATATTCGGGAAGCATAAAATTTATTTTTTTAATAAATAGGCTTTGAAAGGAATAAACAAATGAAATGCTTTGTGTAACAAAGCTGAAATGATATATAGAATAAAAATGACTTTACAAAAGCATTTAAAATTTATTTTCTTTAAATAGAGTGTAATGTATTCGACTGAAATGCAAAAAAGAAAAAAAAAATTAAAATGGACACAGAAAATAATCATGCATGAAATTCCATCTTTCTGATTATTTGATATTACGATAACGAAAAAAAAATTGATACATTCATTCAAGAAAGATCCTTATATCAAATGCTAGCAAAAATATTTCATTGAAACATATTTCGAGAGACCGTATTTTTTAATCAAGAATTTTCCTATTTTGCCATCCAATGAAAAAGATATCCTCATGATATGAAAAAGAAAAAGGGAACATTTAATTTGAGTTATAAGTTGGAATTAAAAAGTCGCGGATTTAAAATACATGTTAATAACAATTCTACAATGATGGTAAAACACATAAGCAATTTTATTATTATAAATTATAATTTTTGATATTCGCTATTGTGGAGAAGATCTGCGCACAGAGAAAGAGATCCAGAGGTCTCACTTCGAAGTTTGGTAAACGATTGTATCGCCATCTCTGTTGATGCCTTTGTACGTGAACAAAACGAAAGCGGCGAATTTTCGAAACGAAACAGGAATCGCTGCCATTTTGAGCGTGTTGATGAAATCTTGAAGATTCTCTTTTGATTCATTTTTTTTTGCATTTGAAATTATTATTTTGCTTGGATTTATCTTGTTTTGTGCCCTTTCTCTTTTTATTTGTTTAGATTTTTCTTCCCTGTGCACTGTTTTTATTGTATATTTTTAGAATGGATGCGAACAACGGACCTTGTGTGGTTCCGGATAAATCATCGAGAAAATTCTAAGTGAGCAAATTTTGATGTTTCCTTTGTTGTAGAAGTCAGAATGAAACGCGTGGATTGATATTATTGAAATTTACTTCGGATGAGAGCAGGTATGTTTAATAATTGTTTAGAAAGTGAATATGAAAATAAATTGAACGACTTAGAATGATCTTATTTAGAGAACATGTAAAATTTCCATTTGTATTATTGAATTGCTCTCATATTTCGTAAATTTAATCATATAAAATAATATTTCTAGTTATATTTCATTGATTCATAAATTTTTCTCTTGATATATTGTAATGGATTCAATGCTTTAAATATGAAGTGATGGCAAAATGTTTCCTATCTTTTATTGTAATTTTAGTGTAATGAAGCTCTTAATTTGAATGTTTAATAATAATGTAAGAGTGTGGAATAAAGAAAATGAATGTTAAAACTGGCAGCTCAGGTAGATAGTCATAATATAATACTTTGTTCTTACTATTAATTCCAGAATACTTTTTCTAAAACTTTCTACATCATCTACTTAAGCATTTACGGATTAACATACCACACTTATTATATTCTGTAAAAATTTCCAAAATGTCAAATCAAAATTTTCACTTTATATTCAGTTTTATTTTCAAAGAATGAAGATTTATTTATTCTTAATGGATAGTAAATTCAAATTCATCTTTTAGATTAAATTCTACTTCTTTGATTCACATTCACTAGGAAGTTCAACTTTTATTTAATTGTTGTCTTATTCATATTAATGTAAAATATATTAATGTTTTTAAGAAGAAACAAGTTGCCTGAATTGTTTTCTACAATATTTGTAAGTACTTAGTCACTCTGTTGCAACTGCTTTGAATTTACATGTTGCAGCTAATAACATTGAGAGCAAAGGAATAGAAATGGCAGAATTCCTTGGAAGATTGACAAACTATTTGACTCTGTTAATTCAAGAACATTGTATCATGAAAAGAAAGAATTATGTGCATTAACAAAGGGCAGTTTTCATATTTCGTTCTGGGAAGAAATGGTAGAGTGGATAGCAAATAGTCTAGCAACTACAATGTCTACGTAGAAACTCGTAATTAAACATGTTCGGGGATGAAAAAGTCTTTTGTCTTCATTAACAAATATTTTTAATATTCTTTGTAAGAGATCAATAATATAATTCAATAAATATTCTTTTATTTGGCTTTCGACAATTCTAAATTAATTTCAAATAATTTAAATGTGCCAAATATATATATCATCTCAAACATATGCAGAACCCATTCTCGTCGAACTGAAAATGTTGTGAAATCCGAAATACGTTTCAAATGAGAGAGCTGGAATTCTAAAAACGCGAGTTTATGCAGTTTATCTGGTTGTGACCTCCATGGAATAATATTTAACGAATGGATCTGCATATAAGAATCACTGACAAAAAGGCAAAAAATCTCATTTTTATAATCAAATCTATTATTGATTTTAAAACGTTTCTTCTAGATTTCCTTATGATTTAGAATAAAATAATCGGCATATGTCCAGACATTCAAAAAGAATTATTAAAAAATGCATGCAACCAACCGCAATAAATTCTGTAGCTTTATCAGTTGATTGAATATATTATTAATTTTGCAAATTAATGGCTCTAAATTATTCTCTATCTACATGGGCCAATTCTCAGTTGCTACAGAGACATGACTCTCTACGTCGAAGGGTTGAAATGCCTTTGACGTACGTCGTAAGGGTACATGCTGATAGTATTCTTATTTTTAGAGCAAAATCATAATTGTTTTACTATTTCTCACCTCTTAATTCATTGTAATAAATATAAGCCAAATACATCTCAGACTATAATGAAAAAGTTCTGATTTTTCAATATCTCGATAGCATCCATTTTGGACAATTTATCTTCGCCAAAGGGGGAATAATCAATCGCATGTGCACATTTCCGAAGCTCTTAGTGATGTCTTGGCCTTGACTTCAATCTCGTGCAGCGCATTTTCTTCAATTTTGCACCTCTATTTCGACAAAATAAACGCCACCTAGCGCAAGTGCCAAAGCACAGTCGATTTTCGCATCTGAGCAGTGACAGTATATATCAGACATACTCAGAGCTCGGTCTCATTCATTAAAATTGCCATTTTAGTTATCCATACGATTTAAAAGAACATGAAATCACTTACAAAACAATAGAGAATTGCAAAGGAATAATAACATTTCTCGCAGTACAAGCGACGGCCACCATGCAACTAAATAGACGTAGCCGGTTTTATCCATTTCTAATACTATGCGTTCACATACTGCACGCGTGTATCTCTGAATACAAACTTAAGATCCTTTTTGTCGCAGAGAAAAGACGCTAAAATTTAGAATCGTGTTCAAATGTTTCTGTTTTTGACAGTGGTGAGGAAAACATTTAATGGAGATTTCACAAATGATTTCGTGAAAATAGGATAAGTTGAACTTATTTATGAATTTTATCGAGGATTCTCGAAGAAACAGCATTTTGAAGTGGATGAGAAATCAGAGGAACCATTAGCGTTAAAATTCTTTCTAAATAAAGATAAATAACTTTCGAACAGCTATTGTCCAGATTGTAAATGTCTTTAAGGCAACCATCTGCATCGTTTGATGACTTGTATTTTCCAGCTCTTTGTGAGTTCCAATTTCGGTGTTCCTTCACGATAATGAAGCGACTCCTATGTTTTCGAAATGATCAAATTTACCGTCAACGCATCACGTGCTAATATTCTCACTACAAGTTTGTTCTTCTGAAACTGTCTCTTGTGACATTTCTTTTCCTTGGACGGATTTTTGTGTAAGAGGCAGCAATTTTTAAATTCCGAATTGCAGTACAACAACAGAAAATGGGGCAAATAGAATTAAAACAAATAGAAAATGTGGCATATGGAAGCTTGTAGAACTCATTTACTTCTTTATATGCTGGAGAGAAAAAACGAGACGAAATTACTTTGAAGTGAGCATCATATGATCAAACTCTACCAAAAATGGTAGATTTTTTTCTTGGTAAAATATGTTCCGGAATTGTTTAATGTTTTTCTTCCTTGCGCATTCCTTCTGCAAAACGCCATGTTAAAATCTAAAGGAGCTTATCAAATTGTCCATTACATTTCTAATATTTTTTACAATTGTAGCCTTTTAAATGTGTCCGATTATAACTCTTTAAGATGACACAGTTTTCCAAAGAGGTCCAAATTAGCCACTCCCCTTCTGTTCAAAAAATTTATAATTGCTACGTTTGTGACAGAATATATATATATATATATATATATATATATATATATATAT
>JAPMOR010021442.1:0-18652 GCA_026543865.1 Argiope aurantia
TTTTAACCAGATTAAGCTACAGTAACGCTAGAGTTTATGTAATTCTCTAAACTCCCTTTTAGCTATTAAAAAATTATTTTTCTTTTGAACTGTATGATGGGGAAAAAGTATTATGGTTCAGAAGAATGCTATTCTTTATTAAGTGACATATGTTCAGCTTTTACATATTCATTTATAAAAGCCTTGTATTATTTTTCAAATTCTGAATCAAATTTAAATTTATTTTCCTTTACTATTAATTCGGAACAACCATCTATTTTGTATCTCCTGAATTATGTAACTACAATAACTGAATAATGCCTTCGTAAGCAATTAATTTAACAACAAATCTATCCTGATTATTTATTTTGTAAGTCGATTCAAAATCAGCTTCGCAAAACCTTTCTTCTTCTGGTGAAATAAAAAAAACCCTTTTAAATAGGAATTCTTCCATATGTCAAATTTTTTTTCAATATGGATTCAATGTTGCTATCGTTTTCAATGTGAATCAAACGCAATTGCGTATAAGATAATGAATAGGAGTCTTTTAGAATCTGAATTGCCACAACTCAACCAAATATGGTGGTGCTCTGAACAATCGGTTGTCCTTCAGATCCAATGGTCTTTCCAATATGAAGAATTGTGATGAAAAAATTAGATCCTAAAATAATATCATTCTACAATAGCCGTGAAAAATCGTATTTAACAAAGAGAGCCATTTTAAATAATCTAATTCCTTAATATCAATATTCTTTAACGAAATTAAAGATGCAACATTATTTAATAAACATCATTTAACTATTGAAAATATTTCATTGAATATTAACCCTACTTTTAAACCGACTCATTTTTAACTGAACAATGCATGGTTCTTGCTGGAACTCCTCCGCTAAAATATAATATATCATTCTTCCATTTTAATTTTAAAATGCTCATAACATTTCGTTTATTAAACGTATATTATTCTGGGCGGCTTTTCTAACAAGGCTCTAAATAAAAACGAATCGCCTTCGTTATGATATGGCAAAACATTTGTCATGGAAAGAAATAATATACATTTCGAGTTGTTTAAGGAAGTAATAGAATTAATTGCCACTTGCAGCATAGTTGATTATCATTGGATAACGTTTGCTCGCGCTAACAAATATTGCTTACAGTGGCACGGTTTATGTTTTGCTTGCCGTTTGTTTTAGAATCTGAAAAACATGCGTTATAATATGGTTATGCAACAGTGAATTACGTTTTCCTTGAAGTATGAAGCATTTTCAATAATTATTTGGACATTTTTGACATTATTATTTGGACAATTTTTGAGAATTCAAATGCAAAAAGATAATTTCGTTCTACAAAATTCTTCCTATTATTTAAATTCATATTTTAAAATTTAATACATTTAAATAATTTATGCGTTTGTGAACATTTCAAACAATTTTTATCAGTTTTATTTCATTGAGTATTTTTACAAGCTACAAAATTAAACTTAGTAGGAATTTTAGCACCAGATTCATCATAAATCATCATTTAGAGAGATGAACTAGTATTTCAAAATTCTAATTCGTCCTACTTAGGAATTTTTTTAACTTAATTACTATTTAATTTGCCAATTTAACTATTGATTTTAACCAACCAAAGTCTTCTAATTTCAGAATCTAATTTTTGTAACAGCAGTAACATTCAGAATCTAATTTTTGTAACAGATGAGATAACATAGACCATGGATCTATGCTATCTACTTCTTTTCCTAGGAATTTTAAACCTCTAAAATCTCATCACTGTCGTCGATTGTATTGCTCAAATTCATTAAATTTATTTTAGAGATGCTTTTGTGATCCAAAAATGTATTGATCAATGCATGAATAATTTGCTTCTTTTTATCGTACCTAGTAACCCCCCCGCTGCTTGCTTATTTGGATTATGCTCAATGGTATATGCTTTATGAAGAAGGAGTTCATCATAAAGCACTTTTCAAATATTATTCAATGAAATTTGAGAATGCATTGTTAATATGAATAAATTATTAAAGTTTATCCGACCCTCAAAATACATGACTGTTTAATTTTTTGCTATCGAAAAAAATAGAATTAGATTGCCAACTCCAAACAGCAACAAAAGAATTATATATTTCAACAGTAGTAGAGTTCGATGCATTAAAAGATCAAACTTTATTTTAAAGTTTTAACTTTAAGGAAAAACATCTTCCATAAATTCTACGAATTCAGAATCTTCAGCGCTTAATTTAGTACATAATTTTTCGAATTCTTATAACCTCTGCAAAAGGATCAACATTTCTTAACTCTAAAACTTCCGCAGTATTTTATAATCTAATCATAAAATACTTTTTTTTTTACTTTACCCCTAGCTTTTTCCTTTAACCTGGGTTATACATTCTTTTATATATTTTTTTTCTGATCATCTATAATAAAATAATATCATAATTCAGCGCTTTTGCGAAACGAAACCTAAACTAAAGAGCAGCTGAAACCACAGTTCAGGCTGTCTTCTAAACACAGTTCAGCAGAAACCTCACTTGAAATCATCATGCTCACTAAATAAAAATAGCAAATAATAAAAAGAAACCTTTTATAATCTTATGAGCACTCCTTGATTGTCTTTTGTTAATTTATTCTTGACATTCATAATCGTATACAAACATGGAAGAAGAACACATAATATTTACGATAATATTTAATGAGTTTAAATTATTTCAAATATTGCAGATTGTCACTAATAATGAGCGAGACATGCCTAATTACAGAAGTTGAAAAAAAAATAAGAAATATGAAAATAAGCAACTGACTTGAAACTCACTCTTCGACCGTATACTTAAAAAATACATGCAGCACCATCCATAGACGGCATTTGTTAAGATATTTAGGTTATAAATAATCATATAAAAATAGTTACAAAGAATAGAATTACGTAAAAGGCCTATTACATAAAAATTTTAGATTGCAGTTATGATTTACTCAACATTTGACGATTATAACTAAATTGGTTATTTCTATTAATTTAAATTGAAAAGAATTTTAGATTAATACGAGAATGCATAATAAAGTTTTTAAAGAATGTTATATACAAAATATTTTTCGAGATCAAGAATTTATGGTCCAAATATCGCTCATTTCACCTTTTTTTTTTTTTTTTTTTTTTTAACGGAAGGCTAATATAAGACCCATTTGTTTAAAAATAGTTCTAAACTGTTATTTAACGTTTTTCCCAAAAATAAATTGAATTACAACTCTAAAGCCTGCATTGTACATAGTCCCTAAATTTTCTTTTGTGACAGAGGTATTTTTAATCACATCATGCATGTTCCTAATATCGCCTACCTTTAAATTCGACTGGAAAATAATTTGCTATGATCACTGTGCCCCATTGAGGGGAGGTTAGCCAAATAGTTGTTGAAAGGGTAGGTCTCGCAATAGCGATAGAGGTTTAAAAGGAAATAATTTTGTTAATTAATAATGAAACAAATACTAATATAAAAAAGACAAAAATAGCATTGATGCTGATAAGAGTAACTTTTAAGCATTTGACGATTATGAAACTTCTCATTCAGTCTACTTAATTTTACTATCATATAAATTTTTTAAAGCGATTTTAAAGACGATTAAACTAAAAAAAAATATGTGTCAGTTTTGTATGTCATCTGTAAAAGATTAAGATTCATTTACAGAAACGAAAAGAAAAAAAAGATTATCAATATATGATTAGAAGGATCTTCCAAAATCTTAACTTAATTTACTGTTTTCTCCTAGCAATCTAAACGGCATACAAGGGTATTAATGTTGAGGTTTCTATTATGAAGGTATTTTGAGATTTTCAAATTTTAAATTCACAACTATTTTTTTAATTCTCTAATATTCTTTATATATTTTGTATGTCGCTGAACTTCATTCTTGTAAGTGCTTTAATAAAAGCTTGTATAATACAAAGTATGCTTCTCATTGGAAACATTTCAAGAATAAAATGAAATAGCTTCATGTTCTCAAGAAAGATATTCGCAGTTAATATCTTCTTATTTTTTAATATACATTTTCCTGCTTGAATTTCAATACAATTTGTTTATTTATTCAAATAATATGTGGATAGTGTTTAGAAATTTTTCGTTAACTTTATTGTATTTTCTTTTTTTCCCTTGGTTCTTTTTAATTAGTCTGAATTCTGAAGGATAACTTTACTTATTACTTAAGGACGAAAACAGATGCATTAAGGTCATATAAACAATAACAACAACAAAACATTGTCGCCTTTAAGATGCATTTGTTTATTTAATCAAGTAATGCGTGAATCTTGTGGAAAAATTTTCGTTTAACATTATTGTTATTTCTTTTTTTATTTGATTCCTTTTGATAAGTAATTTTATGTATCCACTTACTCTAAAGATTAACATCATTTACTACTTAAGAACAAAAAGTTATGCATGAAGGTCACATAAACAACAACAAAAAAAAGCAAGTTAAAAGAACAAAATAATATAACATTTTATAATGGATAAATAAATGAAATAAAATTGAAAAAATAGTGCTTAATAAATGCTTGCTATTTAATCTAGATATTCCTTCCAATGTCAAGTAAGCAATAAAGTAGGAATAACAAAATATTAATTTTGTTCATTTAATGTTTCAAAATGAAAACAGTCGTCTTTACGAAACAAAATAGTTTTAATCCACTTTTATATTTAATCCACTTTTATTCATATTTATTCTTCAAACACAGATTTCGATATTTTGGAAATGGAAAAAAAAAGTTTTCTCAAACAAAATTTGTGTTTAGTACGCATTTAATATTATTCTATTTGTAAACTTCTGATAAAAAATCAGCAGAAATAATATTCAGATAAAGAAGAAGGCATTTTCCACCATAAACATTGCAAACCAAAACAAGATTATGACATAATACATGTTTGCATATCAGCATATGTAGTGCAGTCTAGGAAGAAAAAAAAACAGTCATTTGTATATAAACCAAATCTTCTATTTAAATAAAAAGAAAAGAGCTGAGTTTATAAAAGAAATCGATTTTATTGCCATTTATTTTATTTAGAACGCCTCAGCCGGAATAATCGCACATAAATCATTCTACTTTATGAAATAGTGTATATGATGGAATGAATTTTCCAAACTGAATACGTTTCTCTCATTTTGTAGGTAAGTTAATTATTTTTCTATACAGAAATTTTGATGAGAATTTTATGAAAAAATATTTCCTAATATGCTGAATTTTATTTCCTAGTATATGAACTAAACAAAGAGAAGGCATTGCAATCGTCAAAAAAGTCGACTTCGAAATTTTGATAAATCTATATGCTTTAAAACCGAATCTAAAAGAGCAAATTGAAAATAACGTCTGTCAGTTTTAAAAATTCGACTTGACAAAATAGAATTTGGTGGTTGGTCGGGTTATATAAAAAAGGTAGATTCTATAAAATTTTGGAAATTTGGCTACGAAGAGTCTGGCTATCAATTCGTGCCTGAAAAGGATATGCCTTAATTGCAACAAGATAAACATATAAAATTCCGTATTAGTTTTATTACTATAATTCTATGCCTGAATGAAATTTAAAACCAAATTTCTCAAAAGGTTGCTGGTCTGTTTAGTCGTGCTTACGTTAATTTGGTAGTTAAAAATAACGTGAGCTGAGTTATATTGGGGGGGGGGAAGTCAGCAAAATGCGACAGAGAACTTAAAATATTGAACCAATTCATATACGTTCAAAAAATATTTAATCAGTTCTCCTCAATTCTTTCAGTACATACGTAATACATTTATTACAACAAAAAATACATCAGTGGCTATTATAGTTATTTCTGTGGTAAAAATAATAATGAAAGCTATCTGAAATGTTTACATAAAAATTTAATTGAAGTAAAATTAAATAAAATATGTACAAGCTAAAATATTATTGTTTTTTTTTGTTTGTTTTTTCATTTCTATTAAAATTAATTAATATGAGTTTTCATCGAATAAACTAAATTTTGTTTGGGTTTTGTTGGATTTCCTACATTCTCGGTGGATCACTTCAGCCTATTTATAGAAGAGTGTAACTTATTTTTGCCATACACTTTATGATAGGTGATAGCCTCATGATTTTCGGTTGGACTAAGATTATAACTACATGCTAGCTGCTAATATATTTTGCGAATTACACAATATTTTTCTGATGTTTGAAATGTGAATTTAAACACAGTTTTGCTGAAATTCAAAATTGAGGTACACCAAGAAGTTTGGCAAACGAAATTAGGAAATTTTCCAAGATTTCAAGGTAATAATATGTTAAATAATATGTTATTGGTAAAGTACAGAGATACCTATAGATAAAGTTCATACATTAAAATGCAACACAAATCATCACCTTACTTAGCCTACGTTAAAAAATAAAAACACGTCAATGGCTTTTGCACAAATCATCCCATCATCCCAATACGCCCAGTCGTTTAACACATAACACCTTTTTGTCACTATATATTACTGATCATTTCTTTGGTTCATATTATACATATTTGGTGATTAAGAGATAACTTGCAAAAATATTATGACACAAAAAAATGGTTTTTATACCATTTTTTGTGCCATAATATTTTGGTACGAATTTTTTCTTTAAATTGTTGTTTGTTGTAAAAAGTTTGTCTTATAAAGATGTTAATTCAATTCTCATAAATTTTTCCTTGATTCCGGCTATTTTTAAAAAAATATTTTATGTGTAATTTGCTGCAATAACAACACTGAAATTTATTGTTTCATCAAATATTTAAATGGCATTTTTTGTACTTAAAAAAACCCCTCAAAAATTACAATTCTGCCCATATTTTTATATTCTTTATGAATTTTAATTCGTTTTAGCTTTCTGATTTCATACCGTTCAATTTTTTTGCGAAATAATTTTCAATAAAATTTTAGATTTTATTAAATAAACTCGGTATCCCGAATAATTTACTTGTTTGATCTAATTTTTTTTATCAGTACATTATATGAAATATGCTGAAGAATTATATGAAATATGCTTCACTATATGAATTTGATATTTGACTCAATATCGTGTGAAGAATAAGAATGCGAATTTACAGTACCATGCAAGACAACAAGCAACTGGATGGTAGATAATGCAAGCATATTTTTTTCATGCGATTTTAATATGTGATTTGATTCTACTCCAGTGTTCATGTACACTAAAAGCTGAACAAATATAAGGACACTAAAATAAACTGAAAAATAAATTTTAGATGAATGAAACATTTAATCGAAAACAAACCCAACCAGCATTCCAGACGCACCAGCTGATCGCCACAGGCGGATAGTTAGGAATAAAGGACTACTCTAGATTTTAGTTATTTTTGTTTATATTGATTTATTCTTAAACATTAAGTCATAACTTACATACAATGAACATCATTACTTTTGTTTGTTGAATAACTTTCAAACATTGCCATAGAAAACAGATTTATTTGTGATGAGAACACATTTAGTAAATAATATTACAAAATATCAAATACTGATTCTTTTAAAATGATTTCCAACAATGAGCTTCTGATGCTCAAATCAAAAATTAGTGCAAATTACACGATAATGAAGTATTTACACCACATCACATCAAAAAAATGTATAATAGCATAATAATTACATTATCTGTAAACTCAACAAAAAATATCATAAAAGATTGTATTACATATTCATAGGTAACATGGTATATGAATGAGCATAAATTGTTATATATATCATGATGCTGAAAAATTGGTGGCTGACCATCAACTTAGGCAGACGAGTGCATTTACCAAGAGGGTGGAAAGTGTGAAGTAGAATGTGAGTCGTCAAAAAAATAATAGAACTGTGATAAAAATAATTATTTGAACTCAGCGTATTATTATTATTATTATTTTCTTTTTTTTCTATACATTACAATCTAAGATATACAATCTAATAATTGATATATCTTCCATTGAATGCTATGAAGAAAAGAAAAGCTGCCAAATTTAGCAAGCCATTCCCTCACCTGAAGTATCAAAATAGACTCAAATGATATCACGCAATTCTTACGTACAATCCATCAACTCGTAATAGTCAAGATGTAGTTGTGTATCGAAAGAAAAAGCAATAATGTAAGTCTAAAATATAATTATATATCATTCATCACAGCAAGATCTAATATTGATACGTTTTTCCAGATATGTTTTAATGATAAGATATAATGCTATTTCATTCTATTTTAATGAATAAGATACTACAAATTAAACAAATTAAAATATGCTTTTTTTGTTATCTTCAATCGTAATTTCCATTAAAAGACAAAAGTATTGCCTTTTTGAAAGGCTTGGTATTGTTTAATAATAAAGTTTACGATGAAAAAAGTGTGCAAAGTTTAAATTTATAATATTTACTGGAAATAAGTAATAATTGCTTAGTAAAGGAAAGCAATTCACATTCATGTGACAATCGCCAAATGTAGTTTGCTAATTTTATTGCTGGAGTCCATTTCATGTCTTGGAAGAAAAGACAGATAATGTTATGGCAGCGCAAAATAGCATACAACTAGATGTCAGGTGGCAAATACAATTAATTGTCATGTGAAATGTGTCCACTACCACCAATCATGCTAGTTCCGATTTTAGTTGTATTTACTTTACTTTATTTTACTTTTAGTTGTGAATTCATTCAAGTATATATGTCTAGTTATTTAATAAGCTGCATCAGTATTATATTAAATTATACTAGGAATGTCACCGAATTCATAAGAAACTAAACTAATAAGTTTTATGGACTCAATACACTATTTAAATAAGTAGAATA
The DNA here is from genome assembly GCA_026543865.1 of Argiope aurantia. NCBI lineage: Eukaryota > Metazoa > Arthropoda > Arachnida > Araneae > Araneidae > Argiope > Argiope aurantia. Next base: position 8,764 of record JAPMOR010021442.1, read on the forward strand.
TGGAATGATAGGAATATTATTCCAATAAAAGTACAATTTTTATACATTTTAGTTTCTTTAAAAAAATTTATTTAATTTTGACGAGTTACTAAAAATAATTATTTGCTTAAAGAGAATATTCCTTATAAATGTAATGAATTCGGCTTAATATACTGAATTCCAAATAAATCAATGTATTTCAAATTTTAAAATTAAAGAAAAGTTTTAAAATTTTAAAATTTTATTAATTTTTTTTCTAAGCTTAGAAGTTGAAAATAGAAATATTTTTAGTTATGAAATATTTAATTTGTAAAATACTTACGAATATATAAGTGTATGAATATGATATGAATTTATAGTTTCTCATCATCACATAAAAGAATATCATTCTGTATCTTATCTCCCCATAATGTTTTATTTTATTTACGCATAAAAAATCAATTAACTGAAAGAAGGAGAAAATAAGTATAGTTAAATGAGAGTAATTTATCGGAATTTTCAATATTTAACCTCAAGAAGATGTTCCAGAAAGCAGCAGATTTATCAAACACATTTATTATTAATTTAAAATAAAACCCTGAGCAAACCAGTGAGTTTTTCGCTAACAGATGGCATTGCAAACATCCAGAAGAGTTCGAGTAAGCTAATATCAGAAATCAATAACCGTGATGCATACATACTGAAGTAAATAGCATAAGCCTTTTGAAGAAATGTAAGATTCCTTCCATTTTCGCCATAAAACCTTCAAAAGTAAGAAGTTGATTTTTTTAAAAAAGTATATCATATCCAATCGCATAAGTCTATTATGAATGTAAAAACTCTATATTCGGTAGGTCTTCTGATTTTAACTCAACAAAAGAAAACAATATATATATATATAACTGCTTTCAAAATATATGACCATTTCAAAGCATAACATCTACTCAACGTTGAGAAAAAGCTTTAAATTATATTTTTAACAAATGCCAACAACAAAAAAATAGCTAAAAACTGAAACTTAGGAACTGCCTATAAATATGCTAACAATGTGAATGTAGCTGCAAGTGCTCGTATTCTGTATCATCAATGCTTAGAATATTTCATACTTATTTCTAACAATGCATTTCATTTTGTTATATTCACTACGTATAAAATAATGAAGAATAACAAAGAAAATGTGGGTATAAAACAAGACCTTACATGATAGTAAAAGGAAATTTTACATAAATTATAATCAAATTCCTTCTTTTTTCAAATTGTTTTGGAAGAATGTAACTGGTTACAACTGATTCAGTTACAAGTTCTAGCAACTTTATAGAATTTAGTTTAACCTCTTATTAATACGTATTCTATTTATATAATGTAATATTAGCACCATATTCATGAAATAAAAGAGTATGGATCAGGACATGTTTTTATATCAAGAAGAGGATAACAGGTTGTTTTAAATTATAGATAGTGTCTTCAGAAACAACAATCTATTTCGAAAGGGGATTATTTTCTTGAGACAAAGTTATCAAAATCAATCAGATAGTTGCGAGCAATACTATTGTTAAAAAAATGAATATTTCACTATTATTAAACTCGACTAAGTCTACATACAATTATAATACAGATTACAACAAATATCAAGGTTTTAAGCGAATGAGAAGCATCATTTCGAAGCATAATGTGTAATTGTATTTTATAATTCAGCAATAAGGCTCCCTGGTGTCCTTAATACAGACAAATGGCTAAGTATAACTTTAAGCTAACAAATTCAAAACATTATAAAAAAAGGGTCCGTGTTGGTGGAAATATGGCAGTTATATCGCAACAGTGATACAATATGAATCACATAAACTTCTCTTATTTACATTAAGTTGCTTAACAACAGCTAGCTTAACTAAAATGGCAAATAACCTTCCATATCATTCCAACTGCCCATCAATGTTTCTGGAAAGTTGGTGAGACATTGGCATTCCTCTTGGCGTCAATAAATAAGACCTATGGAGAGGAGCACTCGAACAAAATCTTAAAGCTCTTCGTCGCTATCGTAATATGGTATCACATTATTCGTCGCATTATTTGGCGATGGTTTCGACAAGAACGACGCAGAGGAATCGGTTTGATTTGGCGATGGACCTTGCTCCACGCATACGTATTCTCCAGTTTTGTTGTTCCTTACGCAAGGCGGTGGCCAAAGAGCAACGACAACATAAATTGTGAGAGCAATGGTGACAAAACAAAGAGCAGTGAAGACGCCAACCACGACATCATTCCATGCTGCGAAGGAGCGGACTTCATCCACCATTGCCTTGGGTTCGCAATAGCCATCGACAAGAAGTGCATCTTCGTGACATAGAACACACTGGTAATCATTAGGTCCGTGGCATTCGATACAACTGTAATGGCAAGGTAGACAAGCAGAAGTAGTGAGTTCTTGGGTACTTCGGTAATTTCCAACAGCACTGCCATAATAACCTGATGGGCATTGAAGAACGCACATGCCTTGGTAGAAGAATTGGCCTTTGGGACATTCTGAAAAAATGAAGTCGAGTAATAAATATAAAAGCAATAAATATGATCAAAGGCAAAATTAACAAAAAAAAAATATTTATGAAATTATGCAAGAATATTGAATCGTTATCTGGAAAATTTTTATTGTCATCTCTATTAGCACAAGACATTGTACGATATTACTACGATGTTCTCCGATGTTTGAATGCTGACCAATGTTGGGAAGACATCGTAACAATGTTGTTCGGTATTTTGTACTTACAGAGATCTGAAAAGAAATTCAAATTCTCTATGATGCTGAAGAATTGGTTCCATTGATTTTATCTTACATTAATTTAGTTTACTATCTTGAAATAAATTTGAAAAATCGCAGAGAAAATCTGAAATAAATATTTGAATAACAGCAAACAAATTCTTAAATTTCAGATTAACTTTATTGTGAATAACATATATGTTACTATAGTGTATGTATTCACATTTATAATATATGATGCAGTTACTTAAAATCTATTTTCAAGGTACTAAAATATTTATAAAATATATATGAGAAACTGAAACAAATTTTCTTTTTGATAGATTTTGATTATATTATATAAACTTTCTTATTGTATTTAATTTCTTCAAAAATTTTTTAATTTATATTTCAGAAAACGTGCACCACAGTTCGTTATGAAATTCTACCAGAAAGAGTTTCATTCTCAAAGGTAAATACAATAATTCTTTAAAATATTAATTCTATATCAATAAGTTTAGCAGTTTTAAAGTTTCTTATCCTAAACTTCATATCACGAAACAAGGACTAGATACTTTTGACAAATTTATTTAATTTTGAATATTTTAAGTTCATTTAACACCACTTGATTATATGGTAAACATCTTGAAATAAATAATCTAGAATATTCTGATTTTACTTTCAATTTTTTAAAAAATAATAACCTTAAAGTGTTCCAGAAGAAAATATATGAAACACTATCTTGATTAAATAAAAATTTAATTACGATATAATTGATTCGCTTCATTATAGAATATTATTACATTTCATACAAGATAAAAGAAATGTTCTTAATTATGTGATTATATTCTTTCAAAATTAATTTTTGGTTTTTAACTTCAAACCTATGCAAATAAAATTTAAAGCTTATTTAAAAACACAATGTTACAAGATTTAAAACAAAATAAATTCTTATAAACGAACAGTTTTCTTTAAAAATAATTAATTTCTTAATTTTATCGATTTTTATAACAAATAATAAAATGATAATATAATTAAGAGTTTGTTTGTATAAAACAGGTAGTGGCACTTGCTGCCTACAGTTGTGAAAATCCTTAAATATGTCTTAATATAAATTAATTATTTTAAAAAAAATGTTGAAAATTATATAAAGCACCAATTTCAGAAAACACCAATTAAGAAATTAAAGAAAACATTTTTTTCATCTGAAAATGGGTTAAATTGTATTGGTAAATTAAAATCTTAGTATGAAAAATAAGTAAGAATAAGTATTACTAAATAATTAAGCAAAAGAATAAGTAATTTATGAAGTTCAGTATAAAAAATTTATCTTGACGGTTATTATTTTCTGTATAAAGTAGTCTGTTTATTCAATTTAACAGTAGAATAAACAGTATCAAAACAAATTTTAGGCTAAATCCCATTTGTCAAAAACAATTGAAATTTAAACTGTACAAATTCAATGAATATAATGGATTTAATGATACGCACTTATAAAATAAATAGTCATTTTATGCAATAATAATATTAAAATATTTTCTTAATTTGCCATTCTTAAAAAAATATGACAAAATGTTAAAAATATCATGCATAAAATTTATGGGTAAATAAATTTTGAATTTGTATAACATGAATAATTCGCGTTTTAGCGTTAAATTTTCCCAAATATCCATGGCAATTTTTTTACCATTGAAAAACCTGATAACAAAAACTGAACATTAGTGAATAAATAAAGTGAAAACCTAAATAGAGTCAGTAAGGGCAATTGGGAACGAATTTTGTTTCGTCATCTTCTTCGCTGCGAGATGGAAAATAGAAACGTAATTTATGTGAGCAAATAATCATGTCCTAAAGGACATATTTAATTACGCCTTTTTTCTTCTCAAATTCATTTATTAGTTAATCAACTTCAATCACAGAGACCCTCAAATATATAACAATTTGTAACCAATTACCACAGAGACTGTGGGATATCTCAGGACAAATGTTTGAGCTTCGGATTATAGTAGCGAACTGATTTGAAGTAATAATAAAATATTGCTTATTCACTAAACAATTTATTTTACTGATAGTTCCCAAATATCCCAAAGTACTGTTTTTCAATAAAAATATTTTCGTATTTTTTTTTTTACTATTTTGTTGAATATCATAAATAAAATATCGCAATTAATATCTTCTATTTCTAGCAATTTATAATAATTTATACCCAATTTCGTCAAAGAATGAATCTTTATAATAACACAAATGATTGGATCTTGTCAGTTACAAGAAGGGAATATCTAAGACTTAGAAATGCACTTTAAAATGAGTAAGGAGCAGAAATTCAATTTTGTTAGAAGTAGAAAGTAGACCTACCACTTCAAATAGAATATTCAATTTCATACTCATTTTCATTTCATGATACCTGAAAGAATCTACTTAAATTTAAAATAAAATTAGAAATTCTTTTGAATTGATCAAATTAATGTTCCGCAAACCTATCACTGGTCTGTTGACTACTCAACATGATCTATTTCACTTGGAGTTACGAAAACTTGTCTTAATTCTCGTGCTTTCAACATAATCAATCAAAAATATATACTTATTGAAAAAACAATTATGGATGATTCCAAATTAGATATTTCCTCCATCTCCACAGCTTCTATATCTTATTAATCAAAATTATAATATTCAAATTTCTCCCCGAACATCTATTTTCTTTTCTTCGATACTTCTTCCATATTTGATATTAAACATCATAAAATCCGTATTAATAACTGTGACTAATTTCATCCGTGAGAGATATACACATGATCAGATATTTAAAAATATATATTACTAAACTGATATAAAATAATGAAATAAATAGCGGGAAGCTGTCATGATTTTAGATTTATTATCACTTCCTATTACATAATAAATTACTCAAAATACATGGAAAATACTGTTTTTTTATTGCAATAAAAGCCTGTTTGAAGTTTTCTTACAGTGATAATTATTGGGGATAACTGAGAATACAAATTTAAGGAGAAATGTTTAAATTTGATAATTGAATCTTACTTGTAACCATTATATCCTATAGAATCAATAAAATATATATCTTTGTAACTTACCTTGCAAAAAAAAAAGAAAAAGAAAAAGAAAAAAAAAGAAAAGAAAGAAAGAAAGAATAGTTTAGAGATTAAAACATTTAGGAAAGTTTTGGCTTCACTTCTTTTTTTAATACATTGCCAATTGAAGCAAATAAGCGCTAAAAAAGAACACTGAAATAAAAATAGAAAAATATTGTTCTTCCTTCAGAATACCTTAGATTGCCTTTATTAAGATTTTTAAACTTTCAAATACAGCTTATAAACGTTATGTTCCACTACTATAACTAGCATAACGAACTTGCTTCTGACCTTTCATAAAAAGTCTATTCTAGCCGTAGTCTGATGTATAGAGAAGATGTGGTTATTTAAAGCAATACAATCGTGAAGTCATTTTTCCCCTCCACATAAGGATTGAAGTGATCTTTCTTAAATAACATGGTAATAACTCTCTTAATAATACAGTGAATAGTTATAGATTACCATGGGAAATTTTTTTATCAAAAAGATCGCATCTGAAAAATATGTATAGTGTGACAACGCATTCCAACAAAAGGTTTCATGAAATTCCTTTATTTGTTTTACTACATATGAGCATTATCGTATGCTCTCGGGGGGGGGGGGACTTTTCGTTTACTGCATATAAACAAACACTGGCATGTTAAAAATACAAGCTTGTGGAATCTTCTGCTATAGCTAGAATTCTTGATTCCCTATTTCGATTGATTTAATATTTTCTTGCAACTGAATGATTGTTGATTGCTTTTAACAACAGATGTTTTAAAACATTTGGTGCAATTTCTTAACAGAACTTTTGAAATTATTTGATATATAGTTTAATCTAACTGCTATATACATTCTGTAGGGAATTAATAGACCTCTTTCACACAGACACACATAACTCTTCAGTCATTCAGGATTATTGCACTGAATCCAATATTAATTTCATATAAAAAATTCATATAAAACAACTCAGTATTTTTCTGTTTATTGTGTTAATCAAAATCTTCATTTTTAAATCAACAAACTAGCATTTTAAGCAGAAAGACTTTCAATAAATGCTACCAAACGTTTCAAACGTATTGTTTGATGCATGGTCTCAAATTCCCACAAGCAGTATTTTAACAATATTTAATAGAAAATATTGAAATCATGTTTATGAATTTAATACATAGAATTTAAAATACAATTTTAAACGTTTAAAATGATTTTTCCACTAAAATTCATATTAAAATATCACTAAATTTATTTAAAAAGTTTTCTATGAACAATTAAATTCACATAAAGTTAATAATGATGTGGCGTTAAGGTTTCCGCCACTTCGATGGCGGGTCACATCTTTTAAATGAGTTGGGTTGGTGAACCAAAGAGTATCAGTTTCAGAAGGGCTATATTATGTTCATCACAATGCCCTATGTAGTTAATGTCGTGGTGACTCGGTCATTCAGATTACCGAGGACGCTGCGATACATTAAGGGGACATGAAGAATGTTCGTTGTGTATAAATTAGTATGCTTATCCATATGAATGCGGTTAATTCGTGATTATTTGATACGTGTCAAATATTTAACTCCAAACTTTATTTTTAAATCGAACGAGCATTATATCAATTCAATTAAAATAAACAATAACAGTTTTTTCTCTCTAATGTTTTAAAATAAAAAACAGTTAATTAAAAAGGTTTTTCTAAAATTTAAATCAATCATTCCAATTTTTTTCCCCAATTTTAGTATTTTATTAATTCAAATTACTTTTACATTAATAACTAACAATACATTTTACTCTTCAATTAAAATTTCACATCATTTGTAGCTTTTAATATTTTATAAAATATAACGTAATGAAACAACTGAAAGATACTGAAATTTTCATATTAATAACTCATAACTTTGCCTCCTGGTTAATTAATTCCCCCAAATTTTCAATTTCAAAGGATTTTCAGAAACTGATACATAATTAATCAAATAATTATAAAAAATATATGCATTTTAAGGATCGATTAAATTTTTGTAAACCCTTGCACAATAATGTCTCCAAATTATTATTTTTAAAATAAGAATTAATTGTTCAACTTTTGTGTAAGCAGTTATTACTTTAGTAACTCGCGCAAGTATTTTTGCAAGTAACTTAAGCAATATGTTAGTTAATTTTTTTAAAGAAATTTTGCTATGCATATATCTTTGTATGGAACAATAGTGTAATAAAAACTGTAAATTAAATTTAATTGTTCATGAAGAATATCACATTGGTGTATACGAATGAAGAGATGAAAGATTAAGTACATAATTTTCTTTCTGAAATTTCTAAACAAGCTTTGGTAAAAAATGAAATATTGATATTGTTGAACTTCGTCTCTAGTCACTTTTTAGGTCGATATAATATTCTATTCGTATTTAATAATAAAAGGTGTCTGGGATAAAGATATACAAGAGCAATGTCTTTAACTGAGAACATCACAAATATGGAGATTTAAAAGTGCTATCTCATTGAGTAAATTGATTTAAATTTTTTATTCAAACTTGCGACCAAGCGCAAGATGTCTGTAGTTTCGGACGGCCTTTGAAGACAATCAGATACTGCTTGAGAATTAGCTAGCAACACAACTAGATTAGCTCTTAGATCATTCATATAACAACAAGAGACATTTTTGCGTGGAATCAGCTGAATTTGAATGTACTTTTTGAATGATTACAAAGATTGGAATTCGCCAATTGTACATTTTGCAACAGATTAGTTATCATTTGGATATCCGTTGATATTCGATTAAGTTCCATTCAATGATGAGAAAAACTTGGAAGTTTTTCTTCTTTTAATTGCAAATTTCCATATTTAAATAAAGTAAATTATTACTCTTGGGTACTTTCAGCTTTCTGTATTTAAAGTATCCATTATAAAAGCAATGTTCTAATGATTGACTATGTTAATCACTGTTATCAGATTATTAGAAATCATTACACATTGAATTATCTATATATATGTAACAAATTCTATTCATGTTTTTTTTAAAAAATTTCCATCAAATTTCAAAGACAAAAAGAATTTTTCATTTTAATTTCAGAATTAAGCGAGTATTTGGTTCCTGCCATGCCACTCAAAATCTAAAAGTTGTAACTTAAGCTGTCTTGAATTGTTGAGTTAGAAATTTTTTAGTTTCATTAAATTTGTTAGCGGAATTAAAAGAAACTCCGAAATCAAAAGAATTTCATTAGCAAAATTAAAAGAAATTGCATGCATGATTTTAAGTTTAAAATCTGATCCAGATATCGTACAATAGAAAAAAGACTCACATTTGGTTCAAAAATCAGAGTATCACGAGTAATTTTTTTGATGTTATAACCAGAATCGTATTGCAAAATAGAAAATTATCCAGAGGCCGCCGAGAAATTTTAAATAAATTGTTTACAGGACAACCAAATTTTGTAATTTCGTTTCATTTATAAGAATTGTGTACTCAAACTTATTTAAATTAAAATCAATTTAAACTTCTCTTATAACATTTTTTATGTCCACAAATTTGTCTAAAGTATGGTCCTTCTTTAATATTTATCGCAGATAATTATTGTCCATAATTTAACAGTTTTGGAAATTTTGTATTAGAATATTTAAATTGTGCAGAAAAAAATTTTCATAATAATTTTCATAATAATTTTAATGTTTTATTTAAAATTATTTATAAATTTAAATTATATTTATATATGATGCACTGAAATCAACTCTCTTGGAGATGACTTACAATGAAAAAATTAAGTAATTAAAGCTTTTTATAATATTTGATACTTAAAACTGCTTTTATAGAAGCTAAATTAAAATCAATAAAATTAAGTTTTGGAAGTAGAGATTGTGAGTCCTAAAATCCGGCTCCGATTATAGTGTTTTAGCCTTCTTCTTTTTCGCAAAAAATCGCTTTCTTCCCGCGAAATATGGCTATAACTTAATAAAACAGTTCACAAGAATAGAAAATGCAGTTAAACTTATGGTCAAAGATACCTATAGAAGTGTATTAAGTTCTTGCTATCTTAATATAAATTAAGGGCATTGTTTTATTGTATGTTGAAACGTAAAGTATGTATCTCTATTGAAAAAGTAAAGTAAAGTATGTATCCCTATTGAAAAAAAGAAAAGAAAAGTAAAG
>JAPMOR010021442.1:18662-51820 GCA_026543865.1 Argiope aurantia
TGAAAAAAAGAAAAGAAAAGTAAAGTATGTATCCCTATTGAAAAAAAAAGAAAAGTATGTATCTCTATTGAAAACAAGTGCGGCAAATTCAACAAAATGTTGCATACTTATTAAATAAGGCATGTGAAAGAGTACTGTCAACTTTTTAAAATATAAAAGCTAATTAAATATTCAATTAATTAAAAATTAACAAAATTATCGCCTGTTTTACACTTTGAATCACTCTTTTACCATTTTTTTAATTGTTTCTCCTATTTTAATATGGCTTTCGAAAATGAGTTGACTGGTCTTAAAGTGGTCATTTAATTATGCTTAAAATCAAGCTTAAGTTAATACAGAAAATCTTTCTCATATTTCAGCATTTGTGAAAGAATCTGCAGTACTAATGTAAAAATTATTGATAACCAGCGGAGAAAAGTAACTATTAATAGTTTTTTTTCCAAAAAAAATGCCTAATAAAACTGATACTCTTATTTAAATTAAAACCAGATGATAAAAGACGATAAATATTTCATACATAAAAGGACTTTGTATATTATAATATTTTATATAAAATCACTTTTTACATTAAAAATATTATACATGAACGGATTTTAATTCCGATTACAATTTAAAAAAAACAAGGTATATCAACCAGTTTAAAATAGAAGTACTCAATTTTAAAACACCCAAAGGTCGAGAATGATTTTAATCAATACATTTTTTTTTGTTTTATCTGTGTTTATATTTTCAACAAAAGTAATAAAAATACAAAAAAAAAATCTTAAAGATATAAAAAATATCAATTCAACTTTATTCAGTTTTTATTCGATACGAAAGATGAGTAAAAATAAATATTTACTGCAATAGAATATTGACGATATTTGAGAATCATAACAAATAATTTGTCCTTAGAACGGAATCAATGAACACATAGTACAGAGTGAAGAAAAAACAATAATAAAATAAAATGTGTGACTATATATAAAAAGTGCAATGAATAATCGATATTGTAATCATTTTAATATAAAATAACTATAGTTAAAAACTCTTATTTGTTACCTGAGGATTCATATTTAAACTAGAACTCTATTATTAACAAAACTATAACATAAACCCAGAAATCTAATAAAAGATAAATATTTTTCAAATCATTTACAACCATATGTACAACCGAAATGATATATTAAACTATAAAATTCAATAGGACAATATATTCAGAATAAAAAAGGGGAAAAAAATAAGGCTATCTATGGACATACAAAAAAAAAAATAATGAAACAACAATTCGAATATCGAAATTAAAAGTATGAATGAATATTCTTAATAAAATGATAGAAAAGCTTCATATAAAAGAAATTAATTTTCATAAATAAAATCAATATTATTTTGAAAAGAAAATTGTCCCATAAATGTACCTATAAATATAATTAGAAAATTCTTATTTATAGCATAAATTAAATAAAACATTCATACAAAATTTGAATCAATTCTCATTTTTAAAACCTTATTAAAATATAACAATAATTTAATTTTTCAATTTTTACAAGTTCTTATATGGGACTTTTCATTTTATTAAATATAACCTCAAATTCTCGTTCTAAGAGTTTGTGAAACTGACAAAATTCTATAAGAAATGCAGAATAAGAATCTGCCTACAATGCTTTTCTAACGGATATTTTTTGTATCAAAAATATGTGTTTTTACTGTCACCATCATGGAAAAATATAGGTACATGATGCAAGCAATTTTCTTAGAGATTATATATGTAATTCCAGCTATATGAATTTTTAAACCTAATTACTTCTAGTTCAGGGACTTTAGTAAAACATTATAATCTAAAGTAGCTCCTATTTATTTTTATAATTTTTTCATAATAAGCAAAATATTTAAAGCAATTTTCATTTACACTTGTATTTTAATGTAAATGGTTTCATACGATCTTTTGTTAATGTGAAAATTAAATAAAACAAATTTTGTCTATCAAAATTTAGATTATTATGTGGCAACATTCATATACTGATTAATTTTACTGATAATCTACAATTTTTATACCAGCGGAGGACATTTATAAGACAGTATATCGCATTAATTCCCTGACTGGTAACTTTTTACACTTCTTGAGATAAGTATATATACATCCTATAATAAACCTTTGGTCTGTTCTATAGGAAAGTCACAAAGTTCAAGAGGTAACTTGTTGCTTCAGGAAATATGTGCAACCACAGTGTGCTAATAATGCTTGGAAAAGGCCTAGAGAAGTATATTTGTGCCAAAACCCTACATCATTGGTATTGGAAATATACTTTAGGTCGCGTCAAATGGTGTTTGTGCATATGCCAAACAAAATACTTTGGTCTGTTTTATAGGACAAAAATGACATTTCGTGTTGAAGTGGTAAAGAGTTCAGAAGTTTGTGCAATCAAAGATGAAAGCCTTAAGAAGGCATGCAATCCTGTGAAATTCAGCTGGCTGGTGCCTTCATAAGTAGAATCTTCACTAAGAAGAGAAATAGAAGAGTGCACAGGAGTGTGTGTGGTTCCGCAAGGACCTGGCGGCGACCCGCACTCTTGTTGGACACTGAGGAATGGGACGAAGACCGATTGAGGTGTCCCTTCGTCCCTTGAGACCCGACTGACAACCCAAGCCAAGACCCTACAGCAAAAGCAACACAGAAAGAAAATAAGTCACAAAACACAGAAGTAAACAAACTAAAGAAACAAAAAAAAACTTCAAATCAAAAACAAGACACACTAAAGGATGCAGGAGAACAAGAACACAAAACACATCAAATTACAACAAAGCGAATAGGAATTGTATTCCGTCTTTCGGTCAGGGTCATTTTTTTTAAAAAGCAAATAACAAAATAATCTTTAAAGAATTAAATTTTTCATACAGAGTTTTAAAGAATTCCTTTTTTCATACATATAAAAATTTATTTGGATTACTTAAAGATATTTAATTGAATATTCTAAATAAAATTACAAATTAATATAAACTAATCTTATTTTAATCATTGCCAAAATTAAATTTTTACTTCAGAATATAAAATAACATTTAAAATAAATTATTATTTATTTTTGTATTCTAATTAAATAATATATGTTTTTAATTTAAGAATATTTTCCGATTAAGGAATGAAGTAAGAAGCAACAAGGGACAAGGAAAAGGAAAACAGGGAACGGAAATTAAGATCAGAACAACAAACAGAAATGAAACTGATTTTAGTTTGCAATATTGCTTGAATATTTCAAATAAAAGAAAGAAAAGATAGCAACGCCAAGCCAAAAACAACCAAAAGATTCTAGTCAAATCTAGTACATGCAACGAAATCATGCAAACTTTAAAAAATGAGCATACATATAAAGAAATAACTAAAACAAAATAAAGATTCGAAACTATGAAATTATAAAGAAAAGTCGAGGTGATTTCAAAGAATTGAAGGCAGATGTTGAAGTCTCATGTCCACGAGTCAGTCAAGATACAGAAGACTTGGATGGTACTGCGTAATTTCAGTGCCAATGCAAATAAAATAATCCTGCTGCATAGAAATGAATAGACACAATTTTCGTAATAATAAGCATAGACAATAAATGCTATGAGTCAAATCACTAAAGCAAAAGAAATTTGCTTCAAAGTAAGTAGCTATAGTAATTATAACAATACACATACATCTTATATAGTAATGAATGCTGATTTTTATGAGTCCAATTACAAAAACTTGAAAACTGCATTCACAATTTTTGCAAATAAATTATTATTTCAGTTGCTTTGATGTTATGAGTATAATTAATTTGTTAATTTTCATCAGAAATACAACCTCAGTTGAATAATTCTATTTCCTCATAATAGTAAATTTCATTTTTTTCAGTGATTGTAACTGTGTAAATAATTAAATAGTAACTTCATTTAAGAAAGCCCGTGAGCAGCACATTTTTTTTTTGTAAAAGAAATTAACCAATTGAAACTATTAGATGAGAAATTAGTTTCTATTTCAATAAGACTGAAATTGTAATATTTTATTTTTAAGCAAAATTTTATCAAAGCAATACGTATGCAAAACATATAATGTGGAGATAAATAAAAAACCAGCCATATTTAATAGCCAAAACTTTGTACTTCTGGAAAAACGTCAATTGTACTATAAAAAAAGTGCTGGGAACTTCAATAATTCAAGAATTAACTACATGTTTGAAATTCATGCAAATTTTAACAGAGTGCAAGAAAAACAGTTTTATCAAGCTGGAAAAAAACTAAGGACATACAATATTCTGTTCAAAAAACAATTAATAATTTAAAACCTTCTCCTTCTTATTAACTAATTTAATCATTTTTATAATTATATAGTTGGAAAGCTTTTTCAAGAGAAGAGAAGTTTCAACTTCTTTGAAAACGTTGAGAGTTTGAAAAAACTTTGAGAGAAAGAAATTTTGAGAAGTTTCAATGGCTACTTTAAATTCATCTTTGATGGTACAAGTTTTACCATTTCCGTAAATTTCACGCACCAAAATGCCCTTAATTTTTCTATTGGGTTCAGAATTTCTTAATGGCCACTTCCAAATTAGCACAAGATATTGTACGATATTACTACAATGTTCATCGACATTATGAATGTCCTCCGATATCGTGAAGATATTGTAACAATGTTATTTGGCATTTAGTGTTAAAGATTTAAGAAATTAAACATTATTTTTAAAACCAAAATTGTATAGAATTTGAGTCGTATATGGATGCATTGTCTAACTAGAATATGTTGTTTCAAAATGTTATCAGAGATAGCAACAGCAATAAATCTTCTGCAAGGGTGCTTCGGTAGTCTTTTCAAATAGTGTTTGTTTTCAAATAAGCAACTGATGCCGTTCCATTATCAGTAAAATTGTCACAAATAATCAAAATACCTACCATACAATCGCCTCTTGAAACTGGATGGTACATGCCAGATATCATACCAATAATCTCTTAACCCGTCTGGTAAATGGAGATTAATTTCATTTCATCTGTAAAAACAGCACTGTGCCATTTTCTTCCCAAAACAATTTTTTTTTCAAACTCCAGACGTTTTATTTCTTATTTCATAGTTAGAGGTAATTGGCGTTTAATTTTATGTGTATAATTCGGCTGGTGTACGGAAGGATTGAATATATCATAATTTGTGAAAAAGAAAGCTTTTACAAGTTACTCAATTAACAATAGCTCTTTTTGAAGGGAATTCAATGCAAACGGACAGTCAGTACTCTTCAGTTTTGCATAATGGCCCATTATAAATATTCATGTTATTAGATTTGTTTAATCTTTTAGTTATTTCCGAAGAACCATATTCTTTAAACTAAGGGCGTTACTTTTTTCGATCAATGCTAATTGTTTTCATCTTCTCTATTTTCACAAAAATTATAATTTCTCTCTGACAGTATGCATGATTTAACAAAGCAGGTTCACAACTTGAAGACTGAAATCCGCAGAAAATAAATAAACCATTAAACGCTTTAAAATAAACCCAATAAATCTTATCATATTTCCAACTTTTGGTATTAAAAAAAGCGGAAATGGTCTCACCGAAACTTGATCGCATATTATCCAATAATTTTTTTTAAATTCTTTCCACAAAGCAATGACCCTAGGTAAAAACATAAATATCCTGCATGGTATTGATGAAGGATAGTTACAAAATATCAATCTTAGACATGAATCTACAATTAGTACTAAATCTGTCGACAGAATATGTATTTTGGACATCAGAATATGTATTTGACCGGTCAAGGCCAAAATTTCACACAGAGCTAAAATTGTCGTCACAAGATCAGACGCCGAATTTTGATTTAAGTCATTGATCGTTTATGAGTTAATTACGTTTACATGCACGCGAAAGTATATACCTACTGTGAGTCAACTGTTTGAAAGATCTGGTTCAAAATTTGATGAACATCTATAGTTTAAAAGCTAAATGGTGCAACGCATTTTTATCTACATAGCCCTTTGCATTTTGTAGTTATCGAAGTCACTTGTACTTATAGCCAGACAGACTTCCAAAAAAGAATTTCTTTTAAAATTTAACAAAAATCTAAAAATTTGGTCATTCTATACATCAAAATTCTTCCGTGGAACTTAAAGTATTTCCAAAAATGTGATTTCAAAGTCAGGCAATTCTGAAAGGTGGAGAGTCATTAAAATCTCGAGTTTTAATTTGTAAACGATTACAGTATTAAGAAAGTCAATAATAATAATAATAATTTCAAAATGAAAATATGTGTGGTTCTGTAATTATTTTGATAGGATTAATTAACTGTATCATGTTTAAATTTGAATAACACAAATGCATAGCTGATAAAAAAAAAAGAGTTTTCGCTTTGCCTTATCATTTTTTCTTGCACTGTATCATAATTTCATCAAATTTTGCAATGTTTTTGCATTTCATAATATGATAAGTTTATTTAAATAATTATATTGGGTTATTATTACAACTAGATATCTCCATAAATATAATAGGCAAATACTGACGACATTATAGTCATCTTTTTCTATATTAATTTCCCCTAATAAATTATTAGTATTCTTAGATATATCATTTTCAAATAAGGAAAAAAAAAGAAGAAAAAAAAAGAAACTAAAGCATACCATGTTCGTTTATTTATCAAATATTCACAGTTCCATAGCAAAACTTTGAAAAACATTATTAAAATGAACAGGAAAGAATTTTTTTTGTTCATTTTTTTCACGTCAACATAAAAAAAGATAACTGAAAAACAAAGAATTTACATGTCAATACTACAGTAAATTTTTAAAAAGATCGAAAATTATGAACAGATATTCCACTAGCGATGAAAAAGTTCATTTTTAAAGAGAGTAATAAAATATTTTTTCATTTTAAATTAATTATATAAGAATTCGAATTACATTTTTAAAACAATTACAAGAGAATACAGTAGGACAGTTTATAACTTTTATAGTGTGCATCCCACTATCCAGTAACATACGACTCTTATTGCATAAAATTTTAACCGTAAGTACCGGAAATATTTTTGAAATATAGTAGCAAGTTTTTTTGTAATAATGGACGATCTAAAAGTGTTAATAATGAAAGGGAACAGAAACATTTTGAGAAAATAAATTTAAAAAAAATACTCATCAATTTGAAAGAGCTTTGTTCAAGAAAATGCGTAATTTTCTAGTTTGCAATTATTTGCCCATTTAACCTATTATGTGTCACTAAGCCCATTTTAGAATGTACGTGAAAAAAAAATTGCTTTCGTTCTACATTTTTATGCCTTTTTTAGATACACTCTAGGAGAAAACAAGACAAGAATAAATTATTTACTTTCTTACACAACTTTATTTGCCTGTTAAAGAAATCGTATAGTATCGTAATTTCACGTTCTTTAATAAACGCAATAAATAAATGACAGAGAGAGTACAAATAATAACAAACATTTAAGTATTCTCTGTACAGGAATTTTTTGCATTTTGCTTTTAACTGCTAAACATAATAGAAATTTTAATATATGATACCATTCTATAATAAAAATAAAACAGTATTAGTTCAATAAATTAATTTCATAGCAAAAATGTAGCCAAAATATCTGCAAAAGGTAAGAATTTAAAAAAGAGAAAGGCATTCTTAAAGTTCGCCTTGAAAATTTTAGCATAGAGCAATATAGTTCAAAGCTGCATACATTAGAAGATTTTCATAACGTTAACTCTAGAAGTTAATTCAAAAAATGCAATAAAAATTAAAATTTTCAATGATATTAATTATTACTAATCACGAAAAACAAAAAAAAATCTAGTGTATTTAAATGACATAGAAAATAACTACATTCCATTTTCTCATAAATAATTACGAAAAAAATCAATTTAAAGAGCATTTGATTCATAGAATATTCCTCGACTAAATTTCTAATTATTATTACCAATCACGAAAAAGAAAAAAAAATCTAGTTTATTGTATTTAAATGACATCGAAAATAACTACATTCCATTTGCTCCTAAAAAATTACGAAAAAAATCAATTTAAAGAGCATTTGATTTATGGAATATTCCTCGAATCAATTCCTAATTATTATTACTCATCACACACACACACACACAAAATCTAGTTTATTATGCTTAAAGGCACGTAGAAAATAACTAAATTCCAATTGCTCGTAAATAATTATGAAAAAAGCCATCTTTAAATACTATATGAATTATAAAGTATTTACTCGAATAAATTATTTCATTACAATATTGGATATTTCTCTCTCAGCAGTTAAATGTATCGTATTAAAAAATTTTTTTTTAATTGGACTGTAGAATTCATCTACGATTTTGAAGTTCTATACATACATATCTATATCAGTTTTAATACAGAACCCTATATAACATAAATATAACAATTCATGACTGAAAGCTGGCCATGGAAATTAATCTTGTTTATTCATATCTTAAAACTAAAATAACTATTTATTTGCGGACGTCATATAGTTATTCAACTAAAATAAAATATTTAAAATTTTTATTTAAGAAATATTTTGTATTAAACATGAAATACTATTCGTACAGAAAATTTATTAAATAATAGTACGAATTGCTTTATTCAGTTTCCAATAACAGAAATGTTTTATTCTATTTTTGCTAAGAAATAAATTTAATCAATACGTAATTACCAAGAAAAATGTTCCGACAAAATTCCACAAGAAATGTTCCTACTCGGTTTTATATATTCATCCACATTAAAAATGTTTCATCTAGAACGAATTACGAATGAAGAATAAATCCAATTTATAATAGAAATTGTACTGTTAGAATACAATAGGATATCAATTAGAATACGGATATTAAAATTCAATTTATCGGTTTTAAGTTGAAGTACTCTAAAATAAGTAAGAATAGTGAACAATTTTAGAAGAAAATTAATTTAAATAATTAAAATTCTCTTTTAATAATCGACACCAACATTGGAGATAAATTGAATCATCCTATTTTAATGCTTTTAAGCATGCTTACAGATATAAATTGTTTAACTAGCTGATCATTAAAATCTTACTGAAAATTGAATAGTTTTTTTTTCTCTAATGAGGAATGGCCATAAATTAACTTTTCTAGTTAGGAGGCATTTGCATTCGCAAAGGAAAAGTAAGAAAAAGTCATTGATAAAAGAAGTTTGGCGCTGAAGGAACAAAAATGAGTAAAATGTAAGATTTCATTAATATTTCAGAGATGAAAAAAAAAATGACTAATTGTGTGACAGAATAGAGTACATACATAAATAAACAATACAAAATATACAAAAATGACTGACATTCAGAGCGAAATTTAGAGTAAATAATCTTTTATTAAGGAACATTAAGGATCGTGTACACATATTCAGTGCCCTGGCCATCCTTGAATACTTTACATTGGAAACTTCGGGAGCAATTTTTTTTCCAGGATTTCTCTTTCCACAGTTTTTATGGTCTATATATGAAATTTGGTATCATTCCTCTCAATAATTTTAATTTCAGAGGCTGTTGTTTCTATTTTATAGAAAATTTCAAACCCTTCAAACTAACAAAACATTTAATTTCTTTCTATATTCACTTCACAAAGAATTACAAAAGTATAATTAAATGGAAAGATAAAAACGGAGAAACAAGCAAATAATTAAAAAAAATATTCTTTTCAATAAAAAATAAAATTTATGACTGAAAAAAAATGCAGATGTTGTTTTTTTCCCCCCCATTTTATTGTTAGCATGTGAAAATACAAAATTAATATGGCGTTGTATTTCACAAATATAACTAAGATTTCACAAATATAACTAACTTATCTTCAGATCTTAATTTTCAAATTATGACATGCCATATCATTCGCAAATAATCCATAAAAATATAATTTCGCGAACATAAAGTTATCATGTTTACTTACATACAAGAACAAAAGACCTAATTTTTATTTAAATAAATTTATTTATTAATTTTCAATTTATTTATTCTATATCAAATTGAGCAAAAATTAAGTAATATAAAATTAATAAAGAAAATCAACGATATATTTCAAAAGCGAAATAATATTGGAAATTTTTTTGTAAAGATTTATTAAACCGTAAAATTTAAGCACGAAAAAGGAGAAGTACAGCGAAAATTTTATAATAAAAATTCTTTCTCGGTCCAGCAGCATCGTACAAAAGATCGTAGAATTATTAAATGTGGATCGGTTTCTTGCACATGTCGTTAAATATACCCTTCCAATATTTTCCTTGATTTATAAGCATTCCGTTTCATCCAAAATCGCTATTATCGATTTCTGTGTCCGTATCTATCACAAAATTGAAAATAAATTAGATTAAATATCTTAAGTATAAGTATCGACAGTAAGTATAAATATCGACTGACGGTAAAGTAATTACATAATGGCGAATGATGTAACCATGGTTATATTCATTTCTGACTATCGTATTCAGCTACTATTGTAAAGTAATTTTATAATTACTTTAATTTAATAATTAATTCAATAAAAAATTTCTAATCAATTATTTTATTTTATTACTTTTATTAATAGTATCATTGCATGTGAGACTGATAAAAACTGTTATATCATACGGAAAATAAAATTTAAAAAATGTCATTCTCCTTTACAAAGTAGTTCAGGATATATTCCAAACGCATGTAGAAATATAGTACGAATAAAGTTATATACTTCCAACATAAATGATGCCAAAATATAGAACGTGGTGAATTTTTAATCGTTGAGAAAGATTTTTGTTTGCTAGAATGATCTAATGTAAAAGATTACTAGAAAGTTCATTATGGCTATATCAATCAGAAGATATTTTAATTGCATCTTTATGTTTAATTAATTAGTTGTGACAAATATTAAATAATTACTTTTGTGTGATTATCCATTTTTAAAAAAAATTAAAATACTATAAAAAAACAGTTATTTCTATACAGATAAGAACTTTGCTTTGTAAACCTACAATTCTTTTATATTATTTATTGACGAGAATAAACTCTAAAATAATTGTTTTTATAATATTATTGTGGAATTATATATGTGTGTTTATAATATGTAAGTGAATAAATTAATTCAGAAAGCAATTTTAATTCATAAAATTATTTATAGTTACATTTAACTTATATTACTTCATTTACTTTGTATTCTTTACTTTTTACCTTGTATAAAGAAATACAACCGTATAACACAATAAATGAATATTTCATTTAAAAGGATGAAAGGACATTCCATTTATATATTTTTGAATTAAATATATGTATTCCTTTTATGCCACTTATCTGAAATGTCTGTATCTTCTCAACTGTGGTAAAGCATAAAAAGGATCACATAGACAATTCCATAAAGCACAAATTTCTGTTTCTTGGCGTTCATCCAATGCATAAAGGTAAAAGCATGAAAATGCATACATATTCTTCTTTATTAATTCAAACTTTTTAAAATTTTTGTTTACATTTTAAATATAAAGAATATGAAATAGAATTTAAATATGAAAGGGGAAATATTGTCATATTCCAAATTATTCAAGTAATATTTTATTTTAAGCAATTTGTGGAATATTTTATATGATTATATAGGAAGCAATAATAATACACTGGTTATAATTAATGATTTGAAAGTGATATTATATATACACTTTGCATACAGAATTGATATGAGAATAATAGCTATATAGATTTATTTGTATACAATTTAATATGGATTAAAATGAATTTTTTTCTTGCAAGATTTTGTTAATATTATAAAGAAAAGATTATTTACTTCCTCTTATTCTAATAAGTCTTTTCAAAGTATGCATTTAATAAGTGTTCTCTGAAGGTATCATAAGTAGTCAATGCTTCTTATTTTTAATTGTCATATTTTTTTGTACATATTCCTTTAATATTTCAATCTCAAAAGTACATTACAAAAATAATGATTGAATAGAATTCACATATTAGCACATTTGTTGCCTTGGTTTATGCTAATGATTCTGATTATCTATCTAAGAAGATGGCCTTTCTTTTCTATCTATACGCCGAGGAGGAATCAACTTGTTAAACTCAGTAGCCAACATGTTAAACCTATCATTTATTGAAAATTCTTTTGTTACATATCATTGAAACAGAATGTTACATATCATTGAACACGTTTCTTCTATAAATTTAATCTCTAAACTAATCATATAACATAACAAATCAAATGCGTAATGTTTTATTTTCTGAGGATATAACAGCAGCAATATTTCAGATAAATGATTCCATAAATGATAAGATAAACTTAATTATGATAGAAAAAATTCATTTTTCATTCAAGTTTTAACACAGTCTTCTCAAAAGAACTCATTCATAAAAAGGATTGCTAACTCACAAAAAATTTATTCTACTATTGCAATAAACTTCATTAAATCATTATATATAACATGGAATTTGCATATTCTGTATAGAATCTCTTGTACTGATCCATGTGCAGCTGGACCAAAAGCCAAGAAACAATAACTTTGGACATACCTGTGTCTTGCTTCTCTAGTTTATGGTTGGACTGCAACAAATCATTCAGTCCGTCCGATTTCATGGATCCTTCATCCAGAGGGTACACCTGCAGTTTGGCGGTAGTCAGAGGATAATACTGAGATGTAGGTTTGACCCAAGGAGGTGCTTTAAGTTTTGTGTTCCGTGGCTTCGTAGTCGTTGGTTTTGGTTTAGGTGATGTCGGCTCTGGCGTGGTTGCAACTGTAGTGGTTGTGGTTGTTGTTGTGGGAGGAGTACTAGGAGGTGGAGAATCAGGATCTTCTGTTGTTCCATATAAATGCAAGTACCATTCTTTTAGTGTGGCTCGTCCTGTGGTAAATAATCATAATTACATCGTATGATAATAGTAAAAATTTACCCTATAATGATAATATTATTTCTTTTTTTTATCTTTTAATGTGGTTATCCGGCAGAGGATAGTTATAATAATACCATATGATAATAATAAAAACATGCCATATAATACTAAATGTGTTTTTGCTTCAGCAAATGGAAATGGATTTGTTTTGTCCACTAACAGAAAATAAAATTGAATCAAATTATCACCAGTAAAGAAATTTCGATGTATATGCATTTCACAACACAAAATTCATAACAGAATTTGAAATTAAAATTATGCTATGTAATGATGATGAAAATAAATTGTGTAAATATGTAATAATACCCAACAGCAAAAGTATGTGAAGCCAAGAAGAAAGTATACCATTTTGCTACATTTTAGAATGACTGCTTATTGGATTTCAACCAATGAATTTGAAATAATATGTCTTAAGAATAAAAGTATAAATAAAACATTAATTTACAAATAGATGCACTTTTTTAGTTCCATGTGAAAATGTGAATAAAGTATAACAACATAAAAGAAATATCCACAGCCTCTTTACAAGTCTAGACAAAATGTATCAAATATCATTTTTTGACAACATATTAGATAGCTCATATAATAGTTGATAAAGTTGAATCATCATATTATGTAATTTTCATTTATATTGCGTGGAGTTTGAATCATTGCATTGAATATATTATGTATTATTACTTTCTTTTAATATATATTTTTTCTTCTTTTTATAGGTTATAAAACAACTTATAATTTATTTTCTCCATAATTATTTCTTATGGTTTTACATACATACAAGTTAAAAATAAAGATTCTAACATTTAATGAATCATTCTATATATGGTATTCAAAAAGTAAAAAAGAAATTCAAGATTTCACAATGCTGAGTCAAATTCACACACAGGCTTATTTTAGGGAATCTTGATTGATGATACATAATTTATAATTATTTACATTTAATCTAATAAATTGGAATTCCTATATCAAAAATTAAAACAAATTTATTTCATAAGTTAATATTAATTAAATTGATTTAAAATTTAAAATGTTTAAATCCAAATAAATCATTTAAAATTCATAAAGATGGTATTAGTATGATCAAAAAGAAATAAGATTTATATATAGAAATAAAGTTTCATTTTTAATCATCTCTAAAACATAAGTAGAATAAGAATTGTTTTTAAAAAAATCTTTAAAAAAAGCATTTAGTTTTATTTTTCACAAAAAAAAAAAATTATTCAATAAGTTAAATATCAATCACATTATTGAAAAAATATCAGAACAAATGTCTGATACAAAAACTATAGACAGTAAAAAAAAATTTATTGGAACTAACATAAATAGTTTCAATTTAAATCTGCACAGTCAAAAATCAAAATATTATAAAAATTTGCAAAAACTAATAGGATTACCATACATAGTTATTCAGTAATTCATAATAACTTTATTATTTAATCAAAATAATTATTTTGTAGATAATTTTAAAAAATTTAGAGCCATTTTAAAAGGCAAAAACTTACCAAGCATTGAATAAGGAAGACCATATGAAACTAGTCACAAGAGCAAGCATGAAGAAAAATATTTACATCGATGAAAGGGAATATGCTTATAGATATAATTTGCAATTTTTCTTTGATATATTTTCAAGATATATTTAATTAAAGGTTATTTTATAAATTTAAATGTTTACTCAATTTAGTACAATAATTTACTAAAGGTTATATATAAGGAGATGAAAAATAAAAGGAGGCATAAAAATACTATTTTAAAATACTAGGAATATTTCTTTTTTTTAATATTTAAAATCTAATGAATCTCATTCAAAGGAATAAAAGTGTGTGAATTTGACTTTCATTATAATTTTTTTTTAAATAAAATGAATCTCTCAAAAATAGATTATACATCCATAGTATTAAAAATTTCTTGAATAATAAAAATAATGAATAAATATTTAATGAAAATACTCTCTTTAATAAGTAAGAAAAACATATTTTCTTTCTTTTGAACAAAAGTTCTTATGAAAAGTCTTACAAGCTTAAGAATATAAAAAGCTTACAGAATACATGATACAATTTGCTCAACATTTGGAATACTAAAAACATGAATGATAATGATTATAAAGAATATTTAGTAGGAAATATTGGCATGTTAAAGATTTATACAAAACATGAATATCATAGAAAAAGAAGAAAAAAACTAAACATAATATAAAATCCCTTCAAATTATTCTGCAACCTCTCATCTAAAGATGAATAATCTATAGCATATATTAACTGTTTAATCAATATATTCCAAAGGTTATACTAGCAAAAATGTTTGAAAAAATTCGATATTTCAAAAAGTGAGAATTTATAAATGGAGTTTAGAAATATTTAAAATAAACCATAAATAGAGATTAGCAGAAAAATGATCGATTCTTATACTACAAAAATAAACACATTCCAAAATTATTTATAGTACATCAGCATAATGTAGAATTTTTCTAGCAATAAACCAATGGCCCTCTTCTTGCGCTATAGGCACAATATGTACATAAATCATGTTGATTCCATGTAGAAATGCTAGCTATTGTTTGATTTGGATTTTGACATTTTAAGAACAAGAATTTTTTGTCAAGAAATATATATTTCCGGAAGTCTTGCCTTCTCTTGCAATTAAACTTTATTAGTTATGAAATGTGAAAAAAAAAAATTCAGCTGCATGAGAGACATTGTTAGAAATTGACACAATAAAAGCCTGTTTATCCACTATAATCAATCTCACGAAACTTTATATTAAAAAAAAACTGAGATCAAAAACATTATTCTTAAGATTTATAGACTGTATTATCCCGTAAAATACAAATAAGAAATGATAAATAAAATGAAAACAACAATAGTATGTAGAGCAGAATTATCTAGTTATGCAAGTGGCAATTAATGATTTAAAGTAATGAACAAGCTATCGTTTTATGGATTTTTTTGTTATTGCTAATTTCTTTAAACATATAAGGTTCCCAATTAAAAACTAAACAATTAAAATAAGCTTTAATATGTCATAATATGTTATTTCGGCTATATAGTTTTATATTATATTGAGGTACAATAAAATCAAAATAATAACGTTATGATAACTAATTATTAATATTGCTATAATTTCAGAATAGGTTATTTGTAAATAACTATAAGTTATTAATAAAAAAATTTAAAAAGTCAAATACCCAGTATTACAATACTTTCAATAATATCTTGCAGACGATAATTCGTAATAATGTATGATGTTTCGATAATTATGTACATGGGGTCAGTTCCCAATTGCATAATTACATCCATTATCATATTAATTCATTAGAATTATAAAAGTGTTACTCATTTACAAGTTTTTAATACAACTTTCTTTCCAAATAAAAATAAATTTACAACTTAAATCTCTTTCTTTTCAAATGACATATCACACTCTTTGGCACCACGGTAATATTATTTTGCATTTCAGACTTTAAAAATACTGATTTAATATTTAGTAAAGCTTTTAAAATTAACATTATTTCAGTAAAAAAACTGTTTGAAGAATAGTTCTATAAAATAGAGCCTCATTAGAACAAAAGAATAATTCCACTACTTTGTAGCTAAGAAATTCTTAAGGCAGGCTATCGACACAAAAGTGGGAATGTAAATTACAATTTGAAATCCCACAACCTACCATAAAAGCGACCTTCATTGTGCACTTCCAGCTTCCATATGCCATCTGGATTTTCGCCCCATGTGTGGACAGTCATGAAAGGCCAAGCCTGAAAACCAGCTCTGGATCCATCGATGGGACGTTGAGCTAAAAGTGTTGATCTGTAAAGAAAAAACATTTTGAAATATCAAATTTCTCTCAAAGCTAACATTTATAAAACATAAATAGAGAAAGAATGTTTCTTTTCTAAAAATTTCTTTCTAAGGCATTTTTTGCCACACGCGATCTTATTTCTCCAAGAACAAAGTTTCACATTATAGCACAAAGAAATTTATATATTGGTTCATTATATATTTTTGCTTGCAAAATATGTAGGGAAAATGAATGTTTAAAATAATTGTAAAATGGTGTTGTATATCGCATTCTGTTTTAATATTCATTACTCAAAAACATACGTGTTTTAAATTATTTGAAAAAGGATAGTTTATTGTGTGATTATTTAAAACGAAAAAATAAATCTAAGTAAAATTCCGACAAAGCAATAAAATTTTTAACACTCAACCAATCATTCAAACCATTATATTTATATGAAACTGGGTTGTAAGACATGTTATTAATTTTTAAAACCTGTCTCTTGAACCTGACATTTGAAATTCATGAAGATAAACATGTATATTAAAACTGGTTCATTCATCACATTAATCTTCATCAATAACAAATCTTAATATTGCATTATTTAATCAGTTATGATTATTTATCAGAAAATATTTTTATGTTAGAGTAGATATTTTTAATTTCTAATCATGTGGTATCAATTTCTAAATGCTTGAGAATTCCTTTTCTAGAATATCTTAGTCAAGTCACAAGATTCAAAGATACGAAAGAAGAAATAATAAAAATAATTAGTTACCAATTTTTTAAATGGAAAATTTCAATAAAGATTATTTTCTTAGCTATTTTTACTTCCAAATAGCAGTGTATATAATTAATAAAAAATCTATTAAAATTTTCATTGCATTAGTATAATAGATATATTTAAATAACATTTAAGAATTTAATGAAAAGCATAGCAAAGCCTAAAGAGATAACCATTGTTGAGAAATATTTTTAGTTAATACTATTTTATGAAATAATAATTAAATTTAAAGTTAAATAAATTAAATTAAATAATATTATTACAATTTTGATGGAGATTTCTTAGAGGTAACTTGTTCACCGGAAAAAAAATTAAATTGTTTAAAAAATCACTTTTGAGTTTTTCTTTCATATTTACAGACAATTCAGAAAATATAAAAGTCTGATTCAAACATAGATAAAATAATTCTTTAATCATATCTTATAACTGCTGCAGTAATTATAGATCTCATCAACTCTAAAAGAGTTCAAAATCTCTTTATGACTATAATAGGCAGATGGGGGGAAAAGGGAGAAATGAAGAAATTTACTCGATTTCTAAATGTTCCCACAGTTTAATAGCTTATAAATGAACAACCTATTACATTTTTATCTAATTAATTAATTAATTAATGAGAGTAAAATTAATTAATTAATTAATGAGAGTAGCTGATGAATGAGAGTAAAAAAAAAGGAAAAAAACACAAATTAGTTTTTGGCGTTTTACTGTGATTGTTTCTCATATCTCAATTTTGTCTCCAGACAAAAAACTGGGTTTTTTTCCCCCCTCCAATCTATTTCTCTTTGATTCATTTCGTTTCCAAAATAAGATGTTTCCTCGTCTCTCTTCAGAAATAAACTTAGTTTTTCTTAGCTTAAATGGCTTATGCATAAAATAATAATGCTTACTTATCTACGATCATTGCAGAATAAACAATATGGATAGACATATGTCAAAGAAATGAATATTCTTATTGAACAGATTTTCAAACTTTATTAACTATTTTTTAAACTAAGTTTTATTTGAAAAATTGCTTTATATTCTATAATCCTTAATTTAAAAAAAGGGATTTTTTTAAAAAGACTTGCATGAAACGAGAGTTTCTAAATTAAAACGACGTACTTAATTCTGAGCTTTAGTAACAGTTTATAATGCAGGCTTCACATATATGCACAATATTATCCTTTTAATCGTTTATTTTATATGTTTTCTATAACTTTTTAACTTTTACGTTTTCATTCTATTATCCGTGCAGAGTTTCAGTACTCACTTTGAAATAATTGTATTAAAATTTAAAAAAAAAAAAAAAAGTAAATAATTTTAACAGAAGTGTCGTAGTTATTCTCAAACAGAATTTGTCTCTTTTTCCACGAAAAAATGATTGCCAAACTTAAATGTTGAAACAAGTACATCAAATTTTGTCAGAAATTTTTTTTTCTATCAATATATATTTTTATAACAAATGGAAAACATGTATAAACAAATGTAATGATCAAAGAATATATTTTACAACATTTTAAAAAGAGCGCAATCAACAGTTTAACCTACTACTACTTCTTTTTCTGGAAAACTGAATATGAAAGAAGTTTTTTCGATTGTTTTTTGACATATTTCTGAGTAGTTTGGAATATTTTCATTTGATACAATATGCTATAGGTAATGCTTTTTTTTATTTATTAAAACATGGCTTTATCTAAGAAGAATTATATTTGTTGTTGTTTCTAATGGCACTTGTCATAGACAAGCCCACTGACTTTTAAGCCAAGGGTGCATATCTTGTTTTTTCAGCAGCGCCATCTAGGGTCAAGAGTATGACTTAGCTATACACACGTCACAATCCTTTTTACGAGGCAAACTTCATTCATGCATTTTATTCATTCATCAACAGATCGTAATTTAGACCTGAATCAGAGAACGATCACCCCTGATCCAGTACCCCCAGTGATATTACTCTCGACATGGAGGACTTTGTGATCACGACAGATTTATACGTGCGCCAGCCACCACACACACGGAGAGTCTTCGGGCGGTGAGGTTCGAACTCGCAACCCAACAGACGCGAACCCAACCAGGCTACCCCGGCAATATTTAAATTTGATTTATGGTGTTCATCAACTAGAATATTTGATAAATAGTTAACTAGTGATAAATATGTGAGGCAATTACAGCAAAAAATAACAATTATTCTAGAAGAATTATTTTATGCAAAACACGTGATCAATTTACCTCGTTCCCATTGGTGAAGTAAGATAAATATGAATGTCTCCTCTTCTCGAAGCGGTTAAAGTCAACTTTGCTTGCACGTGTTCCAAGTACCGAACATGCTCGCAACGAACATACAAGCTGAGCTCTACGTGACTCTTGGCAGGAATTAATCTGAAAAAAAAAAAAAAAAAAGATGCAAATATGAAATGTCTCAAAAAAGTATTTACCATTTTCTTATATAAAATGTCCAGTCCTTATTACAAGAGATATTTATAGAAGAGATAGTGTTATAATTGCAGACATTCTGGTTCGTGATTGAAAGATTGCAAAATAAGTGCAAAAAACTACAAGCACAGAGATTCTTAAAATAAATTTCCCTGTGTGATGCAAATATCTAACGAAATTCATGAATCAAGGATATATTATAAAGATTAGGTATAGCATTTTCCGTTTATCAAAGTGACTTTGGATAATCTCGATAGCACCTGAGATAGAAATCTGATTTAGAAGGTGCAAATTGGTGCATCGATGTTTTGGAAAAATCTCGGTGAGCACTTAGGTTAAAGGTGGAACCAGACTACAGAGCATATAATTTCGGTTTCCAGAATCCTATTTCTAATTCTTCGAAAGTTATTCTATTAACCATCGGTTAATATTAGACCTGATTTTATGGGCGCTATTCTATTATTAGACCAGATTTTATGGGTGTTCAAATGCCTTTATATTAACGAATGGTGGATTTTTAAAAGAAAAGATTTAAAAAGATTTTGAAAAATTGGATCGAATTTCACATTTATCAATGCACACCCTCACCTCCCTTTAATTAACAAAATCTTTCTTTTAAAGTCCAGATTACAGTTTTAAAACAGACAAAATATGTAAGGCAATTTACAATTTTTTTATATAATACAGGTATACACACACACACACATATTATTATGGCCACAAAATGTGATGAAATATTTTGATCTTAATGATAGGTTTGATATTTTTGTATGGTTGATATTTCAAGTTGTAGCTTTTTAAAAGAAATTGAAGCTTTTGATGTAACATGGAAATTCTGCTTCTAAAATAAAAATATTTGTGGAAAGAAAAAAAAAAGATACTCTACAGAGCACAGAATAGAATATAAACAAATAATACAAAGATGTGAAATAAAAAAATGTAATTAATGAATAGCGAACTATATCAGCACATTTATAGAAATGTCTTTAGAAAATTTTTTACCAATTCAGCAAAAAAAAAAGAGAGAGAGAGAAACAAAGCATTAAAAAATTTGATGCAATAAAAGTTTAGTATCAAACATGCATATATATATATATACGTGTATGTGAGTGTAATTATATTTTGAAAATTTAATTTAAAACTTAATTGATTTCCTAATTTTTAGTTCAATTTAGCCCATATTAACTTCATTCTAGAATATTCTCTTATTTCCTGATCTCATTCCACTTTTTCACCTTCAATGGCATTTTCAAATTAATTCAAAAGAAGCTTTATAAAATCACTGAATCGGCTAAAAGCCTAAACGTTCCCACAGTTCGAGTGAAAGGACAAAATACTAAAAGATTCCTGTGTTTCCCTTGCTTTTTGATTGGCATGCCATTGAAATCTCTATTAAAACATCACAGTATATAAGACAGGGATAATTTGTTTTTTCCTCTTTTTACGCCACTTTTTGCCTAATCTATTACTGTGAGACGACGTGTCTTGTCCGCTTTTCTTGTACATAAACATGCCTGCCTGCCTCCTGGGATATAAAATAATGCGAACTTTAAAACTTTAATGAGTCTCTGACTTTGAAACTGCATTCTGCTTCAAACAAAATAAAGGTTATATATATATACATATGTATGTATGTATGTATATGTACAGTCATAAATTATTCTGGTGAAGTTTGATATTATTATCTAAGCATAAAATCAAAATAATTATTTATAATTCTAGTAATTGTTCTAATATATTTGCAATGTGCTGTTGCTAAGAAACTAAATTAATGGTTACAGTCAACAGAGTAAAAAACTTTATTTTACAAATGTATTTATATTTCTTTCAATAATACAAAAGCATATTAAATGATTGTTCTTCAATCAAGAAGAATATTAAATGCACAAAAATATAAAAAAGAAATATCTACAAGTAAAATAAAATAAAATTATCAGATCATTTTTTTCATCGCATCAAAATTAAGTCTTAGATAATAATATTTTTGATATTTTTTATCTCAAAATTATACTTTTTAATACACCCCATAGATTTATATTAAAACTTCTTATCGGAAATAAAAATTCTGCATTTCAGAATTTTTAATAAAGAAAAACTTTTTTAACCTGCTAAATGGAAAGTAAAATATGATAGGGTAAATAAAATATATCTGCGACAATCTTCATTAATCAGATTTCTTTCAAAATCTTAAAAGAAAAATGATAGATATATGATTTAATATATTTTTTTCCTTTTTCTAAGCATTCACCCTATATTTAAACAGAATTGCCTTATAAACAATTTCAAAAATACAAGCGAAAATATAATATTTTTATTTATTTCATTTATTTTTCCAATCTAGACAATTTATTTTAGTTCAGAAACTGAATTGGACTGCAAATTTCATTCCTGATATTTCAGCAATAACTTATATATCTGAAATTCGAAGTCCAGAATTAATTCCATTTATAATATTTTTGAAGTTAAAAAAAATGTTTCATACATGTGAGAGATAAATTTGATAAGTCACAAACCAATACTATCATATATTCTTTTCCTATTGCCGCTTGTCAAATTTTATCAGTACCTTCAAATGAGTATACTAGATTCAACCTCAAAAACTCAAAGAAAACAAATAGCACTCTTGTTTAATCAAAATCAGAAAGAATAGGAAGGAAAAACAAAGTTTGTCAGCCTGTAGAGTTCCTGAGACAAATTTCTGATATTTCGAAATGAAACGAAATTCTATTTTGATTTGATTTATCAATTCAACTCAAAGTTGCAAAATTCTTTTGATAGAATCAAATTGCTGAGTAAGAATGCATCATAACCCAACAAATAAAGACTGTTTTTTAGATTATAATATATATATATATATATATATATATACGAGATACCCGTACATAATGCACTCGTGACAAAGAGTGAGTGTGAAGTCTTCTGTTGATCAGAATTATATTAAGAACCTTAGGTATATCTGGAAGTAAAAATCTGACTTTGCACTAACATACGGAGATAGAAAGCATTCCAAGAGTGCTTTCAGAGAAATACGCCCACATTAGAATGTTGTGAAAAACTTCCAATAGCAAACACGGCTGCAGTGAGAAATTTGAAGTTAAAGCATTTATTAGATTTCAAGTTTTCAATTAATGCCGATTAAAAGCTCATCAAGAGAATAAACCTACATCCTTCATCCTCAATGGTTTAATCCTCTAGGCCATTTATGGGAGACAAAAAAGCATTAATTGATACAATGTGATTATATCGATGATAGCGAATGAATAAAAAGTGATTTTGTATTCTACTAATTTTTTTCTTCTGAAATGTGTTGAATCAATATATCTTAACTCTATCTATATCTATCTATAGGAATGTTGCAGTTTTTGAGATGAGTAGGGAATTTTTTAAAACTTTGAAAGAGAAACTCTGGCGTTCCAATATTCCTCTTTTATTAAAAATCTCAAATTTGAACTCGAATAATCTTAGAAATAAAAGAATTAAAATGATTTTGTTTACTGATAATGAAGTAACAAAGAATCTAAATAAAAGGAAAAGAAGATTATATCAAACGTTTTAGCATGTTTATATCGTCAGCATGATTTTATATCGTCATGAATATCTTCCGCCGAATTTGTGTAGACAATGACCTCTTATTTAATTAATTACTCTAAATACATTAACCAGTTTTAATAGCAGTTAAATAGATGCAGACTATAATATATGAATCCAGCAAATCAAATTAAGACACATAAATTAACACATAATTAGAATAAATTAGAAAAGAGAAATGAAACGTAAATTTGAAATAATGTTTCTAACATTTGAATAGAAAATACATATAATTTGGAAATATATTCTTATAAATTGAATAAAAGAAACTCTGAAAGTGCAAGAAAGAGAAAGCTTTTATGACAAAACTACTTACTTATCAGCTTGGTTTGACCGTATTTCGCACAACTTTTGAACTGGAGCAGGATTCCACCTTTTTGCTAACCTGACCATAGCTCCAGCATCCATCAGACCATATCCGAATGAATGACTTACTATAAAATAAAATAAAATGTAAATGAAAAGTGTAACTCAAGATTATACTAATGCAAAATAATTTATTAAGGTCATGTCTTCATACAAATAAAGTATCGAAATATCAGTTGGTTGACATACTAAAATATGGCTGTCAAGACATTATATGAATAGGTGTAAGAAAAAGTAAGTATTAATAATTCATACTAAAGTCAGAAGGATGATGTTATGAATCAAATTACAACATAAAATTCTCTTATGAATACATTAAACTATATATATATATATATATATATATATATAATTTCCTATAACTAATACAGTATACAATAATTATATATACTAAACAAATACAGAAGCAAAATTAAGAGGAAAAAATTAAAATATTGGACTTTTTTTTTTAAATTTTGTAAAAGCACAAGCCTGCCTATAGAGAAATAAAGATATTAATAAATGAAGCTAATTTTTAAAATGGGGTTTTTAATTTTTACAGTATTACGAAAATGTTTAGAATTTTTATCGATCAGAATAAATGTAAATTAAATTAGGTTACTAAATTATTATTATTATTTCGAAACTCTCAGAAAAAAAAGTATACATGATTGTCAATGAAAGCAATTCATGAATCGAATTCATATATTATTAATTTAATTTTGTAATCCAATGCGATTATAATATAAAAAAAGACGTGACTCACAGTATAACGAAAGACAATTTATATTCAAACGCTAAACGTTACGCACAATTATTTTTATCATGTGACAATTTATTGGATTCTTAAAATACAAGTTTCCTTTATTGCTTTATTAAACAGGGCGAATAAAAAAGACCGGAATTTTAATTTTTAATTATTGTATATATATGATCCATACTTTTCACTCACAACTAAAATAATACAAATAAAGATAACAAAATGCCAATTTTAATTGTATGCTTAGCAGTATTTTATTTTATTGCCTCCTACCTAGGAACGTTAAAATAAAATACAATGAGAAGCAAATTTTCAGTAGCTTTCTAATTTTAAATATCTCGAAACAAAATCCACTTTTTAGAAAATGTTTAATTTTGCCTCACAAACTATCAACAATTATAATCAATAACAACATAACATCAATTAAAAATTTCTGAATATCAGGACAAAACAAAAAAATACGTCAGAATTCTGCATGTGCTAGAAAAATTGCTAAAGATGCTAGTTAAAAAGATCTACGAAGAAGGCCAGTTTGGAATTTAAAAGAATTATGTATATGCATCTCCGCTATCAACTGATTGAAATAACTGGCGGTTTTATTAAAAATTAAAACATGGGATGAACATTATAATGAGCGCCAGATACTAAAAGGTTGTAGTATGTGGTACGCATTATCTATGTTGATATTTTGTCAAGAAGTTTTGAAAATGTTATCCTTTTATTTTATGTATGCGTTTCATTATTTTAAATCGAAATATAAATATTTTAAATAACATCAAAATCCCAATGTTATTATACATAAAATGTATATTTTAAATGGATTTTTAATAAAAGAGGAAAGAGGGTCTTTTTAGGGAAAATTACCATTGCGCCCCACTCCATTGGTGGTCCAGTCTTTGGCCCGTAAATTAGCCATTCTTGCTGTTCGAACCACAATGTGTTGCATATCTCTCCAAGAAAGTCGCTTACTAGATTTATAGAGAAAAAATATGTAAATTCGATATATATGACATATAAATACATTCGATACATATGTAAATTCGATATATATGACATATACATACATTCGATACATATGTAAATTCGATATATATGACATATACGTACATTCGATACATATGTAAATTCGATATATATGTGTGTGTGAAAATAAGTGTATATTTTGAGAACAAATTTATATCATCAACAGTGAAGCTTATAATAGCTTATCAGAAGGATTCATTCTTATGCAAATTATCTTTATTCTAAATGTTAGTAAGAATTTAAATATTGATGAAAATATTTCTCCGGAAATAATCCCAACAATTTTCGGAAAAAAATTAATGGCTTTTATTTAATATACAATTTCAGATGTTTTACAATAAAGAGACTTTTAATAAACTAAGAAATACCAAAAAATCAAAGTACAGATTTCGCGTTAGAATAGAAATATTTGAATTAATTAGTACCGGACCAGATCCAGATAGGTGAAGAATGAAAACTCATTTCAAGAAACGAAAAAAATGAAATTTACTAATAATGTACTAATTTAATAATTCTTAAAATAATGTTGTTTAAATATTGTGTTATCATGTATTGTGTTAAAATATTACTTTTTAAACATATCGGACAAAGTCAAATGTTTCATTGTCATTACTCGGGATTGTTTGTAGATTTTCCCCCTTATCTTAAAGCGATTGGAGCTGTATACAGAATATTCCTTAATCAAGCAAAATGAAAATTAATTACTAATAAATTTGTCAGGTCGCACAATCAAAGCGAATTAGTTTTTGAAGACATAATTATAAACATTAAAAAAAAGTTAGACTCTTTCCTCTGTCATGCAAACGTATCACCAATCTATGAACATACTGTTTATTCCAAGCTCTTATTACTTCAAATAATTCTTGAGACATCACAAATTATGAATTAAAAAAAAGAAAAGAATTAACTAGAAGAATACATGAATACTATCACATGAACAAGGGATTCATACGTTAAAATGAAGATTTCATTATAAAGAGCGTGGGCGGAGTACAGATGTAGGATGAGCTAGGAGTCAAAATAATGTAGGTATATTCTTTAGCTAAATATTTTTAAATGCAAAAAAAAAACTATTTGGAGCAAGATTTTAAACACACATACAAAAAAAGAGAAAAAAAATTAAAAACACAATAAGAATAATAAAATCAAAAGGTTCAAAATAATGTTTATCTTTTACTCAGTAGATGGCAGCACGAAACGTTATACAGAAAAGAAAGCGATTCTTCCTGGGTCAGCGTTAATCCAATTTAATGCAATTAAGATCTTATTCAATTATTTTTTTCCCTAGACCCAACATCCTCTTCTTCATGCTCTAACGATCAGCTTAAATGTCATAATTAAGATTTGAAAAACAAAACCAGTCGGATTCTATTGCGATTCTAAATGTTTATAGTTAACATAAAATTAAAAATAAATAATTCGAGTTTGAAGAAAAGAATCATAATATTTATTCTATCAGAAAAGCTAAATAAAAACAATGTTTGTTTTTTCCCCGCGCCTTGCATATTTTAAGGTAAAAACTAAACAACATAATACATATTCTTCGCCAATCAATGTCAAATCGTGCCAAACAGACGAAAACTTGCAGAATATTAACATTCTGATTAGTAAAAAATAGAGAAAAGTTTTTATCTTTATCAACTTATACCTTTAAAAATCATAATTTGTCAACTGTACCGTATTTTTTTTATTTTAATAACTTTAAATTGGGAGGACTAATAATACAGATATGACAAGAAAGAAAAAAAATGATAACATTCAATTCCTAAGTGCGATAAACACATTTAATCAAAATTTCAATCACCGAGATCCCAACTAAACCCAGAGGGAAAATATTGCCATGTTAGCCTCTCCCTGCCATAATATGTCCCAATAATCATGGTACCTACAAATTTTCTATCCATACCTTATCCTCAGCCTCCTACTTATCTAGGTGGGACTGTTCAAGATTCTAATACTTTCATTCATTTTTAAAATACAGTAAATATTATACTATTAAATTATTACAATATTAAGAAAAATATTGTAGTTAAAATATCCACAAAAAATTTACATGTAAATTAATAATTTTAATATTTATTAAACTCTAGGTATTGAAAAAGTATATTTTGTAATAACTGAATATGTCCTTCTGGAAATATAAATTACTGGCACAGCGGCAGGGTATTAGCTTGGGGAAGAATATAAATAACTTAAAGGGCTCTATAAAATCAGCGTTTAAGTCATTTTTTTTAAAAGCCTAATACGAAAAGGTGAATCGTGCGCGGGCATTATTTACATTTGTTAGGGCACAAATAACTTATGGGAAAAGATAATTTCCTGGTCGCTTAATATCCTCACTAAGCCTCAAATACTAATTTCGGCCACTAACAATTCCAAAGAAAGCTAGCATAATCGATATTCGAAATATAACAATGAGAATTTCAGATTTTAATCCTCTTTTCTCCTTTATATTACTTTAATTTCGATCAGCATAATTCGTTGCCTTATATATAATTAGTAGAAAGTTAGCAGTCATTTTCATAAAATTATGTCACCTATTATAACAACATACTGGGTGGCCACTTAAGTTCTTCTACCCCACATTAACTTGAGAATGGTGACAACTATCATCACATGTTGTCTAGTTATAATAAAGTGACCATGTGCTTATACAATGAGATCGATTACAGCAAAAAAAAAAAAAAAAAAACTGAAATAGGAAGCTAGAGTTCCTATCTTGAAAACGATACAAAAATGAGGGAATGCCAATTACAAAATTGTAGAGAGGTTTTGGTTTAGTACGAAAAGAGACCTATTAATACTAAGAATAAAGCGTGTCCTGATTTCATCGTCATGGCTTCATAAAACGTGTTAAAATGACGACAAAAAAAAAAAAAAAAAATAAAAAAAAAAAAAAAAAAAAACCTTTATTTTTGGTGTTCACGTTACTTTCCGTCATCTACAATGCAGATTTCAGTCTTTGTTTCAATTTTACTTCTCCTCCTCTTAACCATATTGTTACGCCAGCGCAAAAATTAGTAATTCTGTATTACTGGCAGAAACTTGACGTATGAGATATTCTCGCAAGAATAATTGCACCGGGGTCGTTTTTTGTCCAAAAAATAATATTTTATTCATGGTGCATTTTCCGCGGATGTTACAATTTCGGAAACTGGAGGAAAACAAATATCATTTTAAGCGTTCTGTTTTTTAGTATTAATGTGCACAAGGTGTCTTTACTAAATGAAGGGCGTTCTACAGTTTTTAAACTGATATTTTTTTTCTGTATCTTGCGCGATTTTCGAGATAGGAATGTTAAGTTTGTCGTTTTATTCTAGGCGGCACAGTAACCGATCTCGCTGTAAAGCATATTGCTGTTTTACTATACTTAAAGCAAAGTTCACACGAGGCCAACTACTGCGAGCAGCAAAAGGCCACGCCTACTACATGAAGATGACTTGACCCAAATGGGGCAATGGCAGATAGTCCCTCTATGAGAGAACTATTTGCAACTGTCCTATTTGGGTCCCGTTATCTTCTTGAAGTAGGTGTGACATTTTATCGCGTGCAATAGTTGGCCTCGTGTGAACGAAGTTTAATACAGTTTGCGGTCACCGTTCTCAAGTTAATGTGATATAGAAGTACCAATGCTACGGCAGACAATCAATTTATATTCAGAATATGTAATTGGCTTATACTAGAAAAAGGCATTTCGCCAAAAAACTGAAACAAAGAAAGTTTAAATGAGGATATTTCAACATTTTAAAATACTGTAGGCAGTTTTATATACATCAATTTTTTCATCCAATTATCTGAAATACCAATATAAAAAGCAATTACTAAAATCTCATACTTTGCTTCCAGTGCCAAAGCACAAATTCCCGCTGCTAATGGAGCTGATGCTGATGTTCCTGTATGAGTGGATGTGCAACCATGATGAAGATCAGTAGTAACCTAAGACAGGAAAAAAATAAAACGCTTTTTTATCTGTTGCATTTGCAAAGAAAATGACAAATATGTAAAACTAGAGATGGGTAATTATTTAGAACTAATTTTTTTAGAAAATTAATAATTACCATTAAGAAAAAAATATCTATTAAAATTTTTCAAGTTAAAATTATAGTTTTTAAGTGAAGTTGGTGAAGAAAAGTGACTTATAAATTAAAAGTTTCCCAAATAAAAATTATAATTATATGGTAAAAATGAGGAATAAAAATGCTATATGAAGTTTAAAAAAATGTTCCAAGTAAATATATATATATATATTCGCTACTATGCTTACAAAATGCAATCAATTTTATAAATATTGATGATTATTCTCTTTTTTTTAACTCTTTTTTTTAAACAAACTTATATCTGAATATTTACAAATCAAAACAACAATATTTACAATATATACAAAATTTAAATAATCACAAATTAATTAAATAATCAGACAAATATTTATTATTATTTTTCTTTCCATTTAGCAGTTTCTTTTCTGAAACTCAGATTTTATCATCGAAACTAGATAATAAAATTATAAATTTAACCAGATGCATTGGCAACAAAATAAATGTACTAAAAATATATTAAAATAATTTTGAATGAAAAGAAATTATATTATGTAGAAATATATAAAACTATTGCTATATATATCATTCTTGTTACTGTTATATGTTATTATGCTGAAATATATAAAACTTGGCTCACAATCTGTCTTTCACCATTAGATCCGCTGCTGTATGTAGTAGCTAACGTAGAAGAACAGGCTTCACTGTACCACGGCACTAGTCCATTTTCAGTAGCACTGCTGATGGACAGGGTCCACATGGAATTGGTGTATCCGTCGCAGTTACAGTTGTCATGTTCACGACCACCATTCCCAGATGCCCACACGAAAATGGAACCAAGGCCATTGCGACCCTAACAAAAATAATAAAAAAAAATTATCAAGTAAGTCGAGTTTAGACAATCTAGTTTCACATTAAAAAATACTTAGAAAATGTTTCTTATATGAAAAATAAGTTAGAAAGTGAATCCAAAAGAAGAAAAAAAATCATTATCCTCAATTTTTATTCACTATGCAGGATGTCCATTACAACCGTGTTTCAATAATCGATTACAGTTCATCATCAATAACCAAAACTGATCGTGTTTTAGAGCTTTGGGTTACTTCATTTTAGACAACTGCCAATTGAGGAAACGCTGATGTTGATTGGTAGATCATAGAAGCGGCTATTGAAATGGGTTAAAATCTCTTAAATAGCGATGTTCAGGCACTTTCTGTCACAAAAAAGTGGGAGCTCATTTTTGGTTATTTTAAAAAATGCGAACTTCTAAATCTGAATGAAGACTATTTTATTCCGATAAATGTTTGGAAATAGATACATTGTAAAACGTTGAGTTACAACGTAACCAAATAAAGACGAATGTAACAAAACAATCTTTAGAAAATTATATCTGCATTCATTTTTCCACTCTAATTATCTGCGATTATCTGCTCAGTTAATCATTTTTGACTTGAATGAATTTGACCATCCATCAAATGGTGTTCCGCTTGATTCATATGAATATTTTCTGAATGATCATCATTAAAGGGGATAGAAACAATGCGCTGAATAACTATGTTAGAAAGTAACAATGTATTACCATAAATCGCAGCTTCAAAGATTAAATATATACACATATTCCTTCGCTCAAGAAAAATCTAAAATGTATGTTAAGCGTTAATAACTTGAATTTTAAGTTGATGAATAAATTATTTTCGTATGAAGTTTTAAAAAAATTATATTTAAATGGTACACAGAATTAAAAAAAAAAAACACTTTAAAGGGCCAAATAAAAACAATTGAATTTTTTAAAGAAATCTTTAACATAGTATTTATCTGTTCTATGAGGATTTTGCATTGAAATATGGAACTAAAATTATTCGCTGTGTAGCCTTACGTGTTATAAGTACAGATAACTTTTATTACAGTTTGGAGAAAGACTGTAATTTATAAATCTGTACTATATATCTGCATCTATAATCACTGCAATTTATAAATGAGTATCTGATGTATAAATCAACTTATATATCATGTATTCATTGGATTCCATTGCACTCTTTGTAGGATGGAGTCACAGAATTATGCAAGGCCAACAGAAATGGAGTGTTACATTTATACGAGTAAATAGATTTGTCATGTTTGTTAAAATGATACGAGTGAATACATTTGTCATGTGTGTTAAAATGATACGAGTAAATACATTTGCCGTGTGATAACGATGTTACAAGAATTCCGTTTTATTTTGTGTACAAATAATCAAACTAGTAATTGCGGATTCGGACATATTGTGGTCTTAGGCAGAGTATATTATCATATACCTCTTTTAATAAAATGACCAATATATACCTCAATTATATATACCTCTTAAAATAAAATGTTATATTTCAGCATATTTTTAACTTAATCTACATATTACTGATTTATTTTGATTAATATAAGTAACTTTGAGTAAAATATATGTGTGTTTATTAATTTGTGATGAATGAATATACTGAACTAGATAAGAACTTGATCAATTACACTTGACAAAATATTAAAATCATTTTAATATTTTGTAAGTCATAGAATTTCTATTTTTTGAATATATTTAATTGGTAAAACATACTGCAATTTTAGGCTGCTAGTATCTTTTAATTTCACCTAAATGCGGTTATTTTCAATTTTGTGGCCATAGGCAGCTGCCTAAGCAGATATCCTCCATAAGAAATCTGGCGAAAGTCGATTTCCACTATTGTATTTCTAATATTTTTCTACCAATGAATATATTATAATTTAAAAGCATATTATTAATGCAAATAAACAAGAAATTAAATAATTTTAGTAAATAATGTGTTATAATAGACAAAAAATAATTCACATATAAATGCCGTTATTGATACTTGCCTAGTTGAACTATTTAAATATTTATCTCTCATCATGGTTCAAAAATTGCTTAAACTATTTCTTTTTAATTATTGTAGGAATGGGAAATAAACCTAAGATTAGATAAGGTATTGCTGAAACAAACAAACTAACAAAAAGTAGCAACCATTTTAATGCAACAATCGAAATCATTATAATCCACAGTTAAATAAAAGTTTTTTTTAAATACATAGTCCAAAGATTTAATACCGGCGCAAAAATTTACCTCATTTGATTATTTTATGTATCAAATACAGCCGCGTAATAGGCAAGTAATTTCACTACACCTTACCACCCAATTATCTAACGTAAGAACATTTCTTTACAAACTGAATATTTCAGCGTAACAATGGAACAAGCACTGATACGAACACGCTTACGAAATCAATTGATTTTTGTCTCGACAAAAGCTTTTAAAACGAAGGACAAGTTCACTGTTCATTGTCAACGAAGTTAACTCACTCCACATGAACTGAATCGACAAGTCTATTACAGTGAATCCAAATCTGCTTTTACAGAACGGCTCCAAGCTGTTCACATTGAATGTGATCGGTGAACCGTGTCGCCTCCTGTGACCCCTATTCACACGTACCAATGACAGCTTTCATTTTCGGACGACAAGTATTGTGCCCAGAGTGCCTTTCTAAGCGGGTTGAAAGGCTAGGGAGAGACAGCTACGATTGATAACCCATCTCTTGACATTTTAAATAGAACCAGTGGGAAATGGAATTCATAAACTGCCTGCTGGTTGGTT
>JAPMOR010021442.1:52220-118502 GCA_026543865.1 Argiope aurantia
GTTTTCAGGAATAATAAATAATTCCATTCTTTATTCTTCAGCAAACAGAAACCAATCAATTATTCATAGATATTCATTAAAGCATACTCACAAATAAAAAAGGGAGTAATGTTTGACAACGAGTGTTGAGAATGTTTTCTAAAAACACTTTCTCTTTTATACAAATGTATTTAAGGTAAATAATCAGAATCTTTATTGTTCATTTAACCCAAAAAGCCACTGCACAGCGTGTTTAGTAGTTATACATTGTTATTTTAATAGCTTGATATATGTGTGTGTGTGCAATGATTTCTTTTAATATAATTTAAATCTTAATTAATGTCCAAATTTTTATCTTAATTTAGCCCATATTAATTTCAATCTAAAACGTTTTCTTATTTCCCGATCCAATTCCCACTTTTTTATTTAATTCGTTTTAACACGCGCTCTAGAAAACTGATGAAGTTAGCAGATTCTCACGCTCTGACCGAAGAGATAAAATTCCCGAATGCTTGTAGCATTTTTCTAAAGATACCTAAATTTCCCTTTCCTAAGTCTAAATGTGTCAAAGAAATTCCTATCAAAATCTCATTATAAAACCACAGAAGAAAAAAATTTCGGTCTCTTTTGCTCTTGTATCACGATGTAGATTGTCTCATACAACTTTAAGTATGTAGACAGTTTCCAAACTCTCTTTCTTTGATGCTTGAAATTTAAGAAACGGCATTCCGTATATATTTAATCGAGACTATTTTTCTACAATGTTTTCTTTCTAAATTTCATGATGAGTAACTCGCAGAGTTTAATTAAACTTCATTTTTCACTGTATGATATCTTATTTATTTGAATGATTTTCAACGGAATCGTTAATTTTAAATCCTTTTCCAGTTTCTGCATGAGTTCAATGTAGTTAAAAAAATTACGCATGAACGGAAAGCATTATAAAATTTTATCATCAGTAATAAGTTATAAAAAAACGAAATATTTCCGGTTGAGAAATATCCTGGCGGAAAAGTGTTGTTAAGTGTGGAGCGAAGCATTTCCTGTAATTTTCATATTAACTATCGGGACAAATCATGGTCTGTCTATTATCATAGGATGTAATTAAACAAAACCACCTACCAATTATTACGAAATTCCATTCCTCGATTACAATCTCTAATATCCCATAAACTGTACAATTCTTATTCTCCTCGACTGTTTCAGTAAAATTTTTAAAGCGATTACGTTTTACATAAAGTGAATATGCTAGCACACAGACAAATACAGGTTTCATAACGTTTAGTATTTTGCACCTGCGTTAGCAGCTGTTAACATAATCGTTCAACATTCTTCAATGTAAGGATTTTCAAAATTTTGATGAAATTGAGATATGCATCTAAAATGACTTTAGATTAATCATGTTTGGCGGATTTATTTCAAATAAATAAAGGAACA
This sequence comes from Argiope aurantia, assembly GCA_026543865.1. NCBI lineage: Eukaryota > Metazoa > Arthropoda > Arachnida > Araneae > Araneidae > Argiope > Argiope aurantia. The sequence goes on from JAPMOR010021442.1 coordinate 53,637, forward strand.
TGTTCCAAGTTTATAAACCATGATTATATATTAATTTGTTACACAAGCATAATGCATTTTTGGATAGGAATAATTGGCAATTAATGATATTCCTATCCTTAGCATAGATATTAAAAACATATTAAAAATAAATACTTATATTCTCTGATTTATTTGTTTGTAAATTCAGCAAACGTTTCATTTCGTTTTGTCCGTGCGTTATGCGTTTTAAATAATTTTTTTTTTAAATTGCTTTTTTTCGAAAATAATTCCACTGAAACGTGTACTAACTTACCAAAACGAGAAATTTCTAGGTAAAAAATACTGATGGCAAAATAAAGTTTTAAAATGTTAATTAATAATTTATTAGGATTTTTTAAATTAAAGAATTTAAGACATTCTTTCAGAAAATATGTATATTCAATTGTTGAGAACTTTAATTAGCTGTTTTCCAATGAGTGCAATAAAAATTAGTATCTGTAATACTTGATAAATCAAGAATAAAAAACGTCATGGTAAAACTTTTTTATTACATTTTATACTGCAAATGAGCATTTAAAGTTAGAACATATCAGTTATTCTCTTATGTTCACATGTATTTTTCTATGTATTTAGGAATATTTTATATCCTGTGTGATGAGGTTTTGCAAAAAAATTTTGTGTTATTTTCTTTCAGTTGGAACAGGATTGGAAAAGAATTTTAAGTATATCGATTTGCAATATAATATATGATAGAACAGAATTTTTTTTTTAAAGAATTGATGATCTATAAAATAAAAAAATCGAGCTTTTCCACGTGGTGAAATTTATCAAATAAGATTTCAGATTTAATTTACATACTAATTTCATAAGTATTTAAGTTTTTCAAAATAGTAAAATTGAAAATTAATATGAAAAAAAAACTCCGGGCACATCAAATGTATTGTTATTAAGCTTTCCCGCTGCTTTTTATAGTTTTGAAACCACATAAACATTCCTGAAATCAGGTAGAGCGCAAGAAAACACGCATAGAAAGTGAAATTCATGCCGTGAAAGCATAGATGTCTCCTACATTTTTTGAATACAACAATGCTGTGTAACAATGTATTCAATGCAATAATTTGACACAAATTCAAATGTTCTAATAAAGAGAACTGAAGAATTTTACGTAATTAGAAATTATAATTTATACAATACCTATTATATTGTAAGTGAAATATAATTAACGCGCCAAACATCGGCTTCTGTTCTCTTAGAAAAGCCTGCAGGGACTGCTTTCCAACAAGCACATTTCTATTACCAGAAAGCTATGCAAACAGATGAATGTTTTCATATTGCGGAGAGGGTAGTATAAAAGTTTTCATAAATTAGAAATAGAAACAGCAGCATTTACTGTTCGTTTCAGGCTCCCAAGATTAACTTCCGAACAATCTAACTCCAAAAAGGAGTGTAAAGAAGGAAGATGTTCCAAGAGTATGTCAGGACTTGAATTTCATCCCATAGACGCATTTTCTTACACACATTATTCTTATTCTGTCGACCTAAACATAATCTGACGCATGCGCAAAAACGCGGTAGATTTCCGTACCAGAAAATCGACAGTATGTGAGTTGAATAATACATCTAATATGACATACCTTGAGAATTCCTTCCTTGAAGGCGGTAGAAGCCAGAGGACCAGGACCATCAACAGTTTTCCCGTCGTCATCAGGACCCCACGAAGCACTATAAATATCTATGTGCTCAGGATTCAGACTTAAGGACTGGGCTTCAACTGCATCAGTAACATCGCCGTCTAGCATCCGCACACCTTAAAAGCAAATTGATAAAAAGAAATGTTGTGATTCAGCTTTTATAAGCATTTGTCACAAATTTCATTGAAAAGTGTCATATACTACACTTATACGGTAACCCCTCCTTTAAGTACAAAATATTGCATGATATCTACGCGATATTCTTCGATATTCTGATTACCAATATAGTGACCTTATAGTAGTTACAAAAAAAAATCTATATTTAGTTTTAGGATATTCAAAGCTAATCATCCAAAGACAAAAATTGCACCAATTTTTATTCTGACTGATTAAGATTCACTGATTTTGATTCTGATTGATAAATCACAGTCTTTACTAGATTACAAAAAAATTATTACGGAACAATCATTGATTAAATATAGCAAAATTTTAGCAATGAAATAGTCATGTTCTTAATTATTTTTAGTCCGACAGATGGCAAGCCAAACGCAGAAACAGTGATTTTACATTCGATTGTTATCAAAATTGGTGTCAAGTTATGGCGAAAATAGCGTTAATGACGTCTATTCTCACTCGATATTGCACCACTAGATTTTTTTTCCATATGGGTTACATAAAGAACAGAGTGGTTGCAATGCCAGGTGAAGATAATGATGCATTCAAAGTTAGAACCACAGATGTCGCGTACAGCATTCGAGTTAAAATGTTGGTCAATGTGTAGCGAATACCGCCTTAACATTCTTCGAGATATCCAAGATGCTCACACTGAAATTTACTGACATAAATAGAATTATTAAAAATTTTATGATCGTATTTACAATATATCCAAACTAACATATGCCAGATTATGTTTGTAAAAGCAGTGTGATACAGTCAAAATTTTTTTTTCTACAAATATTAACTTTTAGAAATTATATTTATTATTTTTGAATAATAGTATGCCTATGTTGGTATTTTAATAATAGGAAGTACGCACAAAAAATAAAACTGAACAAAGCAAGACGATGTTTAGATGTATGATATTGTATATATATATTTATATATATACATTTATCATTAATATTATATAATATATGTATATATTATTATCATATTTATTAAATTAATGTATATATTTATTTATTATTGTTTGTTTCTTCTTTTTCCAATTAATTTATCCGTTTATAATTTTTTTCTCTTTTCTATAAAATTATTTTATTTTATTTTAATTATTTGTTTCTACTTCTAAGTTTAAATTATCTATGTTTGGAATTTTTTTTTTTCACTTAACGCGTAAATCCGAGAAAACCCTGGCAAATTTGTGCAAATCCGAGTTGAACACGGGAGTTTAAAATTTTACTGTTACTCTTCTATGCAGCAACGAACGTGAAATAAACGTTTCGTGTTTCAACGTTTTTATGAAGAAAAAAATGCACGTTAAAGGGTTAATTACGTTTCTATGACACTGTTACTGCCTAATATTACGTTTCGTCATTCAACACTCCTCCAAGGAGTTTTTCTTTGTAAAATACTTGTCTCGTTATTTTTTGTTTTGGATTTGTATTTTCATTGGTTGTCTTCATCTTCCTTTTTTTACGGTTTTTACGTAACGGTTTTTTTAATGGCTAGTCCTGTGATACTTGTTGAAATTATGTTATTTAAAAATTTTAATTATGAACCTTTTACTGGTATAACGCCCTTTTTGGCATACACTTAATCATGATCAGATTTAAGACAACATTCAGTTCTAATTTTGATAATTCCTACTTCATAGTACAACAGAGCTTCAAAATTATTTTTACAATATGCACAGAATAGTTAACAATTACATAACCAAACCTTGAACCTTGAATCCATTTATTTCTTATTAGTTCATGACACTATGATGTGGATGTAAATCAAACTTTTACCACTCACCGATGTCAAAAGAAATGGGAAAAGGGGTACATAAATAAATAATAAGGGGCACATAAGGGGGAAATAAATGACAAGGCAGACCAACAAAAGTGAATTGAGGGAAAATGTTGACTTTATCATTACAATCATGATTATAAATAACTAATGTATATATCTAGTGTTATTCTAACAATGAGAATGTAAAGGAAAATGCACAGAAATCTCGTTTTGCCATTGATTACGATGATTTAACATGATTTACAATACCAGAATTTCCAGGATGTCACAATACCTGGAAATCTGCCAGAGCCATTCGAATTCATTCGCTTGCTTATTTATGTATTTGGACTCAGGTGGCTAATGCCACTGAGTGTTATATAAAGGAATTTATATTTGAAAGAAAGGAAAAAAATGTCTTTTATGAATGATTTTTTATGCAATGTTCAACACCTACCGCCCACCAAGGCATCGTATGCTACACCGACAGAACAAATGCTGTTGTTTGCATTAGCCGCCACTTCACCAGCGCATCTCGTGCCATGCCTAAAAACAAAAATTGCAGATATAAATTGCCAAACATCTTATTCGCAAATACTAACAACAATCAAGGAAACAGCCAAATGAAATTATTTGTGCCAAAACGACTTAGAATGAATAATGTTCAATAAAATTTCAATGTTCTAAAAAGTCATCTTGAAATTTAAAAATTTCATTACAAAAAACGACAGTAATTCAAACTTATAAAATCTATTAAACGAATGAAATCTATTAAATGAATGAAAAAAGTAGTATGATTTAATGAACTATATTCATGGAGAGATAGATTGAAAAAAAAAACTGTAATTATGAAAAATCGATAAAAACAATAAAATTTTTGAAAAAGATTTTGAGAAAACATCAAAAGATTTTTTATTGCAATACAAGTAGTCTTTGGCGTCTAGATGGTTACGCAGTGATTTTAATTCAGTTGCTTAAATATCTATATAATTGCAAGATATTAAACGTGTGTTAGGCTAATTGTTTTACACATGCTCCGTTCAGTGTGCACATTAATCTTATATCCATAATATCAGACCCATTATATCATAGCTATTAAAGATATAAATACCTGGTTCATATATCTTTAGAATTCGTAGTGTTGTAATTTCACCTTTTTAATCGTCTCGTAAATTATACAGATATTAAACAGAATTCTTCTTCTTTATCTTTCAACAACGAAAAAATATCACAGGCTTACATTGATTGAACGATGAAAATTATTTGAAATTCAAGACATCAATGTAATCTATTATTGGAAATTAGGCAACAAATATATTTTTAAAAAATGCTAAAATTAGATTCTCTTCTGGCTAAGGGGAATAAACATTAAAAGTGTTAGTAGCAAAATGAACAAATAACGATACTGTAATTCCATCACATACTTAATTACTAATTACCATTATCTAGCATCGAAACTAGATTCTAACTTTCCCTCTTAATTTTTAACTTTAGAATTAGAAAAATCACCATTTCTTAGATTGCATGACTTTTTTTTAATTGTAAGTAATCGCAAACCGAAGACAAAACAGGAAACAGAAAAATGTGTTAGCAATAAAAAGAAAACTGTTTTTTTTATCGCAAAATTAAAAGAAAAGTATATTTTAAATCTCTAATTACAAACCTACTTCCAGTGATTTGGGAAACCATCATTCATTGGCTTAAGAATTACAAAATCATCATTCATTAGTTCACAAATTTTGTCAGAGCAAAAGAAATTAACATATCAAAAAATAATCAATTATAAATTCCAAATACAACAAAACACTTGATATACATAACTTGTATAACACTTACAAAAAATAATGAAATTATTAAAATCATTACGATATTTTCGTTTTGTTTTTTGAGATATATAGTAATGAATGAAAAAGAATGAAATCCTACGAAAATTTTCGTAGTACACAGTTTTAGAAACTCACATTTTTAAATGATGTACTCCAAAACTTTATATGTTTAACAAAAAATTTATCCTTGGGTTGCTTAAATTGTCGCTATGTCAAAATTTTATTTTACATAACTCAAACAGAGATAATCCCGATTTTAACGTTACGATAAAAAGTTGCCAAAATTGGAATTTACGCTAGATTTATAATTTTAATTAGAAACGTTTCAAACATCGTTTTTAAATTTAATAAATATAAAAAATGAATGACTTACAAATATTTTTATACATTTAAAATATTCTAAATCTGATTTCAAAAGATTGAAACACAGAATGAGCATCTAGTATCGTAAACTGGTTAAATATAAATGAAAATAACATTTATTTCTGAGACTTTTTTTTATTTAAATCACCAAAAAAATATTTGAAAAGCACTATATTTCTCATTAAAAAAAGTATCAAACGAACCTATTTGAATCAATAATATCATATCTTGGTTGAGGATCTCCATCGTGATTATTCACATCATAACTGGCGTCTCTATCCTAGAAAAAGAACAAAAATTAGCGATATGCATCCACAAATTGAGTCAAAGAAGTATCCCATCTCCTTTCTTATCTAAAGATTCAGTTTTTCTCGTTATTTCGTAATGCATTAGCTTATTTAAATCGCAGAATATAAGAATTGAAATCAATAATTAGAATAGGAAAATGTATTAATATTAGGACAACTGTTTGTAGGAAAAGAAATTATTAATATTTTTTACACTTGTATAAAATTTGAGTGATTGATGTATCTAATAAATACTAATATATTTAAACAATAATAATGGAAAATAAAATTGCAACATTTGAAATAGTAACAAAGATGCACTTTTATATATTAAAAAAATGTGTTTAGAAGGAAAAATTTGGCCTGTAGCCCCTCTTATAATACTAACCATAAATCACTATGATGACGTCAGAGACAGCGCCCTCTGAAATCTTGTTGCCCTATGAGATCTAGCGACGGTATGCACTGCATACTTTGATCCATGCTCTAATTTATATTATAAACTTATTCGAAATTTTGTGAGTAAATTGTCTAACGCAACCGCTAAATAAATAACTGTTACACTAATTCGGACTTACTTTTACTTACAACCCTTAACGATCCCTACAAGTTTCGGTATTTTAAAAAGAATTATATTAGCAAAGATAAAATAAATTTCAAATATCATCTCCAACGGGATGAAGTTCAAAAAGTATAAATTTTTTTCCCGTGCAATAAAATAAATTGATACAGTATTTTCAAAAAAATAACAATAAAATTAAATTAAAAAATTACAAAAATTTAATCACTAACATAGTTTTTCGAAATATCTGGATGATCTTTTTCTAGCCCGTCGTCTAAAATTGTCACAACAATGCCTTTTCCGGTCACACCTTGAGCCCACGCATCTTGCACATTCATATCTAAACCTTCCCCACGGTTCTAAAAAAGAGAATAAAATTATCAAATTATTTCAAAAAATCATAAATAGAAATATTTATATTTAAAGACAAAAAAATATACATACAGATATAAATTAAAATAATGCATTCGATAAGTACATTAATAAATAGCATTTAAACATGCAATACCTTTCTCGAATAGCATTTTAAAAAATTGTTTTATTAAATATCTTTATGACTACACTTTTTCTCAAAGAAGGTTATAGCCATAATAAGACTCTAAAAATATGGATATCAATAGACAGGGGTGGATTTTGTTATTTTGAGGCTTTAGGCAGTGCACATTATGAGGCCATTCGTTTAACAATATGTTCAATTTAGAATTATATTTCAGTATATTTTTAACATTTTAATGATTTATTTTACACTAGCCGCCTTTGGCGACCAGTCGGTTCGCCAGTATTTCCGCTCGCTACAGTTTTCAATTAAATATTTTAAGTAACTAGTCTCTTAATAGATTCTCAAAAAAAACATTTTTAATCTTCAAATTTTGATAGTCATACCAAACTTATACTGTTGCTTAGATCGTTTCTATATATAATTTGCTAATTTGTTGTCATTTCCGGTAAAACTTCAACTTTAATTTAAAGTGGAAATGATGAAATTGCAATTAATATAAAGATATTTTTAAATAAAACCAAGCGTTTTATTTTATTTATCAACTTTATTGCTATTTATTTATTATTATTATTATTGAATATGAGTATTCCAAACAGAATCGCTCGGTATATAAGTCTTATGTGAACTACAAAATATTTTTCATAATTTATGTAATATCTCAAAGAATATTTCAACAAAAATTTCTCAGATTCAGCATAAAATTCAGTTTTTAGTTTTGCTTTCAAAATTCAGAAAAACTCAACACTTTCATAATCTTAGGCCAATTAATCTTGAGAAACCTGCGCGCTGATTGGCGTATTTTTTTGAAGTGATCGATGGAAAATCTAAAATTATCCTTTTTTTATTGAATAAAGATATTCAAATTTTCATAAAGCAGTCAGTTTAAGTGATTGATTCAGTTGATTGGAAATTAACACTTTTTATTTAAAATATTAGTGTTTCAAGAACATTTTGTTAATCGTGATTTCCACAGCAGAAGCTTTATGTAAAATCAAAAATTCGTTATTTATTAGAGCATTTATTGAATCAAGTTACATAAAATATAATTATTTTCCATTTAGACCATTTTAGCAGATCTGTGTCTTACTAAAGGCTTACAAATTAGCTGTGTCGCCCTGATTTGAATGGATATCCTGTTCATATTAAACAAAACTTGCCTTAAAATAAAACTGATTTATTGGATTAATATAGAAAGTGTGAAAGATCATAAAATAATTTTTCTTGAATTTATTTTTTAGAAAAAAGTAATACTTCTTATTTGTTTCATTTTATACAGACGATTTCATTTCCAAAAAGATTTAATTTATTTTTAATTGGAGCTTTAATCAATGTGATGGCAACACTTTGAAAAAAGCTAATTTTTCCCATGAATGCGAAACGTGCTCGTGCAGGTAAATTTTATTTTTATTTTGTACAAAAAAATTGTTGAAAAATATAGCTAAAATATTTATTTAAAAATTCATTAAAAATAGAAATTTAATTTTAAGGTTAAAACATTGGTATCATTTAAAAGATAAAATTTTGATCTTTAACTTCATGTAAAAATCTTTTTTGTGTGGTAATATTTTCGGAAGTTATAGCAGAAACACGTCAAAATTTCGCTTAATTTTTAAATAAATAAAAGTCTAATTAAAAATTCGAAAAAATAACCCCCAAGTGCACATTCCCGGCCTCCAAGGTATACACGTGCCAAATTTGGTAGCTGTAGGATGAATGATCTGGCCTGTAGAGCGCCAACATACACACACACACACATTGAGCTTTATTATAAGTATAGATTAATATTCGTTATTTGATTAGTTTTAAGAACAGTTTTTTAAAGGAACTATTTATTTATATATTGCCACTGAATATTACCCGCAACCACATTTGTGCATAATATTATTAAATTTGATCGGTTTTATAAATATTGAAATAATAAATTAATGGAATGAAACATAGAAGAGCCTCACAAATTATACAAGATGAAGTATTAATATTATCAATTATAACTGTGGATATTTCAAGGATAATATTTTATTATTCATAGAATTTTTTTTACAGATTAAGTTATGTGACAACTAAAAATATTAAGTCATTTTAATCGACCTGTTTAAGACGCTAAGGAGCTGCCTAGTCTGCCTAGTTAAAAATTCACCGCATGTCAAGAAAATAATCGAAAAAAAAAATGTCAAATCCTTTCACAACATTCTAACAGGTAGCAAAGAAGACTAAACAAGGAGAAAGCTCTTTAACAAACCAAAAAGGATACAATAAAATCTCAAGACAATTCAATGAAAGTAAGACTTAAAAATATGTTAATTGGGAAATCATATAAATTCCAACATTTTACATTATTGTGCACCATCATAATTTCTAATGTTAAATGCTGTAGATAAATGTCTAAATTATGTTCGACTCGACATCATTACATTAAAATGTACTACAAGATTATTTTTTACAGCATTTGTGTAACTCTATAGCAATGATTGCATAGAATGTAAATTATCGTTGCATTTCATGATTATACAATAATTTATTCGAAAGTGATTGTGTGCTGGAGTGAAATGACTTGAAGACACATGTTGTCTTTTATGTGGTTTATTGGTAACATCAACAACAAAAGGCACATGACGCCATAGTGTAGTAGGCCTAGAGAACTAGACATAAAATTTCTCGGGAGAAAGAGAGCCGAGATCACTCTCCTCCTAGTACACGAGTCAAGTTCGTTTCAACCAGAAAAAAAAAAAAAAAATACAAAACAACAACAGGGAGACCACGTGATACATGATTGGCAGCTAGCTCCGCCCAGGAAGATTATGTGGTTAACTGAATTCTTAACATAGAATGCATGATTGTATAGTATATATAATACTTGTCATATATATAATTGTCACGTAATTTCTCAAATTGTTTTGAATTTAATCAGAAAGCAAATACCTATCGAAATGAATGATATCAATCCTATAATTTTAAGCTAAATATTTTCGAATTGTTTAGTCTTCAATGGTATTGGAAATATATTTTATTTTTATATAAGCTATATTTTTTATATAAGCATATATTTTTCTTTTTATATAAGCTTTTCTTATATCACAATTTCAGATAAGCAATATTTTAAAATATTAATTTTAGAAGTTGCTGAAAAAAATGCAATGAGCAAATGTTAAAAAAAATATATATAAAAAAATTCATTAATTCAATAGATTGTACTCCGTTATTATTTGAAATAAGAATGTTTATATTCTTAAAAAAAATTCTGAGGTTAAATATTTTTAGAAAGAAAAAAATACGAATATTTTTAGATTAGAAATCAATTATCAATATTATTCAAAACAAACATATCATGCTATTTAACTTTTTTAAAAATTGAGATATTAATTAAAATGACAAAATTTAATTGTGTCAGAAGTTAACGAAAATACCGTCGCATTTGTTTTCACAGTTAAATGTTTCTCTTTCATTTAAAAAAAATCGGCAAACTTTACCAAAAAAAAACTATAATCATTCAAATAAATATATAATAAAAAGTTCTACATAAAACAATTAGATATAAGTAATATAACAAAATATCATAGAATCATTACTTTCTTTGTGGCGTCAGTAAGAATTTAAAAATATTAAAAAGAAAGGAGAAACATTTTAATTAATTCATAAAAAATTTTAAAAACCAAATATAAAGCATAATTATTACGCATTCATTAATTCAAATCCATTTTTTATCGGTTACTCAGAATATTAAAATATTTTTTCAATATTTTAGCTTTTTAGTGTCGTAAAATTAGGTGGAAATACAATAACGTTAATTTTTTCAGAATATTTTCAAGGATAAAGTTGTATTAATTTGATAAGGCACTATATTCTGACTATGACTGGAAATAATCTGAATGAGTTCAGATTTGAAATTATATATCATAAAAATGCACGTTTATTTCTTGATTAAAAAATTACAAATATTTATTTAACTTAATACTAAAAAATAAAAACGTGCATTTTTATTGTTGCTATATACAGAAAAAAACTCTAGAGATCTCATTTCCTTTAAAATTAATATCAAAGAAAAACTATATTTATCTCGAACTTTCAGCTGCATATAGATGGTGCCAACTTTAATGCATAAACCGAATTTAAGAAATAATTAGAAATTAATGACAAAATCACAACCAATAAATATAAGTTTAAAACAATACAAATTTGTTTTAAATTGGCAAATAAGAGTAAGTTATTCGCAGAATTTTTATGATTTCAAAAGCAGAACAAAAAAAACATTAACAACGAACCATGCAATAGTATCAATTCCTCTTATTCTGACATTAATAATTTTTAAAAATACACAAGCCATCAATAAAATTCTTTCAATTTCAATTTTACCTTAAAAAATAATAATATTATCAGAAAAGGGGAATTGAAATTGCTAAAAAAATATGAATAAGCTAAAAGTTATTACATTTACTTATCAGAGTATCTTATTTCTTATAAATAAAATAGAATAATTTTTTAATAAGCGCTTCAGTATCTTATCATATTAATAATAATGCCATAATTTTATTTTTAAACGGCAATAAAACATTGCTCTTTTCTGGAGCTTCATTGTTTTTACTAATAAAAAAACTAATCAAGAAAACGATTAATTAAAAAAAATTAAGGTAACCCATTATGTTTAAGGAATTCTATCAAACGATTTTTATTTCAGAATGAAAAATGAAAAGTATCAGCAAGCGAGGATTGATAGTACTTGTTAAAATATGCACGTGCTGAAAGTTATTCCATTAACGCAGTCAAGGCACCATAATTCTTAACACTAATCTTCGGAATATTGATTAAAACCTCGCTGAAAGTTCTTGTGATGTATCTCATTCCTTCGTTTCGAATCCCCATCGTGTACGTGTAATCTCATTAATTTTTGTTCATAACCATCCACTATCATTAAGTAGGTTGATGGAGCACGAAATGTCACGAATTTTTGATGCATCATTTTATCGTAATTAGCATTCAAAAGACATTGACGGAAAGGTTCTTTAAGGACGTTATTCTAATAAAAGGATCAATAAATTTGTCTTAAGATTCTTCGGCGAAACAATGTAGAGAAATTCCTTTGAAGCAGTTGTCAAGTTGTTAGGACCTCATCCGTATATCCAGTTTTCAACTCGATATTTTCGCATTTTCAAAAAATTTAAAAGAAAATTTTTTTAAAAAAATCTCCGATGTTGACGCGAAATATGATTGATCAAAATTCAATAAAAAGAAAAATGATAATGAAAGGCATATTCCAGATTATAATGAGGAAACAGAGACTTTGTTGGGCATTTGATTTCGGCTAGAAGTAAATAAACATATCTTGAACATTTATTAATTTTATAAATATATCAGATTCAGAATATGTGAATTTAAATGTGTCATTATCAATCTAAAAATAATCGATAATTATAATTTTCCCCTTACAAAATTGAAATTCACAAAAAAAATCAAATCCCAGTTGTAAAGAAGCAACAGACGTCTCCTTGGGCATTTCATTTAGGTTAGAAGTTGATATTTATGCTATAATCACCCATTTAGTATTTTTTAAGATACATCATACTCAAAATCTTTGTTGTCTTGTTTTTATGAATTTAAAAATAATCGATAATTTCAATTTTCCTCTTATAAAATTGAAATCGACAATGAAAAGTAAATTTCAAAGTATAATTAGGGACAAAGCATTTTATTAGCCATTTAATTTCGATCAGAAGTCTGTAATTAAAATTGAGAATGCAGATTTAGAAATTTTAAAAATATATCAAATTGAAAATCTATGAAATTAAATTTGCCTTTATCTATCTAAAAATAATCGATAACTATAATTTTCCGCTTATAAAATTGAAATCGGTAATAAAGAGAAAATTCTAAATTATAATTAGAGAAAAGAAATTTTAATGGCCATTCAATTTCCATTAGAAGTTTATAACTAAAGCTGCGAATGGAGATTTAGCAATCTTAAAAATACATAATAATGAAAATCTATGAATTTAAACGTCTTTATCAATTTAAAAAATAATCGATAATGATAATTTCCCCCAATTTTTTAAATGATAAATGGATTTTAATGGCAATGTTTAACAATATTTCTTACAGATAAAAATTCAAAATGTTATGGACATTACATATATAATTTTTTTTTCTCTTCCTTTCCCTTAGAAAAATCAATTCAACGAATGCTCTATAGAATATAATTCCATGCGCTGAATTTAATCGATAATGATAATTTCCCCCAATTTTTAAATGATAGAGATGGATTTTAAGGGTAACATTTAACGACATTATTTATAGATCAAGATTTAAAATTTTCATAGCCATTACCTACATTAAGGGTTTTTTCCCTTCTTTCCCTTGAAAAAATAAGTACAATGCTCTCTAGAATATCCTTCCATGCGTTGAGTCTGAAAATTGAGTAAACAAAAAAAAAATTGCATGGAAACTAATCTTATAATCTAGCACAAATATGAGTGTGCAAACATGATAAAACTAATTTCAGCTAAAGATCTTGGGTTAGAACATTAAAAATTTATTCTTTAGAAAAAAAAATTAACGCATAACAGTGAGCAGATAGCTAAAAGTGTCTTAATAGGAAGAACAGTTTCTCTTATTTTTATTTTTAAAAGTAGTTGCAAGCGTTATATGTATATACAATACGTAAGAATTAATCAAGTAAAAAATACTATTTTAAGCTTTATGTAGGCGTGAGTTTAAATTGCTGATGAGGTGTAGATGTGTGTTGAGTTTACATTATAGTTAAATTCTTAATTTTTGCTTTCCTTTTTATGTAAACAGTTTTAAAAACTATTTAATTATGTAGTAAAATTTACCATAGTTTTAAAAATTAAAAAAAAAGAATAAAATCTTAAGTAAATTAAAAATTTTAAATAAATCTAAAAATTAAAAAATTAAAAAAACATAATAGAATTTGGATTTTATTCATAAAATGAATGAAACTTGATTCACATTTAACTCGATATAAGTTTAAAAAAGGTTTTCAATTCCAATTCATTCCCTTGTTTAAAAAAGAAATTGCTTTCATAACCAAAATCCTTGCTTTACAGAGAAAATAAAATTTTAAAAAATCCCTGAATGAATGCTATCGAAAGGATAATGGCTGAGGGAAAAATGGGAAAACACCTTTAAAAACTTAAATAAAATTATTAAAAATTTAATCTTCACATACAATTTATATTTTCTTCCGTTGATTCATTTAACGATAATAAAAGAACCATTCAAATAAGAATAATCCAATAATCTACCCTGTTTAAAAAAATTAATACTTTTAATTTTAAAAAAATAAGAAAAATAAAAGATGAAAATGCGAAATAAGTAAACTACAGGAATGTTGACTCATTACTTATATTTATAATTAATTATTAATGTATTTCAAAAGAAAAGTCTAATTAAATAATTAAAATTAATAATTAAAAAAGATAATAATATGTAATAAAAGAATAATATAATAACAAAATGATAATTCAAATTAATGTATTTTTATAAATGTAGCAAATTTAATGAATAATTGAAATCCTATATGCTCTGCTTTCCTGTTAAAGCAGTTCAGATTTTTCTTTCGCGTGCAAACATTATTTATTTTGCTCAAAATAAAATATATTTAAAAACCAAAAATATTTATAGCTGCCAGCAATTTTTTTCAGCACCAATTTCAACAGCATTGAAAAAATAATTTACAGTAATGCATCGTTTATCGCATTTCAAGGAACTGTAAAACGATATGTAATCGAAATTTTAAGAAACATTTCTGACTAGCCGCCTTTGGCGACCAGCCGGTTCGCCAGTATTACTGCTCGCTACAATTTTCAATTAAATATTTTAAGTAACTGGTCTCTTAAAGGATTCTCAAACAAAACATTTTTAATCTTCAAATTTTGATAGTCATACCAAACTTATATTGTTTCGATCGTTTCGTTCAATTTACTATATATATTTTGCTAATTTGTTGCCATTTCCGGTAAAACTTCAACTTTAATTAAAAATGTAAATGACGAAATTGCAATTAATATTAAGATATTTTTTAATAAAACCAGGCGTTTTATTTTATTTATCATCTTTATTCTTATTAATTAATTATTATTATTATTGAATATGAGTATTGCAAACAGAATCGCTCGGTATTTAAGTCTTATGTTAACTTCAAAATATTTTTCATAGTTTATGTAATATCTCAAACAATAATTCAACAAAAATTTCTGAGATTCAGTATAAAATTCAGTTTTTAGTTTTGCTTTCAAAAGGGTTGAAATGAAATCAATAATAATATTTTGTTCCTGCTTATAAATATATTTCAAAAATTATGAAGTCTAAATTTAATGCAGTAAGGTATCATATTCTGATAAATATTCTGGACACACCAAATTTTAAATAAAGGAATGAATGTTTCTATTTTCCACGATGAACGAAGACTTATTTATGAAGTTTTAAATGTAAAAAATTTAGAAAAACTCACCATTTTCATAATCTTAGGCCAATTAATCTTGAGAAACCTGCGCGCTTATTGGCGTATTTTCTTTGAAACGATCGATGAAAAATCTAAAATTATCCTTTTTTTATTCAATAGTGATATTCAAATCTTCATAAATCAGTCAGTTTAAGTGATTTGAAATTAACTCTTAAAAGTCAGTGATTTAGTTGATTGGAAATTAACTCTATGACCACCATAAAATCTGTGCTTTCTCTTGTGGTGTATGCATTCTCCTTAATATACGATCGAATAAAACATCACATACAAAAGTACTACATTGAACAAACACATCAAAAGTAAACATAACATTTCAATAGTTGCTTAAAACAAAAGAGAGAAAAATTCAATTAATAAGCAGACGATATTTATAAAAGTACAGATATTTAGACTGGAAAATGAAATTATCTGAAATTAAAAACACGCGCAGACGATATTTACAAAAGTAAAAATATTCAAATCTGAAAAGGAAAATATATGAGTTATTCCATCAATAAATGCCATAAGTTTGTTTACATCTTCATTATTTTATGAGTCATTAAATATCAAAATGGATCCGGGACTGAATAAACACCCTGTATAGAGAGTGTAAAAGATCATAAAATAATTTTTCTTGAATTTGTTTTTCAGAAAAAATAATATTTCATATTTGTTTCATTTCCTACAGACACTTGCAGAAAATTATATTTTTGCAGATTTCATTTCCAAAAAGATTTAATTTATTTTCAGTTAGAGCTTTAATCAATGTGATGGCAACACTTTGAAAAAAGCTATTTTTTTCTCAGGAATGCGAAACGTGCTTAATCCTCATTTTTATTTTTTACGAAAAAAATTATTGAAAAACATAGTTAAAATATTTATTTAAAAATTCATTAAAAATAGAAATTTAATTTTAAGATTAAAACAGTAGTATCATTTAAAAGATAAATTTTTTATCTTTAACTTCATGTAAAAATCTTTTTTGTGCGGTAATATTTTCGGCAGTTATAGCAGAAACACGTCAAAATTTCGCTTAATTTTTAAATAAATAAAATTCTAGTTAAAAATTCGAAAAAATAACCCCCAGGTGCACATTCCCGGCCTCCAAGGTATACACGTGCCAAATTTGGTAGCTGTAGGTTGAATGGTCTGGTCTGTAGAGCGCCAACACACACACACACACACACACACACACACACACACACATTGAGCTTTATTATAAGTATAGATATAGATTATTACAGATTGAATGCTACGGATCCAAATCCATTCAAAAGTAATAATTTTAAAATTTGTTAAAATAGCTTTATTTGAAAATTAAAAGCTTATTATAAATATGAGAATAATCGAAACTTCATTGCATTTCTTGAGAAATGATAACAAATATTCTTTTTATTCAATTTATAAGTATGCAAACAAGCACTTCATTGCACAATTTCCAGTCATTTATTAAGACGCTTATTGTCTGTAAATATTGATTACAATATTAAGAATCATTTTAAATTTATTTATTGCATTTTCACCTGTATCTTGACAAACAGATTTAATTCGAAGTTTTAGAATGGAGTTCATTGCACCATTAAAGGTAAGAGAAAAAATTTCTTCACACTCTTCGCCATTGCCACTTAAATAAACATCAGATAATTAATCGTATATAAGTTTATCAATTGCAAACGATTTCGAAATAATGATGTCCTTAATAAAGCTCAGAAATTCCTAAAAAATGGTCTTCAGTCTCAGGATATTCCAAACATGAAAAATGATATATAATCGAAACTTCGTATTGTATTAAAAAATCATTTTATTATTACTATATATACGAACATATAGTAATTGTGATGAAATGTCGAATAAATGAGATGCGTATAAGCAGTACCTTAATGTATTTTTATAATGTGTGTATAAATATGAATCCAAACCTTTTACCTTCTCGTATTGCCATGTCATATAATTTAGTGTCGAGGTATTTCAACGGCAAGCATTTCTTTCAAATTATTTGATCCTAATATAATAATGAAAACAACGGGATGGGGGATGGTAATTCCTGTCAATATTTTCTTACAGTTATACAATACTAATCATTTTGCATTCAGATCGTAATATCAGTATATACAATAGTCCATAGCCACCTGTAACGCTAGGTGGAGTGAAATATATTCCCGTTATTTCGGTCTGTGTCGTTATCGGATGAGAGATCTTACCTGTTTGTGGCGTATGGCAAAAGGTTTCATTTTTTTATGGTATGAGAATAAAGTGAAACATGAATAAAAATTAGTTACTCGTTATATTTTTCACTCACGGATCGAAAAAAGGTTATTGCTAATATTTTCTTCATTTTATTTTTTTTATTTTACTTTTTTGTATTCAAAGTATAGACAGATGTTATAATCGTCAAAAAAAATAATCGAACTTGATATTTTGGCTAATTTCCACTTTTCAAATCTCTTTGAATTCGAAAAACAAAGTTTTGGTGTTATGTCTCTGTGTGCACAATAACTCCAAAAAGCTTAAAGATAAGAGCAAAAAACTGAACAAATTTGTAAATTTCTATTAAATTTTGAAGGAAATCCACTCAGAGGAAGGCAGTCTGTTTAGCTGTTTGAATACAAGTTAACTCTATAACTACAAACTAAAAAAGCAAAATGTAAAGAAGTACATAGATAAAATTTATCAAGTAGGTTTAGAATCTAAATTCTTCTCAAATTTTGCAGAAAATCCGTCAAACGATTCATTATCCGTTGGCCAGTACATTCGCATGCGTGTAAACGTATTGACTTAATTCAATGTATGTGATCTTGTGACTACAACTGTAAATCTGTGGGAAATTTTAACCTTAATCGATCAGGGAAAAAGCGTCAAAAATACATATTCGCATTATAGATTCAATAAAAATATTAGAATCACGTCAAAGATCTATATTTAGTAACTATTCTGTGCCAATATCACGAAAGACATTCGCGGCTTTACCAAAGGTTTCCAATTTTATGCAGGGAGATTGAATTATAATCTTTATTCGAGAGTATGAGAGAAATTTTCGGGCGGACCACTTCCGCTGTTTTAAATTTTAAAGGAAATAGACACTTGTTTATTATGATAGTTAAAAATCCATTTAAACAAAATATTTCCCTTCAGATATTATAACAATTGACAATTTTTTTAGCAGCAAACGAATTGTGTGAAGAAAAAAGGCTAATTCTTCAGTTACAATCAAGTCACCAAACCAATTTACCTTTTACACTTTTTTCTTGACTGAAGGGAGGTTTAGAAGATACGGCGATCCCTCTCCTTAGTACGTCGAATAATATTTTTTTTAATTCTATTGATTGAGAAGCGTTGAACTAATCGCGTAGCAATAATGTTCAATGATGTTGTCAGGGATGTTCGCAGGACATCTAATGATTGTCAAATAAGTCAAAAGAACGATTTTTTTCGTATCATGTGCGGTAGTGTTTTATACGTGTAGGTGTAATTACGAATTGTTATTTTGATTTCTATTTTCCTTAACATTATGAGTACCGAATTTTGAATTTAACTGTGTGTAACAGAAATTAATATCGAAAATCAAATTTTTAAAAGAAATTCTTTACAAAAATCATTCATATCTCAAAATGTGTTCTTTGAAACTGGCCCATATAACCCATCAGAACGGAATAGCAATATATGCCAAATTTAGAATCAGGATATAAAATACTTTTTAATATATTTTCTAGAAAAATATAATATAAAATTCTATTGACATTTCTTAACAAACAACAACAGAAATAATAATAATAAAAATAAAAATGTTCGCAATCTACGCAAAAGAAACTGGCAATGCCATTTGATGGCTGTATATAAATATTCCTTTTCCTCTCGCTATTGACAGAAATAATAAAATCTGAAAAACTCCACGGAAAGAAATCAGAGAAAATGGGGTTTCCATGTCAAACGACGTCGGAAGAAATATCGAGTGAACAGCAGATCGGTCAAGGGGCTCATGTCTATGGCGACCTCGAGTGCACATTGAGCTCTCCATCAAACTGCTCAATGTGCTGTATTTAGATTTGTTTTTTTACTACGTAAGTCCGGGCAGAACTACCATTTCCGTCTCAAAAAAATTGAGAGGGGAGTGAAAGACGTTGGGTTGATTTATTCGTCGACAGGAGGAAATATTCGGAATCCATGTAGCGGATATAGAGTTTTATTTGAAAGTTGGACGAGGGTGTGTGTTTAAAAAAGCAATTCGAAAAGGGAGAGATATGATTTCATTCTTTTATGAAAATACCATCATAGATAATATAAAAATGAAAACAGACAGCTATTTTAATTTTGATGTCAATAAACAAATAAATAAATAACATTTGTCAGGCTAATTCGGATAACAAATGAAAGAATTCTCTGCTTATCTTTAACTCTACTAATAATAAAGGAGAATGACCATATATGTGTATGCTAGCACTCTACAAGAGAAATAACTAGACCTAGAGAGAAGAAATCTGGCACAAAATGGCGTTTGAAAGGCATGAATGTGCACTTTGGAAGTAGAGTTAATTGAAATTTTTATTCATTATGAATTAAAAGAAAAGTTGGTCTTTTTTTGCTAATAATTTCTAAAAATGTTATAGCACAAAATTATTGTTACATCATCAAAAATTTTGATTTTTTTTATGGAATCAATTTAATTAGCATACAGTTTTTTTTCTAATTTTAATGCATTTTTTAAAAAATATTTAAGGTGTCTTTAACAACGACACCTTTGATTATTATGAAATTCAAATTGCTTTCCATGTAAACTTTTCCATGTAAATCATTTTATTCTGCATTTTTCCTAAAGTTGATAAAAAAAATATGGAGATTTGGCTTTTTTTACAAATTAAATATACGAATTTCATTTATTTAAGTAAAATATACAAATAATGCAAAATAAATATACAAAAAAATTTTAAAATGTATCAGCACTTACTTTTGACTTTAAACCTTATCGATAATTACCACAAAAATAAAAATAAAAATGCTTTAGATAAAATTTATTCTCAGGAAAAAAGTACAAAAACATCATACTTTGATTATTAGAAATACAGAAAAAAACACGATAAAATATATGTACTTACAAAGAAAACGATTTGAATTTCATATCAACAATCAAAAGTATCGATATGAAATACAACTAAAACATTTAAAAAATATATTAAAATGGCAAAATTATTTGTACTACAATTAAATTTGTACACAGAAAAGTGTCTTCGAAACCTCAGGCAGTTTATATATATATATATTGCATAATCCTCCAGCCAATTCCCAGGTAAGACAAGCAATACACAGATGCTCCTTGCAGTCAAAAACTCCTTAGAGACGCATTTTAGATTAAATATATCCTGCTCTCTTTCCAGACATGTTATGCAATCTCTTAACTCGGTAAATTTTGGATGAGATGTTCCTCTCAGCGAGCGATGCAGAAGTGGAAGAAGCGATTTTGAGATCAGTTTTCTAATCTCATTTACAGGATAACAAGTCACGACGGCTTCCTGCAGAGGTCGTTGCTTGTCAGGAAAAATAAAGCGAAGGAATGACTCGAAGGAAGAAAAGCTTAACACTGATGACAACGGAGTTGGTGCTGTGGATTCTCATCGGATTTTTTCCGAAAGCTATTTACTGGGATCTGAACTTTTTAAAATGAGTTACTTAATATCCGAAATTTATTCTTCTTTCGTCGTATCGGTAAGACGAATACTGTGGATTAGCAAAACTTAGTTTTGAATTTGACTGAGGAAGATTAATTTCTTTTCAATGAAATTCAATTTCTAGCATCCTAGTTGAGTAAAGCATCGTCTAATTCAGGAAAATGAATTGAAGCAACAATATTGCAGGATAAATCTAACTATGCTCTTAAGTGTTATTGAAAAAAAAGAAAAAAAACAGATGTATGGCCAGTTGATATTAATAAATATAATCCAGTGTGACCTTAGATATCTAACTAAATCTACATGTTTAGTGATTAATCTACATGTTAGTCATCAGCAACGAATTGTTTTCTGCATGCGGGATAGTTTCGAATTTCGTTGATTTTCCTCTAAGTGAAACACAAATGTGGAATAATTTCTCCTGAATTTCGCTCAAAAATGCCATCTCCTCTTAAGACGCACCGTTAACATGCTCTAATGTCGTTTTGATCAACAGAAGATATTTCTCCTTCATCACGAGGCTTTAGTTTAGTTCAGTTTAGTTATATTAACCCCCGTTTTAAAGCAACCCTAGGACTATTTTGGGACGGACCTCGTAATTTTGAACCGCAGTCAGATGTCCAGGACGACACCTGAGCTGACATCATGAGGTTTTGACACGTGGATTTAAGGCTCACAGTGGCTTGTTGGAAACATTTTCGCTCCCTGGATATGAGAATCTTGGATTGGGAACCCGATTCCACCTACGTTCAGGATTAAATGTCCCACCAATATTGCACTATAGAAGTTTGAAGAAGAAAGTACTTATTTAGGTGTCATCCTCGTTATATGACCAAGGTTCGAAATTACTGCGTCCAGCTCAAAATAGTGCAAAGGTTGCTTCAACACCATTTTGGAAATGGAATGTTATTGTAGTTAAACTAAATATGTGGATTTAGTTAGATATGTTAGATCACATTGGATTAGATTTACTAAGATCAACAAGCAGTTAACGAGTCTAATTATTTTAGTAGGAACATTTGTATTTTTTTAACAAGAAAAAGGAACAACTTATGTCAGTCACGTCAAGAAATAACAAGTGTAGAATGCTAATTTAACCATAAAAAAGTGCCAAATTAGAATTCCTTACGTATATTTAATTATTACATATCAAAGTAGTTATTCTATATCTGAGTTACAGGAGCGAACCGAAAAGTCCCAAACAATCAAATCAACAATTTCGCAAGATAATAATTTTCTTCTCACATTAGATGTAAATTCTCTTTGCTATACTACGTGTCAAATGATTATGTGACGTTTATGATTTGTTTGACATAAAAAAAGGTTAGATACTTCGCCTTTCCACTTTAATGCAAGCATGGAAAATTATAAAAGTAATAATAAAATAATTTTTAAAGGAAACTTTTACATCTCAATTCTAAGTAAATAAAATATTTTAAATAAATGAAGTTTTTTCTCATAATTAAATTTTATTGTTTTATCTTAATTTCCACAGATTTAAACATGAAATTTAGATAATTAACATAGAAGCAACGAATGAGATATTTAAATGCTAGTAAACTAAATAACTGCTTTTCTTTTTTGTTGACAAAAAAATATAAATATTTTTTTTTATAATTTCTCCTGATTCAGACATATAATTATGACTTATTACTATTGGTAGTCTAACATACCAACCATCAAAATATACAACAAATTTCAATTCGAACAAAAGAAATGACAAGAAAATAAAATAATATTTACTATAACAAACAACAAGACACATTAAATAAAATTCTCCGCACCGAAATTTATTTTTAAGAAAATGTAAATCAATCAAAATAAAAATGAAATATTTTCTTTCTACAATATTCTCCTTCCCTTTACTTAAACATAAATAATGCATTTCACATTATTCAAAAAGCGTATTTAAGTTCAGATGGGTTTTTCAATGCTTTTAGCGTAAATCAATTTTCAAAGCTTTCAATTCAATTTTTTACTGACTATTTAGATAAAAATAAGTAAGAAAAAAGATGATGGTTTACGAAATTAAAAATTAGATTATGTTACTTTTCGATTTGATTAGCTTAGCATAGAAAAAAAAGGAATATAAAATATCAAAAATCTTCATAGTCCTCAATTTGGAAGGCGGGAATGAATGAAGAAATAGATAATCATAAAAAGCATCTTGTGTCAAAAAATTTCGAAAACTATATTATTGATTGCTCAATAAATAAATTTTATTTATTTAATCAGCAATTATTCTGGAATGTTTTGCTTTTTAATTCTTAGAGCAGGGAATTAAAAGAAGGCGGCAAATTGAAGAATAATATATCTGGGATGTTTTTAGATTAAAGATATTAAGTATTATATTCAAGCTTTATAACATTTACAAATTTTTATATAGATAACACGCGTGAAAAAATTTACTTTCGCACATGTTGATATACTCAAATTTTTATCTCAAAATAAAAATTCCTAATGCGGCAGTTAAGGCATAAATTATAAAATAAAATCATTTAAAAATTCCTGATCAAAAATTGAAATTGGAAATTATTTGGTATAATTAAAAAATAAGGCACGTAGTTATATCTAGCGTAATAGGTGCGTAGTAGTTAATTTTTAAAAAATTAGCTAGTTAACAACAGCAATTTAAATTCCGAATTATCTATTTTTTAATTTAAAAAAATATAAATTATTTAAGTATATTAAATATAATTTTTGCGAAGATACTTTTCGTCGCTTCAATATTTTTTTTTTATGAAAATGAATTTGCGACTTACTAAATAAGATTTTTTTTGAATGAATGGCATTGTTCCTAATTAAGGATAATTTTTTAAAACATGGAACAATGCATGATATAAAATACCAAAAGCATGGCATAAATACTAATATAAAAGCTTTGATTAGAAAACTGAATCGACTTAATTCATTTCATTCTTTGCATGGCAGGAAAGCACATGTGATTAGAAACTGTATGAATTATAACCAAATGCTGAGAACAATATCCAACATGAGTGATGATTTTCCTTTTCCCTTGCCACTATGCACATCTATAAGGATATAAAGGAATTCAGAAATTAAGGAAAATACTGCCTCACATGAATCCTTACTGGAGCCTGAAAGATTTCACACATGAATCCTTACTGGAGCCTGAAAAATTTCTCACATGAATCCTTACTGGAGCTTGAAGGATTACTCACATGAAACCTTACAGGAGCCTGAATACCTTAAATCTACGATTTCTATTTAGTCAAACGACAGGAACTTTGATTTTTCAATTATCAGTGACATATATCCCTCCTCCCGAAACATAAATGCAACATGATAATGGTTATAAGCTGATTTAAAAAAATCTGTGAATTGCGTGCATGATGATGCAAACATCATTTTAAACGCTCCACAGGACAAAATGTTGAACCTAGAGCTATAAATTTTGGCAT
Source organism: Argiope aurantia (assembly GCA_026543865.1). Classification (NCBI taxonomy): domain Eukaryota; kingdom Metazoa; phylum Arthropoda; class Arachnida; order Araneae; family Araneidae; genus Argiope; species Argiope aurantia. The sequence continues at coordinate 78,292 of JAPMOR010021442.1, forward strand.
GTAGTCACTTTGAGAATAATAATTATTTACTAAAAAAATATTTTTTTAATTCCAATTAATTTTTTTAATTTTACAATTTTAAAAATTAATTAAAAATTTAAAGTTTTGCCTCAATTAATTTCGAATTCAATATATAACATATTATTTATACTATTTTTATAATTTTACTGTTATTTATATTTATATATAATTTTTATTTTTACTATTATTTATACTATTGAATAATTTTTATACTATTTTAAAATTAAAAAAAATAGTGTTTTATTTATAGCAGTTTAATTTCCCTTACACCTTTTTTTGATTTAAAACAATTGAATATTTAAGAATTACTCTTCATCATAAACCCAGATGAAATTTTAGTGGGTCTTATGGTACGTTAGCGCCATTACCCACGATTATTTAAAACTATGAACAGGTGGGGGGGGGGATAATTTTTTCACAAGTAGGTGAGATCTGGAAGGGAATCGAGGATTGTCAGGGTTGTGAAGAAGAGTAGAGACACGGGTCAATCTTGTTTGAACATTGTGCTTACATATACATACAATTAAATAAAATTTTTGAATGTGTGCGTTGAATATGTCCATAATTAAGTAAGAGTATTAAAATAATAAGAGTATAATATAAAAACAGGCGTACCGAGGTCGAAAACAATATTGAGTTTCGCCAATGTTTCGGCATAGAGATTCGAATGACGTTAAACTGTTCGGTATTATCTACTGTCTAATTAAATGAGCCTTCTGTTTCAGAAACGTATTGTCCTCGTGATTTAATAAAAAATCCTTAAAAAAATTAAATGTTTGCGTATTGCCCGTAATTTTTAGATCAGATTACAATGTGATCTGAATATAAGAATGATTTAAGTTTAGCTCATAAATTTTAAAAGAGATAATTTGAAGAAGCACGTACGACACACAAGCACAGAGGTTAGGGTATAATTTTCTATTAAAAATAAGCATAGTTATTAATTTACTAAATTAATAAGAATTTTCCATGTACTTCATCAAGTCCTTCTATCCAATTTGATCGTTTGAATGTTCTCTTTCCTTCAAATTAATAAAAAGAAAAAGAAAATTTTGGGAAATTTGATTTTAAAGATTCAGCATGTATGTTTTACATATGCATATGTAACTGCCACGTTTCCAAATTGAAAATGGTACATTAGATCAATGTTTCAGTTTTCTTCCTCTTACTTCTCGAACAAATCTATTTTCAGGCGCGAAAGATTTTAAAATATATTATCTCTATTATAATCGTTAAAATTGTGGAAGGAAATGTAACATTCATTACATTTTACACTATGAGGAAAATTTTAAAAAGAAATAGATAATTGCCACAGGCAAAAATCTCTAATTTGATCACGAATGATACTGTATTAATCTCTGACTTTATATCAGGTACACAAAACTGATACAGGTGCTCGATATCAGTTTTCTGTACTCGGTTGATAACCTTCTCGACTTCATTCGTTTCCATTCGGGTGGTTCTACATCAGTGTAATACAAATTACTAAGTCGATATAGCGTTGCTCACCGTTTTACCTCGGTTTTTCTGCATGGGTGGTATTTTTTGTTTACATATATTTCATTCCTAGACATTATTGTTCTATACCTCTATGTAACAGTGTACATGTAACTGCAGAATCCCTGCCTTCTCCTATACTAATTATATCAACAAAGTTCTTCCTTTCCTCTTTTCATCCAACTGTCAGTCACTGTCAAAACCAAGGTAACTGACACATTATCATCAATAATTCTTCCAAAGAAGTGAAATCCGAATTTAGAATCACATTTGTATCAGTATCTATCTACTATCAGTCCTGGTGCTAGTGGGAGAATAGATATTCATCCAGTATTCGATTTCATTACAAGAAAGAAAAAAAAGGAGAATCGTTTATCGATCTTATTAGGTACAATCGAATATCAGTATAAATCTGTACCTTACGCAGGAGAACTAATATCAACCAAACCTTGATTTGGTTTTGGTGTTGTAGACAACGCATGTCAAGGGTATTTTTAGACTTAATATGCCCCATAAGGTCAATGAGTCCAGTTTTATATGCTTTCTTTAAACTATAAAAAAAAAACTTTCCTTTAAACTATGGTTTCCTTAAATCTTTGAAAATCGGACAAAAATCGGATGAGAAAGGAGAGTAAATTGGACAACTAAAATCGGATGAATGAAGTATTAATTAATTTAATCTAAATGCTATTTATCAAATAGACCGCGCTATGTTGCTTGTCTATAGAATAACTTCGTAAAATGGATTTCATATCTCATTTTATAATTAGATAGCTTAGCTCGAAACGCTGATTAATCATCTCACAATTCATTAAAAATTCACCTTTAAAGCACCTTACAATGCAATTTCTCGCCAAAACAGGAGCCCAGTCTAACCAAACACTCAGCCAGCTATTAGATCTTATCTCGTTTCCCTGCATAGTGGCAGCGTCCGCCGTTGAATAACGATCCGCCAAGACAGAGATGTGCTCTATCTTTTCGCAAAACGCTTTCTGTTTATTTATATTTATATTATTTTTCTTACATCTTCCGCACGCTTGGACCCTGGGGTGATAAATTATATTTGCTGACGCCCTTTCTCTGCGCTCTTGTTTGCCAAGACTGCAAGAATTGTCTCCGTTTTACGAGGGATATTGTAAATGAAGATCGCGGGGGAAATATGATAACAGGGTCCTTTCTTTATTATTAACCAGGGGGAACATTATAATGCTAAACAAAAAGCTCGTAAGGAACGTCATTCTCAACAAAAATAATAACAAAAAAAAGAGAGCAAAGTCGTTTTGATGGAGAATAATAAAAACAAAGCATTTTTCTTTCGGTAAATTACTTCGTTTTCGTGTCAAGGCGATAGTGAGGATGAAGACGATAGGAGAAAAATACTTTTTAAGTGAAGCAGTTTTAAATGAAGCAGTTTTGAAGTTGCGATATAATGAAATATAAAATTGGGCAACAAAAACTTATCAGTTTTTATGGATTGTGTGCGGCAAGGATTGAATAATAATTGAAAAATACATAATCGGACCTGTTTTGCTTAGGTAGAATTTGAGAATAAGGTTGATAGAAATTGAGGGATCGATATGGCTGGTTTGCATCAAAATTCACCGATTCTTATTTGCATTTTTTTATCTTATATTTTTGAAAAGTTGTATTTCTACTTTTTTACTGATTTGCAAACTGTTTTTGGGTAAATATATAATACATAAAGATTATCTGAAAAGGTTCAGAAACATTCTTGAATGATATTTTGTCATTTTTTTCCTGTGATTTATATAAAAAAGCATTAAGTTAAATTAAATTTAAGTTATATTATATATTTTTCAAAATATTGGAACTCATATTAATGCACTATTTATCAAAGATAAAAATAAAGAATCAAATATTAGGTTATGTTTGATTTATTTTCACTAATTAGCTTTCCTCTAAGCATTTGAAACAAAGCGAATTGTTGTTATAAAATAAGCTGCAATACACACAATTTAATTTTTTTGGCGTGTATCAAACACATGCTTGGCACATGCAATATTAATAAGGGAAAAAATGATGAAGTAATTTTCAAAATCTTTTTGCATTACTTCATTGTTTAAACATATGATGAAAATCTTTCAGATAGCTTATTCCGAGTTTGAGTTATCATACTCCGAAGTGCAAGAATAGACAGATCGTCAGTTCTTTTGGGGATTTTAAATTTTAAATGAATCTGGAATTATAATAATAAGTCCATATGCCCAATTTCATCCACTGAATTATCTGCATTTCTGAATTATCATATTTCGACGGACACAGACAGATTACGTTCAATATTTAACGGAAATCTGCAATTTTGGTGAAAAGGCAATATACTAAATTTCATGCATCAAGCTTGTTGCTTTTTTATAGACAGAAGTTAACAAATAGAAACACATTCACAAATCGAAGTGTTTTTTTTTCTTAACAGGGGACGAATACAAGCACGCAGATTCATCAAAAAAAAAAAGAAGTGTTTTTTTTTAACGATTTCAGTACTTTATTATTCTATACATCTTATATAGAATATTATAAATAATGACACATTAATTTTTAAGGGAAAATAACGTTTTTAAAATAATGAAATTATGTCTTCTTTACGTATGGTACAAATTATATCCATTCATTACGACACGTTAACATTATTTTTTATTATTTTAACATTATGATAGTTCATTTATTTTTATTACACCACTATTGATTTTTACATGACTTAAATGACATCCAGCTATCTGATGCAGATTTTCGGACCCAGAATCAGAAATATGGGAATTTGAAAGTCGGTTCTAATGAAGATCCGTTGTATTTGTAGTTCTGATACATACTAAATTCATCTTGTCTCACGCTGGAGCGGTATAGCAGTTCATACGAGGCGGTTCACTCCTCGTATGATAAATGGGTAACCAAACACAATTCAAAAGAAATCCCATCCAAAATAAAACTCGAATGTTTTTATATTGTTACAAGAATAAAATTAAAACTAAACTTTATGCACACGCAATGACATACATACCCAATACCAGTAACAACAGTGCCACCATACGGTGTCATTCTGAAAACTTGAAATGAAAGATGAGGCAGTTAACAAGAGACCAAAGCTTAAATTTGATTCATGGTTAACTGATAATCTAAATTTTTACCTCTATAAATACAGAGTATTTGTATCATGTGAATAACTAATGTTAAAGAAATAAGTTAAATAATTTTAAAAATAACTAGCTAATATCATATTATGGCAAATAATTCTTTTAAAATATTTTCTAAGCGATCATTTAAATTAGAACCTAATATCAATAAAATGAATTATAATTTACTATTTGTTAGTTGATATTGGTAACAGTCATTTTAAAACGTAATATTTAACCTTCTAACCACCTTCAAATATATATTTCTGAAGTCACATAAATCGCGTTATTAGTTTTGATTTTATCGGCTATGAAAATCATTTTTATATATTTGCTATTGAAATGATTTCTAAAAATCATCGAGCATTTTGAAAAGATAGTCTGTCTTATGCATGAATTAAATAGAAAGAAATAATTTATTCTAAAGAAAAACAAAAACAAATTAGATATCTGAGTCTTGATTTTTCAGTGTAAAGAGCATTTAAAAGATCATCATAAGGAAAAAGAAAAATACTATCTCAATAGAAATTTGAAGTTTCATCCCCTGTCCTATAATTAGGGTAAAGAGCAAAGGAAGATTATACATTTCCGCTAAACAGCATCAAACACATCTGGCCTCTTAATTTTAGTTTAATCTTTATTGCAGCGCAATATTTTCGCTCCATCAAGCTAATGGGAATTTAACGCCCAACCAGAGTGGGTAATGATTCAATAAAGATTGGAGCTGGGACTCTTTGAAAAGCGTTTAAAGATTCCAGAAAGAGACTATATTTATTCTGGCTTTCTATAAAAAAATGCAAACGATTTTTTTCTCTTTCATAACAGAAGCGAAGATCACATTGGTTTCGTCTGAAGCTCAAATTTTATAACAGAATTGCATACAGATATTCTTTTGGATCGATTCGATAATTGTATTAAGATAAGAAATTATTTTAAAATATGATTTAAATCAGTGATACTTAGTTCTTTTTATATAATATAAAACATTCATTTCAACTGTTCTTTTTTAAATATTGAATAGATTATTTGAAATAAATTAATAACCAATATGGAATGTACAAATTTTCTTATTTTATATTTTCCAATAACAACGAAGAGAAAGACTTGTACACGAATTTTTTTTCTGTCCTGTTTACCAATAATTTAATATTGCTAGGATTTTCAATTTCTGTTTTGCTTTTCCAAGCAAATTAATTTTATTTATTTATTCAATTATTTAAAGATTGTGTACTATTTTAGAATTCTATTATAAATCATTGTAAGCTTCTATATTTTTGGTTACATCGAAATATAAATTTTACAAACAAAGAATTAAAGATTAAGATTATTATATTTTATTTTAATATTTTTATTTGACATTTCATTTAATTTAATTTCAATAAATATATATTTATATATTTCATTTAATGTAAGTAAAAAATATATATAAAACTGTATTATTATTTCCAACTGTTTCGATTCGTTAATATTTCAAATTTACATTACAAAATTATTATATGATATTTATTGAGATTTACCTTTTATAGTTAGCATTGAATTATAGTTTTATGTTATAAACATCCTATAAATTTGAAATATTAAGAATTTGTTTTTTAAACATACAACAATTAACATTCTTTTAATAAAATAACCTTGCATTTATAAATATTAATTAATAGCAGAATTAAATTCTTAATAAATTCATGCACTTCTTTTTATACTATTATTATATTTACATTTTAGTAGTAAATTTGTCAAAAATATACCAAACAGTATTAAAAGCACATTTTTTTAAATGATGAAGAAATAAAAAAATGAGTATATATATAAAAAAAATTAGAAAATGCAAATTTATTAAGAAACGATGAAAATATTTTTAAAACGCCAAATTATAGATCCTATTTAAATCGAAAGCCAAATAAAAGCTTTCTCAAAAAATAGAAATATTAAACTTAAAAATAAATTCAATCCAAATCATAAATAAAACGTGTTTTTTTTTTCTTTCAAAAAAAAAGTATATCATTCCATAAAATTTCATATTAACCAAATTTAAAATCTAAATCCAGAAAATCTAACTAAAAAGTCAGGTTCATCAGACTATCGTCCCACTTATTAATCGATCAGACCTTTCACGGAATATTTTAAATTTCGAAGAAATAACATTTCCAAGAGGCGATGAATTATTCACAAAACCCATGCATTAAATCGGAAATTAAATATATCCAATGAAGTCCTAAAGCAAGCTACTTTAAATTCCCGGCTCAAAATTTGATTGGATAGCGTGACGCCTGCGTAATTAATGAAGTGCGTTGCGGAACGATAGCGGGCTAAAACTACTTGATGTTGTCGCGCTATTGACAATTACGAGACATCACTTCCACTAATCAAGAAAATTCAGGGCGAATGAGCTTTTGAAATTTATTCGTGAATAAAATCGATGCATTACAGCTGCTGTTACGAACGAGTTCGAATCTCAATTGAATCTCGCTTAGTTTGAATCGAGTACAGTTCGTAAAGTGAAAATGGATCTTTCGTAAAAAAAAAAAAAAAAAAAAAAAAAAAAAAAATCCACTAATAAAAGGAAAAGTGTGTGTGTGTAATGATATTTTAAAATCTAAATTAAATTTGATTCATATTTTAATTTAGCCCATATTTATCTCATTCTAAAATGTTCTCTTATTTCCTGATCCAATTCCACCTTTTTTATTTAATTAATGCTACTGAAATTCTGTAAAAATGCTTAGAGGTTCTCACGCTCCGAGTGAAGGGATAAAAATCTGTCAAGTTAAGTGAATTCTTTTAAAAAATACCTACATTCCCCTTATCTAAAACGACACGTAAGGAAATCCCTATTAGAATCTCATAATATATAATCATTACGGATAAATATTTCTCTCACTTTTCGCTCTTGTGTCGTATTGTAGATTGACATACGATTGGGCTAGAACAACTAAATTTGACTCAAATATGGTTTTGACTGTGAGAATATCACATTAAGTTTTAATTATAATTTATTAGAAAAGTAAGAGTATTCGTAATCTTTCTTTTTTATGACAATTCATTTGATTAATTTTTGCATATTCCTTAAAGGCAAGAATTTGAATAACTGAATAATTCCCTACATTCGTTCTTTTTTTAATTTCTCGTATGTGTAAAATAAAAGAAAAATATAGTTATCGTCAAAAAATTCGAGATTTTGACAAATTTCCACGTTTTAGACCCCCCCCCCAAGTTCGGAAAACACATTTTTGTTAAATGTCTATCTGTCTGTCACAAAGATAACTCAATAACGCTTTGAGATAGATAGATGAAATTTGATATACGGTCTTTATAAGGAATTTGTAGATTTCTATTAAATTTTGTGTAAACACATTTCGGAGGAAGTCTATCTGTCCGGCTGTTCGAATAGAAGTTAACACGATAACTACAAAAAGAAGAGAACTAGATAGATAAGATTCAGTACACAGATTTACAATCTACAGTGTAGATAAAAGTTTGAGTCAAATTTAACATAGGGCACACCGTCTGTCGATCTGTACTTTCAAAAACATGTAAACACGATAACTCAAAAACATAATGATATAAATTCAGTGTGTGCAGTAAAAAAAAAATCAATCTTTGAGTAACCACGTTTACAAACACGTGGGTAGACAAGTAGATTTCTCTGTATTTAACATAAATCTACAGCTTTGATATAAAAACATATACCAAATTTTGTTCTTATATTTATTTCAATTTAGGAATTAGTGTTCAAACAGATATAATACCAAAAATGGGTCTTCTGACTTAAAATTATCTTGGAAAATAGAAATTTATCAAAATTTCGAAGTTGAATTTTTCGATAGTCAAAATAATGTTTTTTTGTACATTCCTTACACGAAATAAATTAAAAGAATTAAGAATTTGTAATATCTAGATATTGACACTAAAATAAAAAAGTACACATTATTTTTAATACAAAAATCAAAAGTCATTATTGACAAAATTGAAAAATATAAAAAAAGGTGTATCAATTATTACAAAATCCGAAATTCATTAAAATTTGTTTTCCTTTTGGCGGGGGAATGGGGAAGGAAAATGCAACATGGCGATTGAAAATTGGGTCAAAGAATACTTAAAAAATGAGAATCACGCGTGATAGTTTACACTGCGGAGAAAATGCTTTTTAATCATATTTCATAGTAGTCTAAAAGAAAGACATGAATATAATAGGCAAATATATTCTCACTACTCTCTAGCAGAAAGCGTAGGGAAAAATGTATAAATAAAATAAACGGATTCCATAAACATTTTCCTCTTGTACACAGAATACAGAATGTTTACCTTTTATTGCGTTTACAATGTTTTCAAGATAAGAAAAAAAAAGTAGCGTAATTTCGTGACAAGTTTTTCATGGCACAAACAATAAAATATTTTTATGTTGAAAGATTTTGCGAGATGTAAGCAGATTATCTCAGAAGAATGTTTGATGTTCACAATGTGTACTTTTCGTCCGTAAATGGAATTTATTTCTGTGTATAAAAATTGTCATTATTATGCACCTTGTTAAATAAAGATATAATATGAAATAGTTTTCTTACATCTCTATCTTTTTTCTTCTTATTAACAAGAATTCTTCTCTTATTAACAAGTATCTGTTTTATAATTGCTTTATTAACACATAATTATAATTCATTTTAAAAGGGTCGTAACGGATTTATAATGGAATAAATTTAAAAAGACAATTTAGAATTTTTATCAATTGAAAAATTTCGACACTTCTTGATGGTAATTTCAGAAAATATCATTTTTCAAAAATAAAATTTTGACTTTTTTGAAAATTAGAAAATTATCAAATAATACTGGTTAATTATAGAACAATATTATCTTGTAATTTTCAGAAATATCATATATATTAAAATATTTAATTGAAGTTTTTTTTTTCAAAATTAAAACTTTGATTTGAAAATACTGCTTACATTTTGCACATTCAAAAAATTTTATTTCAAAATGTACTTTCACAGAAATTTCAATATTTGCTAAGATTTCTTTTGACGATGCAACACAGAGACATCAATTTCGGGTTCAAAAATGATTTTAACAAAACGCCGCCATTTAAGCAGGCCTGGTAGATTACTATCCCAGATATCGTTCTTCTTATCAGACCACTGCTCAAAATTATGAAATTTTTACCAAAATCGGATTAGTGTTGCTTCTAAATGGGAAGCTAATGCAATTAAATTAAACTTAAAACCGCTTAGTTTTAAAATAAGTATAGTAAAGAATTCACTTCTAACTTTAAAACAAATTAGTTTGTCTATCTATGAATAATGCTTTTCGTTTCTATCCCTAAGTTTTTAGATTAAAAATATGTTATCACTCTGCTAGATTGAAAATTAGCTTTCTTATTCTAGTGCATTGAATTTCTATTAATCGCACATCTTAGCTAACATAAAAAAAAATCACGGCACATATTAGGTAGCACACATAAAATCGAATGTTGAATAATTTTACCTTATAATATTCATATTTTTTCCTTAAAAATTAATTTAGAAAATACATAAATGCTTTATTAAATTTTCAACATTTCCAATTTTGTATTAAAAATCAAATTACAAGTGAAAGCGCAGACCTCAATTATAGAAAAGCGTCTGTAAAATGGACCAAACAAACGTAAGGCTTCTAAAATAGCACTGGTTAAATACCCGAAATAATTTGATGTTTAAAAATGTATTGCTAGCAGTATGATTAAAACCTAGTCTATAAATAAAAGATTTACTCAAATTAAGCAAAACTATTATCTTCGACGCATACACTGGTCATCAAAGACAACTAGTATCATATAAAACATGAAATATACCTCAGATAAACGAAAATCAATAGATGCTGTCGTCTTTCTGAAAGATGAAAGGCAAAGGAAGTCTGACAAAGTATTGTTAGTCAGGTTTCTATTTTGATCCAAAAAGAAAGCTCATATTCCCAGATAAAGGGAGAAAAACGTCCATCGTCAATACAAAGATAAAAGAGATAAAATATACTTTTTTTTTAACAGAATAAAGTAACCCAATATGCTTTCTATCAGTTATACAATCCTGAAATCATAACATAATGAGAATACAATGGATTAAAATGACTTATATGTTTCAAACGCATAAATATTACTTTACTATGAAAATTGCAGCTAGAAGAGTTTTACAGAAAGCAACAACGTGTGCAATTATTTTCTTTTTAATTTTTCAAAATTTTTGAATAAAAACCAACTACTGTAGGTTATTAATAACTCTACATCATAATGCTTTGAAATCATCTCATAATTTATTTAAATTGTAAAATATATAGATAAAACTTCTCGGTATTTTACAGCCCTGTCAAAGGTCTTAAAACAAATTAAATGAATCATCTATATAAATAATGATCCAGTTTAACTAATAAACCATTGCAACTAAAAGCATTATCTTCTAAAAATCAAAAGACTTTTTTTATGAATTTAGTCTTTAAACAGTGCTTTTATAATGCAATATCAGGAAGGGAACAAATTCAATAACTGTTACACAATTCCTGAGAAATTCTGTATATAAAGCCTTTTAATAGCCCTTTTAAAGTCTATTCTTAAATTTTTATAATATAATTTTTTGCTTTAACAGTGAATAAAAACGATAAAAATCAAAAACAGTTCAAATTGTTAGAAAATTTCACCACGAATATTAGACAAAAATGCATATAATTGGTGAACTTTCACCCTTCGTTTTTCTTATATATTATATAATTATAATTGCAGTAATACAATATGAATCTCTGCTTAATTTTGTAACTATAGTAAACACATTACATGTATATTGGACAACTTTCTATTTACCGATTGGGTCCAAAATTTGATAAATTTCAGTGTAAAAGTGCACAAAATTTGATAAATTCCATTGCATTTCAAAATTTGATAAACTTCATTTGTAAATTCAGTGTAAACCATATATAAATTTGTTTTCGTTTATGATGTGTTAGTGCTATTGTGCTAAAATGCATGGATTAAAAAAAAAACAAGCTCACAATCTATCGGTAGATGAAATTTTATCTAACCAATTTGTTACAATTCTGAGTTGTCATCTTCACCTGCATAGGAATAGATTTAACGACTGATTTCACGCACACAAGTTCCTTTCAAAATTTAATAGAAATTACAAATCTTTAGTTTAAAGATTACAAACTAAATTTCCTACCAATATTTGTTAAATTTTTGTGTTATCTTGTTTACAGAAAGGCAAGTATAAATACAAAAAAAAAAAAAAAAGAGTCGATTAAAAACGTTCTAAATATGAAGGCACATAAAAATACCGAGATCAAAATGACTATCACAATATCTAAGAAGATCAAAGATTGACGTAACTCAGCCTGATTTTCATTTTTTTATAACTTTCATGCGTTTTATATAATTTATGACGTCATTAATCAATTCCTCTCTCTATCATGATTTCTATGTTGATACTGTATACTGTAAATAAAGAAGATAAAAAACCAGCTGAAATGAATGCAAGGAAAAACAGACTTACAGAACTATATATAGCTTTCTCAAATAGACTGAGAAGTAGAGGACACGGAGTGCCTGGTTTCATGGTGGCGAGATGAACAGAATAATAATAAGAAGAATTATATAAAATGCATAAAAATTATAAAAAGTAAAAAGTGAGTTGAATTATTACAACTTTTAATCACCATTATTTTTCTATAAATGCATCGGACGAGACAGTATACAAGTAGGAGAATTCTCCTCTCGACATTCTTGTATGCTCTCACATTATGGCGTCTTGCGCACTTGGTAATACATCGTATATAACATAATATAACAATATATCGTATTAGTGTTTTATTTTTCTGAATGGCTCAAAACTTTATATAGCTCTACAGTTTATATCAAAAGCTAACGTACCACCTTTCATTTATTTGGTTTATTTCATTTTTGTCTTATCGCTTTTACATAATCAGGAATAGACGGATCTATGACCATTCAAACTGTTATCGGATTTAATCGGTAATATATACAGATATTCAATACTAATAATAAAGCCAGGTGCCAAATTTTATCTGTTTGACTACTTCACTTTTGAATCAATACACTGAAATATGCACAGACACCGTGGCAAAAGTGACCACGATTTGTTAGAAATCTTCAATATTAGTACTAAGACTGTATATATCAAATTTCATTCATTTAGCTTACGATGTTTTCAAGTTATTGCATTCACACTCAGACATATAATTCCTAAATTGGTTTTTTCCAATTCGAATAGTTCTAAAATGTAAAGACTTGTTAAAATAACGAGTTCAAATCTATAGACAATTAAATATTTTTGAATAAATTGCGTAAATGAGAAAGTAAAAACCGATTAAAATAACTAATAAAAAACATCGAAATGGCATCGTTAAATTGAACTTGAACATGCATCCATAACAATTTCAGAAATTTCAACACCCAAGCGGCGCGGGAAAATAAGCAAAATTTATCTCCTGAATTTCTCAATAAAGCTGAACAACAAATCCCCCAATTTAAAGAGTGATTTCCCTGTGCTTTTCGCATTTCATTCAGACTCAACATAATTCGATTAAATCGTATCCTCATTTAAGTAACGCGTAAGTTGTCACATAAAATGGAACAAAGTCAAATTAAACGTATCCCTTTGATTTATTTCCTCCGTTGTGCAAGTGCTAAGTAACAGAGAAGGACACTTCCTTAAAGAATCATTAACGGGCTGGTGGTTTTAAGGGGCACCCAGCCCTTAGATAGATGTCGTCCAAAAGAGTAATTAGCGATGGGGCTGTCTCTTTTCTCCGAAGAAAAGCCAGGGCTCCTAATTTGGCGAATTTAGCCAGCACTGGGGATTTACACTGTGCATAAATTATTTCGCAACTGCTCGTTATTGACAGCAGTTAAATAAGTGAGTGCATCCCGCCGAGCAGTTGTCAACAAAGAGCAGTTGTTTTGTCATGGAGGAAGAAATGGCTGTTATTCTTTGTGACGTGTTTCTGTCGCAAAAATGACAGCTAGGTGATATTTTCCCTTCTGGAGTATTTGCCAAGCAGCAGAAAATCTTGTCTTATCTGTTTTAAGGATAATACGCCTGAATTGGACTAGAAGGAAATTCAAAATGTCTCCGGTAGTGATTTTTGAAATGATAGAAAGGATTTAAAGAAAATGTTTCTTTTAATGTAAAAAATGATTTTAAAAAAAAAGAAGTTTCGGGGTAACAAAAATAATGAAATTTTTGCCCAATTATCTGCTATTCATATTCTACTTAATTTTGTTGCTATATTTTGTTGTTGTTGTTTCTTTTATTTAATAACTTCGGTGCATATAATTGGACAATCTTCCTTTTTGTCATTAATGATAAAAATGATTTTTTTTTATTAATTTGAATAAAAATTCAAAATTTTTATTCAAATTAATTGTGAATTAGAATTTATTAATTGTGAATTTGTCAAGTTATTTCTCTTCTGGGATCTTTTTTTCTGTAAAATTCCGCAGAGATTTAACGATTACGTCTAAGTGTCAGAATCGCAGTCTTCCAGATTTAAAGCTCCAGAAGATCAAATATTCATAATGAATTCATATTCTTAACGCACCTCAAATCTAATTTCATGGATGATTCAGGATACCAGCTGAAAAGATACATCTTTTTTCACCGTATACAGGAAAAGTAAATAACTGGATAAGGACACCACAAATTTAGAGGGCCCGAAATCCTGAGAATTCTTTTGTGGTATTTTCAAAGTTATGTAATCTTGTGCATTCATTTAATTATAACCAGTAGCTCTCATATTAAAATTTTAATTCCTCTTCCTCAGCATAAAATTATGGATAATAAGTGAAGTTGCAAATACCTTCTCAGGCATTAGCGAACAATAGTGAATTTAATGCTTTTACTGAATCTATGAGCGATTATGTATTTTAAAAGCCTTTTTTTGCCAACTGAATAAAACCAAAATTTGCCAGAGGACTAAAGAAGTAGTCACAATATAACATTAATTTCATTGATTTAAGTCATGTCGTTTATCAGTTACTGCGTTTACAAGCATGCGAAATTACAGACAGATAGATGGCCAACCCTTTGATATATTTGGTTCAAAATTTTATAGGAATCTATATTTCAGATGCTAAAACTGTGTACCAGATTTTATCTACTTATCGCTTTGCGCTTTGGAGTTATCAAATTCACTTGCAATCACCAAATGGTCAATCAGCCACACATTTTGTGAATTGATTCAAATCAATTCACAATAGATTTTAATTTAATTGAAATCTGCAAATTTTATCTTAAGTTCATAAAATAAATTTCATCCTTTAACCCAAAGCGTTTTTGAGTTACTGTGTTCGTAGACAGACAGACGGTGCTAAATATGCATTTTTCAAACTCAGGATTTCTGTAACGTGGAGATTCGCCAAAATCTTGGGTTCGAATATTTTGAAGATTTCAAAACTTCCTTTATACTTTGCACACGATAAAATAAAAAGCAAGCAATCGAAATTTTTCAAATTCAAATAAAAAATTATTATAATTTTTGGGGCATTATTCTGCCGACATTTTTTAATTAATTATTAACTGCAAGCTTTATATTAAAAGTTATTTTATAATTTTAAAACAAATGTAAAGCGTCATAATTTTTTTAAAATTCTGATCCTATTAATAAATACGTTTTAATTAGGGCTAAAAAATGCTATCATTTTTTTGTATTATTTTATTTTAAATTGTTTTTTTTTTATAAATTGTGCATTTGTTATATGATATACTAAAACAAACTCTTTTGAAAGTAATTCGCTGTGAATTGTATTGCTGTTTCCTTTTATCAAAGCTTGTTATGAAAACTACAAATAAAAATATGAAATTTAAATAGATAAAAATTATTTTTGGTTTTGAAAGTAGGAGGAGAAAAGGACCCACGAAACCTATTGTCTAAGGGCCCCCTAGAACTATAGATTTGGATTTAAATTACAGTATTATTTGATCATAATTCAAAATCATGAGATTTATCCCCAATAAATTTTAATATCTCTCAAAATGGCGTGTTTATATACTTAAAATATGCCACTTAAGCATATTTATTGCGTCATGTTGCAGTTTGTATTATATTTTTTTAATCATCATCTTCAAATTATAAAAATCGCTTGGCATTTCAATGCCTTTTATACATTTTGTAATTAAAAATAAATTAGTAAAAATGGAAATATTAGGCTTGATAATATTATTTCGCCCCCACATATATGATTTCAATATCATACAGGAGATTGATAAAACAGAACTTCTTTGGTGGTTTCTAAAGTAGGGCTTACCTTTATGATAGGTTCACAAATATATTATTTTCTATTTGAAAACGATATAAATGAACCAAATAGATTACATAGAAGGTTTTGAAAATGTGTCCATATTTGTTACTTTCTATAAGAGATTTTTTTTTCTGTCAAGCAGGTTTTGTTGAAATATTATATCTTCTAAGCTTATTTGAAGAGCTTTGTTTTTATTTATGCATATTAATTTCAAAAATATCTTACTTCATCCAAATAAAATAATATCAGCAATATTTATTTTTTTAATATTCAATACATTAATGCTTTATGTTTCTTTCATTATACTTAATTACCATAATGTAAAATTACTTTCAGAAAATGGCTATTGAAAGCAAAATAAAATAGTTTTTCCATTCATTGGATAAGTTTTAAAATAGCAGGAAAAGGCTATAAAATTTTACTTACAGTTTTATGATTGCAGACTTATACCAACTGTTTTAAATGATTGAATAATAAACTGGAAACCATTAATACAAACTACTAGATACTAGTTAAAATCGCAAGCATAAAAACCTCTTCGAAATGCATTTAAGTGGAATTTAAGCTCTTTCACCGTTATCGCGGCTTTTAAAAACTTACGAGAGTCCTTACGCAAGAGTTAAAATATATTTACTGCATTTTAAGAAACACTTAAACCTTATTTTTATTTTTGGTGAAAATGGAACTCGATAGAGACCACCTACATGTTAAAATACTATATTTTTAAAACAACAGGTTAAAATGTAGTATCATTTTGTATCGAAAAAAATATGTCGAAGATATTTAAAACACATGCAATGATAGAAAAAAGGGCTATAAATAGATGCAGTTAGATAAAGCGATTAAAATGTTTGTTTAAATCAATTTAAAAAATTCGTTGATTTAAATAAACGCCTCTCCCCCCCCCTCCTCCCCTCATTATTTGTTTAACATTTTTATTAATTTATACTTCAGTGTTTCAACTCGAATTTCTTTCTTAAAAGTAACTATAAATATTTTTGAAGCTATTTTTACTTTTTTCATTATTATAATTATTGTTACTATTAATTATATTCTAAAAATCTATAATTTTCATTAAGTCGAATTTTAAAGAGTGTTCTCAAAATTTATTTTATTTGATGATGATATTTAATTATTATTTGAAATCATTGATATTGATGATATTATTTGAAATGGTATTTAAAATGAATATCACGTAGATAAAAGAAATTCTGTTTAAGCTATTTAGCTTTGTTTCCCATAGAATAGGATAGATATTGTCCCCATTTGACTATCATTCACTATCACGTAGTCCAGAAAGAACCACTGTTTCATTTAAAAACAGGGTGTAAAAATAAGTATAACATAAACTCCAGTCTAAAATTGAAAAAAAAAAAAAAAAAAAAACGTTTCTAGATTTTTGACATTTACTTATACAAAAATTCAGAGAAAAAAAATACATATATTAAAATTTACTCAAAATAGTATCATCTTAAAAAAAAAAAAAAAAAAAAATTAAAGATGATACTATTTTCTAAGCATCCATGAGAACTTAAAACAATTGCATAATACAAATGGCTTAAATGGCAGACCATCTTGAGACTGTTATACAATGGTTTTAAATGAATTCAATTTAACCCCTTGAATGGTTTGGTTGAATAATATTCGTGAATTGTATTTTAAAACTAATAATTAAAGCAAGTTTGTCATATTGACATATTAGACAATTAAGGTTAAATGGAATGATGCATAACTAAATGGAATGAGTAATTTTAATGACCTTATTGAAGATTTTAGAAGAATAACATGAAGATTTTAGTTGTTTGCTGGCTTCAATAATAAAAGGTTTTATGTTCGAATTTTTTACTTTTAAAGATTCGCCATGAGCCTGGGTTTAAAATCCAGTGCATTATCACTAATGTAAAAAGATTTGGTGACTGAGATGTTAAGTTCATCATTTGATTTAGATCCAAATTCACAAGGTACATCTCACTTAGGCAAGAGGCTTCGCTGAGGATGATGGAAAAGATTTGTGGAATCTCGATACATATTTTTGATGAAATTCAGAAGAAACTGGGATGATGGGTCGTTGCTCTGGCTTGTTTGCGGTGTTGTTTTATTTGATACTTTTTTGTGTGTGAGTATTCTGGCCCAGCTTCTAGATGTTGTTTTTTGTGCAGGATTATAATTGTTAAAAGCTTTTGTGTGTTTCTGCTCATATTCTTGATTTACCTTTTTAGTATTGTTTTTTTATGTCTTTGTCATTTCTAGGTCTGCTTACATTTTCACTTTGTATTTATGTTATTCATTTATTACACACTTTGTATAATGCGTTAACTTAGTGTTTTAAATATTTGTAAGTTTTTGATATTGCTGTACAGTGTTCTATAACCGTGCCGGGATAGTCTGGTTGGTAGGGCGTTGAATTCGCGTCCTTTGGGTTGCGAATTCAAACCCCGCCGGCCGAAGACTCTCTCTGTGTGCGGTGGCTGGCGCATGTATAAATCTGTGGTAGTCACAAAGTCCTCCATGCCGAGAGCGAAACCACTGGGGGTACTGGATCAGGAGTGATCGTTCTCTAATTCAGGTCTAAATTACGATCTGTAAATGAAATGGATGAATGAAGTCCGCCCCGTTAAAAAGGTTTTGACGTATGTGTAGCTAAGTCGTACTCTTGGTCCTAGATGACGCTACTTAAAAAACAAGATACGCACCCTTGACTTAAAATCACTGACTTCTAAAGTCAGTGGGCTTTTCTATGATAAGTGCCATTAGAAACAACAACATACCAAACCTCTGCCCTTTGGACATTGTAATATTATTTTTTATGTTTATATATGTTACTGCTTTATTTATTAATTTTTAATTTAAGTCTCTTGACTCCACAATTGAATTGCTTACTATTTAAGAATTTTTTCTTAGTTAAACGGACTATACCCTTAATTATAATATATACCCTTAATTACCGCCCATATTCTGGCGATGATTGTACGATTTCCAATAAGTATATAATGAATGTAAGACCTCGGTGACCTTCAAGGTCTTACACCCATTCGGGTAAGCTTGTCGTCGTCGGGTAGACCAAGACCAAAGTACATCTCAAAAGACGCATTATTGCGTTAAAATGGAACATTAATAAAGTTGAACTACACGAGGATATATTCTCAAAATCGAAAGAGTCGTTTAATTAAAGAGAAAGAAAATTGAATTGCTCAGGAGTGAAAAACTTCTATCGCTTAATGAAGAATTAGATTTATCGTCTGCCCCCCCCCCCCTCTTTCTTTTGAGCATGAAAGTCGCTTTAGAACAGCTTTTACACACACATTTCTGAACGGCTCACCGATAAGTAGATTTAGAAATAAAAGCGAAAAAGAAGAAAAAAAAGGAAAAGGGACAACAAATATTTATAGGAACATTAAGGCGGCAGTTTTTGGCCTTAACCTACAGATCACAATCACGTACCCTATTTCCTAGATTACTTTTTCCTTTCACAAAAATGCAGTGCTCATGAGGATAATGTCGATTTGGTGAACCATTTTTGGCGACACTGTCGCAGCATTTCCCGAGTAACCCTGAGAGATAAAGGAATGCGGCGCAAGAGCCGCTATCTCAGTCACGGCTCGGTTCTCTGGGTCCGAAAAGCAATCTCGACCGATATAGGGAGGAATGAATGTCGCAAGAATTCCGACAAACAGAACAAAAGGAATATAAGGAGGAAGTAAATTCTATTTCAACAGATCGATCATACAAATGCATATTTTCTTGGGTCTTTCCGAATATTAAGAGTGCTTATGCTTTTATTTGATAAAAATTTAGGAAAATTCTATTAAATGCATTTTATAATTCAGAGAAGGGTTTATCAACGAAATACTGATCTTGTTCATAAATGTATATTTTACTGTATATCCCAAAGGGTGTTCTAAAGTTAACGCAAGATTTGAATTGCGTTGAATTTCCTAATTCGTGCAATAAAGCAACCCTATTAAAAAAAACTAAATCTATCAGCTGTCAAATTGCTTTTTTAATAGGGTTGCCAACACTTTACTGCACGAATGGTAGTAAATTCAAATATTGCGTTAATTTTGAGACACACTTTCAAAGTTCTTTCAGGACACAGTTTAGTTAAATTAATATCATATTTTGAAACTGCGCTATGGTCGATTTTAATTTTAGTTTAGTTTATTTGTTTAGACGATTTTTATTTTTAATTACATCCTATTTCGAAGCAATGTGTGCTATTATCGGTGAGTCTAGAACCATGGACAAAGACGATAACTGAGACAGCACTTCCTTTTAGAAGAACGTTTAAGATCCCGATAGCAGGTTTCGTATGTACTAGGCCTACATTTAGATCTCTAAGGAGATCGATTCATAAACTTGGAGCTACTTATTAGTCCCAATGTCGAGACATTGCCACCAGGTTAATAAAGGATAGGTCCAATTGAGAATAGACCTTGTTCACTGTAATCAGTGGACAAGAAAAGAGTACTTGAACTATTCTCCAAATTTCTAAATCAAAGAGTGGAATGAAGGAAAATAGATTAATTGTATGCCATGCATATATTAAGCAGAATTTAATAGAATCTTGTTTATTTATATAAGAATGAATGAAAAAAAATGTTCCAGAGTTTTCTGGAATTCGCAGGATCATTGAAAAGCAGTAATATTCACGAATTTTCCAAAATAGTTTTTTCCCCGCTTCTTTCGAGAACTTTCGAATTTTAAAAGAAAATTCACGTACACTTCTTTTTTAGTTATTGCTGGATGTCAAATGTAACGGTTCAGAAAACAGGTATTGAGCAAAGAAAGTACTACTAAGATAAAATGGATTTGCAGTAGGTTACGAGAAGAAAAATTGGTGAAAAGACAATTAGAATAGCTGTAATTTGTAATAATTAATGTTCCTTGAACAAGTAAAGAAACTACATCGTGATAGCAGAAATTTTTATCTATTATGTGAATGAGTTACGCATAACGGAAATTGAATAGTTGATAATTTTATAATCATTACTCTCTCGAATGTACTTAAATATAGTTTTTATTCAGCGTCTTTTAAACAAAATTATTAATACATTTTTTCTATTATCATTACCTCCATGTTAATGTTTTTTTTGTTAAATTTTTGTTATATTATTTGTCTAATTATTAGATAAATATAGCAGTAGGATTAAAATAGCTGGATAACAATTGTTGAAAATACTTTACCTCTTCAAATAATAATAAATCAGAATAGCTCCAAAATGCGCTCACATTTTTAAAAAAATTTTATTTGTGAAGTATATCAGAATATAACTAAATACATTCGATCAACGAGACATTCAAAAGTAACAGAGCAAATAGCTTTTTAGATGCACGGTTTTCTCGATCAGTACTACTCTTATTATTACAAAACTTTTAAAATACAAGAATATAAAAATGCTAAATTAAGAGGGATCTCTATTACCTCCAAAAACTCTACTTGACAAACATTATTATTCTCTCTATACTTGATGGCTGCGATTTTCTATCTAGAACAACATCCTATTGTCAACATTTTTTAATCATTATACATGCAAGCTTTCTCTTTCAGTGAAGCATTCATAAGACGGAGCTAGAATTTATACGGAATATACTGCATTCCAACATAGCATTTATAGAAGGTGCGTGCAAATTTAAGATTCATATATTTGTTACCGCTAAAGTGCAGAAATCAGTTAATCTGCAGATTAGATAACTATCTAATTTGCAGATAATCCGTTCAAGTGCGGAAAATCGTTTCATTTCTCAAATTACTTAGGCAACCAGCGAATTACCTAGATAAACTGCACATTTTCTACTAGACACTCGTTATTCTGCAATACAATATGCCAAAATATTCTTCGGCATGGACAAACCTTTTCACACTATCTCGCGCATCTCACAACGGATCAATGAGTTTTTCACAGCCTTGCACAAGTCAACACATCATATCTTTGAATTATTCAATAATCTCGGGGATTTTCCTTGGAAACTTATTCGCTTTATATCTTCAATTATGAAATCATACTTTCGTTTTGTCATTAAAACACTATGATATTTTGAACTTTCGCTAATGATAATTGTGAAGAAGTTTTTCTTTATTTTGCTCACCAGTTCAGTGTTTGCTTGTATACTTGGAGCTAAATCTTCTCCAAATTATTGATACATTTTTCCGTTGTGGTTTTTGTAAAATGCATTAAAAAAATCGCAACTGAAATTCCCACGCTGACAAGCAGAAGAGAATTTTGAAAACAGAATTAACTATGCTACGCACTAATAGCCGACGCAAATTATGAGAAATAAAAGCAACCTGCGACGATCAGACGCTGGAAAAACCAAACTACAAGTGAAGGATGAGGGGAAAAAAGCAGGGAAATGAAAAAATAACTTTTAAAACTTAATAAACTTTTGAACTTTAACGATACGAAAGCCGCTAATGTTCATATTACATAGATAAAATGGGGATTATCTTGGTAATCTGCACTTTCATGACTTTTATATAATAGAATATTTTAAATTTAAAAGAAAGATGAGGGACATTAAGATTTGATGATAGAAAATTTTCTAATCATTATCGAATATACACATGTACGATTATTCTGACGCATTTTACATTTATTATTAAGATATTATTTTCATCTCTTTTTGTTAAATTTATATCCAGAAAAATCGAATTAATGAAATAATAATCAATTTTTTTTAACATAAATGCCAATAAGAATTTGAGAAAAATCAATTTCGCCAAATATTTATTTAATGAAGAAATAATGAATAAAGCATTAGTTTTCCTTAAAAAATAACCGCTCTTATCTTTTCCCGAAGATAAAATTAGATATGAAATTCGAGCAGCGGAGAAACTAGAGTAATTGAGTTACTTCCGTTGGAAAAGCGTTCTCTGAAATTGCTATTTACTCTAGTGTCTGCGCTCTGGAATCTGATTTCATTTGCTTCAAAATTTTTAAGACTATTGATTTTTGAGATATCCTTTCCGCACAGTCTTTCTAACAAAATGAAGCTCATTACAAAAAAGAAATTGTTCGAGGGAAAAAAATGCCAGTAAAGAAATTCGGAAGCTCATTTTACTTGCCATTATTTGCATTCAATTCAAACTTTAATTTATACAGCGAAAATTATTTTCATTTAGTTTAAAATGTGTTTTTGATTGAACAGCGTAACTGTACCTTCATTAAAAATAAGTAGTATCGTTCATTGTTTTAAATTAAATTTTCAGTTATATGACAGAAAAACAAATAGACAATGCTTGTAAAAAAGAAAATAATTGTTTCTTTTTAAGTTATTTCAAACTAGAAGGACTGCATTCTCATTATTGGTGCAAAACATTCAATAAAAGCAAATTAACTAAATGAAATAGACGTTTCTGTACAACTTAATACGATATGCGAACAAACTGAATTCTTCTTAAAAAAAAGAAAATTATACTTTTACGTTTGAATATTATTTTTAATCTGAGATTAAATAATAAAAACTAAATGTATTTAAGAAAACATGTATTTATTATTATACTAAATTACATATTTTTTTCAAAGAGATCAAAACATAAATCGAAAGTTGAAGTTATACTTAATATATATCACGAAATGTATTTATTATAAAAATGAATATATTTTAATAGATTAAGAAATACAGTCTGATCTCAATAATATATTTTAATTTTCATAAATGTAAAAAAATCTTCCTTTGATATAATTTAAATTCTCTAATTGTAAATTTTTCCATAAAGTTTTCAACCCATAACAATTATTGCTTTCACCTCATTTTTTTTTTTTTTGCCTTTTAATACTTTAATAAAAATGAGCTTTGTAAAATCCTTTTTACTTTTTATTTTTTACAATCTTTTAATCTTTAATATACTTCATAGTTCATTACTATAATTATTACTATATCCTGTAATTAATTAATTTCAATCATGTGGAAGTTTTTAAAAAATCTAAGTATGTAGCGGAATTTTGCGCTTTAAAAATATTAAAGCAATGCCCTGTCATTCGCAGCAGACAAATGACGAATTTCTGAACTTTAATATATAAGTTAGTTAAAAACTTGTTACATTTCTTTGCAAATGTGAAAGGAAAAAAGTTCAATAAAAAAAACCGTTAAAAAGAAGCCAGACGTAATTTATTGACACAATGAACCAGAGGGAACAAAATTTTTAAAAAATACTTTCAAATTAAAAGTTTAACATTATTTAATTTTATGTTTTGATTTCGAACTCTATTTCCTAGATAAAAATATTCTGAAAAGTCAATTAAGAAAACTCTTTGTTATACTAAAGAGCAATGGTTCAGATACTATAGAGTTCGGAAGATAGCAAGAAGGTAATTAGAAACAACGAATATTCAAATAGGTGAATACAATATGCATCTGTGAAACCTCAGCATTCTGGGAATCATGTATTTTTTTAAAGAATTCTAGAAGATAAACAATATTTTCCAGCTTTTTTTAATTATTTTATTATTTATCTATCTATTTATATGTTTTTTTTTGTTTTTTGTTTTTTTACTTTAATCGCAAGCGGGTTTAAGCAAAGTGAAAATAACACGTTTCTCAGATCCATTATTAAACCCATAAACAGAAAAATATAAGACAGATTCTAACTCATGAAATTTATTAAAATTTAGGTTTTCTGATTCAAATTTTTTCCATTTTTCTGTGTAATATCTTCAATTACAATTTAGACAATTATTTGATGTTTATTCCCGCAAATTTTTAAATAAATACTCTAACTTATCCTCTGATAAAAAGCAGAAATAATTTGAAGTATTATAAAAAATCATTACAATTCCAATGTTTAGTCATAATTTTCAAATACATAATCATAAACTTTTAAATAAATATATGAAAAGAATTTCTAGGAGCTCATAATTTTTTCTACAACATTTTTCTGCACATAGCAACTTAGGTTTGTTGTTTATTTCCAGATATAATAAAATATTTGATCTAATCGCAAAAAAATAGACAGGATCTAATTAAAATTTATTGTGCAAAACTATAAACATTCATATATTTTGAATCTAACAAAATACTTCTCTCTTGAGTAAATCATAAGAAATAGTGTTTATCTTCATTGTGCTAAAAAACACACATAATAATTAAGAAACTTACCAAATACCACATCTGAGGCCATCTTGGATCATTCAAACTGATTTTGGGTTCCTTTTCTGTTGGATCACTGATTTCTAAAAAATCTCGCTTCACTCTCCGCTTTAGTTCTTGCTGAGAAAACCATGTAACCTTAAAAAATAAAAAGAAAGAATAAGAACAAATTTTTTCACACACTATTTATGCAATTAAAACTAAATATTAGCTAAACCGAAATATAACCATAACTTCCGTCACCTAAAGGCTACTATTTTAATAATATTTAATGAAAAATCATTTATATATGTTTTAAATACTGCAATGTGTATTCGAAAGTTTTATAGTTACCTCGAACCGTGGATCACGATACACTGCTGGACCTGCGACAAATTTTAATGGTTTGTGACAAGAATTTAAATATATATACGGATATCGGTAAAGTCCTTTTTAACACTTCAAATTAAAAACAGCATCTTGTATGGCCAGAAAGTAATAAAGTGACTATGCTGAATTTATTACGATAGATTATAGCGGCCCAAACGGCGAAATGAGAAAGTACAAAATATAACTTAAAAGATAAAGTAGATCGGTCAAAAAGTCCAGCAAGAAAATATACGCAATGTCATAATAAAAACAAAGTTTTATTTAGTTATCTGTAAAATTAGCCGATATATTTGTGATTAAAATGGTGAACTTCTCGTTAGATGGAAAAGGGTTCATCCTAAAACTGAAAAATATATTTTCAGGTTCCTCTTCCCAGAGCCCGCTTATCAGACTTTTAAAAAATTATTTTAATTACTTTCTTTGTTGCTTAAATTTATTAACTCGGAAGAATTATATGATAATACCTAAAAATACATTTCATAACACTGTAACCTACCTCTACAAATTCAGCAGAGTTACTTTACTATACGTATATGTTATATCCCGGGGAATAGCAAACGTTGTTTGGAATTTAAAGAGTTGATCATCCTATGTACTTATCTCTCCACATTTTCCGCAAATGTGATTTAGGCTAAAAATCTTCATCAAACCATACATTATAAGCATTTCCGTAAAATTAAATCGAATAATAAGCAGGGTTTTTTTTTTTTTTTTTTTTTTTTTTTGCTTAAAAAATTTTTTTCGAAAAAAAAAATGAGCTGTTCGTTTTTGAAAAAATTCCATCCACCGAAGATGCTGTAATTCTTTTTTTATTTGCTTTAAAAAAATGGGTCGCAATATTTAAAAGTTTGAGAGCCTTTTCCTAAATTTTAAATATTTCTGCATTATCCATTACATAGTCAAATGCATGTATAAAAAAATGTTACATTACAGTCCCTATTCTGCAGAACATACATTTTCATGGCTGAAACTTGACACAATTCACAAAAATTCGATGTCAAATCTTTGGCTTTGGGATATCACAACCATAGCATATTCCTGTCTCAAAATACAAAATTCCAGTTTGAGTTCATTACAGACAAGAAATTCGCAAGTTCAAGAATTAATACAATAGATTCTAAGCGTATCTGATACATATTATATTATCAATCCAAATTTATGAGAAGCACATCAAATTATCGCACATGGCTTCAAAGAAGAACGCTAATCAAGGATCAATTAGCCATTAACTCTCTCTGACTGAGTAATTTTTTAAAATCATTGTTTAGATGCGGTGTTTGCAAATAAATTCAAATATTTTTCAAACAAAGTGAACTGGTACTCTATGTTGCACTATCATAATATGATATAATAAAAATCTATAATGGTAAAAATAAACATTCTAAACTGTGAAAAACGTAGGATTCAATAGAAAATGGACTTATTGCCAACCCGTGGAATAAGCAGCTGGAGGGTGAACGAACATTCCTAAAAGTGATTGATTAGTAGAAAAAAAAGGAAATATATTGTAGAACAAATCATATTATGATAATTCAATATCTAGGCAATCAATCCAACAAGGAATCCGATGATAATGTCAAAAATCAAAAGAAAATTCCTTTCTTATAATACTTTACCCCTCCCCTGAAAAAAAGTGATGTTTTCTGTTGGCAAAAAGAAAGTAGCCCAGAATAACAAGACTATTGTGTCAAAGAGAACGCAATTACTAGAATGCTTCACATTCTCGCTGGTACAATAAGGGAGGAAAAAACGCGAATAAAATGAATAAGAAGAATTATCACAGGAGGCTTACGGCTGGAAACCCAACACCTGGAAACCGAAGAATTTTTCCA
Source organism: Argiope aurantia (assembly GCA_026543865.1). Classification (NCBI taxonomy): domain Eukaryota; kingdom Metazoa; phylum Arthropoda; class Arachnida; order Araneae; family Araneidae; genus Argiope; species Argiope aurantia. The sequence goes on from JAPMOR010021442.1 coordinate 105,495, forward strand.
ATTACATGGTCATTGTGTGGAAAGGCCTGCAGAGAAATCCATTCCTTCTTTTTCAAGTGCATTAAGATCATTTGGTGATGTTTTTTTATACCGAGATCCAATTGCAGGCACCACTCAGATGTAGTTTGTCCAATGGCTTTCGTGTTTCTTTGAAAAATATCACATTACTTAGCAAACAGCATTCAAATGGTAAAATGAAGAAAAAAAACACTGAAACCGATTTCATGGTTTATTTCGTTATTTTATCGCTGAAGGCTTAAAATTATTATAAACTAGCTGATACCCGGCACGTTGCTGCCGCTAAAGAAATAATTTTGGAAACATCGCTTGAAATGTGAAACAGCTATATTGTTGAATTAGGAATAATTGAACAAATGATATTTATTTTCTTGTCGACAATGAATACATTCATTGAAATTGAATGATATATAAAGGATAAATATAAAAATTACTTATTCTATTTTTTGACTTTAGATATAATAACTGTACTATGCCTATAACATTCGTGCAAATACAAGCAACGAAGTTTTATCGCAATCAGATGAACAGTAAGACAGCGCATAAAATACGATAAAAAATTCCTTTTTATATATTAAATAAACAACTATTTTAAAACGCAAGACTATTAATTATTTGAAAAGACGATATTATAAACGAGAGGAAACTGAAACATATTGATTAGAAATTGTTTCAATTTAATAAAATTAGGCTAACCAATATGATATTCCATTCATAATATAGCTAATGGAATAAGTATTCTTCTTCAAGAACTTTAATAAAATTTACAAGAATATTCTCTTCGTAATTTCTTGAAGAAATATTCCTCTCTGAACTTAGTTTGAAATAGTAGTGAAGAAAAGCGTTAATTTAAACTTCATCCTTTTGAATGAATGGCCCTAAAATTTGATACATCAACAGTTTTGATGTCATAGCCACTTACAAATTCTCATTCATATATCCTGAAGCAGTTTTATGTCATTATGTTCACATGCATACAAAATAAAGACATGTGCACATCCTTTAACGAGGTCATAGTTAAATTTCATTCCTCGCTCAGAAGTATAAGAGCTATCAACCCTTTCAACTTTTGAGTTACCGTTTTCGTATGGAACATGGAAGGATAGATTTCCAAACGAAAATTTTATAAAAATCGATAAAGGGTTTAGAAAATTCAATAAAAGTTTTTGATGTTTGTGTATAGCTCTCTTATCAAATTTCATCAGTCTAGCTTACTATGTTTCTGAATGACAGTGTTTATAGACAAACACAATTTTCCCGCTCCTAAAAGAAATCCGGGCTTTCATAATCATCTGAAATGCATAGTTCGTAGACCGCAAAATGCACGCAATAATTGAATTTCATTTTTAGATTACAGTTCCATTTTTCCTGCACAGATTCATCAAATTTAAAAGTAGAATCTTTTGAAAATCTCAAACTTTTCACAAACTGTTTGGGCAATTGGTAGACCGCAAAATGCTAGCTATAATTAAATTTTCGTTCTTAATTTTTAAATTATATTAAAATAATTAAAAATTAAATTTTAAAAAAATTTCAATTTTTAATTTTACCATAAACAAACCATAACGCAACCAATTCATAGTGTATATGGTAATAAATGGCAAGAAAATAAACGATGACCAATAATAAATATAAAATAATAATAATAATAAAAGAAAATATTAAATGATGACATTGATGATGATTAAACAAAATTAATATTATAAAAAACAATATAATTATTATTTAGTCAATACAGATGACAAGTGTCTTAATGTTTTCTGGGAGTTAATAGATTCTGAATTTTGTAAACAAATTCAAAGTCTAATGAGATTCAGCAGTTTTCCCATATTTTGAATAAAAAAAAGCTCATTTTTAATGTAGACGTATTAACAAATATATAAAAAAATATTGAATCATCGATCAGAATTTCTGCTTGAGATTGGCATTGCGGCAAAAGTTCCGGAAAGGGAAATATCTGTTTTCAACCACGAAAAAAACCCATTACAGATCTCTCCCCCCTCCCTTCTTTTGTGAATCTAACTCAGCAAAAACGATAGAGAGACAAACATTTTAGACGTTTTTCTCAGCACAAAAGAGCTTTTTTATGATGTTAATGCATCTATAGAACTTCCGTAAAAAGTTAATCTATCTCATGTTTTGCTGAGTTCTAAGATTTATTCACTAAAACTTTCTGCTTCAAGTCATAGAGATAATAAAAAATAACTACAAAAGTGCAGTTTGATCGCAATAATACCTATATTTTGATTAAATTACATTAACTGCATTAAACTCTATTTTTAAATAAAAGAATTAACTAAGAGAGATGGGTTTGGAAGAAAAACATACAGCGTTTCAAACACATGTGGGAACACATTATTGTGAAACGCTGTAATGTTGCATTCATTATAAAAAAACTGTCCCGATATATCAGACCGTGACTATCATACCATTCACAGGAACGGAATAAAATTTTGATTCGAGGTATTCTGAGGTATGCGCTCAAGAATCATATGAAAAACAACAGCTGTCCTCTAACAGTTTCGGTTACAGTGACAAAATTTTCAAATGGCAACAACAATTTTTTTATTGGAATGTGTTCTCCAATGTGTGTCTGTGCACCCACACACATAATATATATTCAGCGGTAAGATGAAAAGAGAAAACAAATGTGGTGTACGTAACAGAAACGTGAAGTTCAACAGATTCAACATGACAAGTATTTTGGTTCTAGGCAACATCTACCGCATGCAAAGTGTCATCATGGTTAAAGTAGGTCAAGTTGAAAATTTGTGAAACACAATAAATTTTTTTTCTGTTGCTTCTCTGCTGTTATTGATTATTTTCTCTGTTCTTCTTAGTCTGTTTAGCGCTGATGATTTTCATGCTACAGGTACTGTTCCTATTTATTTGTTCTTTTTTTTCTACAGAGAAATACTATCACTATAACCATAACAGTTAGAGCTTAACTGCTGTTTTTCATACGATTCTTGAGTGAATACCTCAAAATACTTGAATCAAAATTTTATTCCGTTCCTCAGTATGATAGTTACAGTCTCATATATCGGAATAGTTTTTTTTATATATAATCACTCTGTATGAAGTATTATATTTTACGTAAGATTAAAGACAGAAAATCATTTTTAGAAGGAAAACAGTCATTAATTTATTCTTTATTTGGTAGTGTTTTTCTTTCTATAATTGAACTGCCTAATGACGAAAAAATATGCATATATAATCAAAATAATAAACAAAATTGAAACGATAATTATGTTTTTAAAAAATTGAGAGAATAAAGAAGTAATAATAAAAAATAAATAATAACGGAATAGCAAGGAATATAGCTCATTAAGAGAGAAATAATGGCGTAACATTTGAAATAAAGCATTTTTATTTGATAACGGCCTGTACAAGATCTGCCCCTACCCAAATTACCATAATCAAATTAAAAAAACAATCCTTAATATCAAAGCAGAAAAAGGATAAAATATTAGCTTATGTTTCTTCACACTATTGGTCTGTACCATATCTCATGTTTTGTATTTCGTATTTTGTATTTTATGTGTTTTTATAATTTTTACTTTCAACTTATATAGAAGATTAATTCTTATCTTTAATTTGTATTTATATGAAACAAATTATATAAATTACTTACACATTAATAAAAAAATTCAGTTTAGTTAAAAAAAATCTTGTTTTGCTCTGCTTTTCTTTTAAATAAAATGCATTTTCTTACTGCAGTCGTTAACATATACGATGGCCTCATATAATTAAATAACTGAAACTTCGTAAATATTCAAAACTGAAAAATTTTGTAATAAAAAGTAGAACAATTAATGAATAAAATAAATATTTGAAGAAATTTTTGATTTAAAATTTATAATCTACATAAAATGCTCATAAAAATTACTTATTTCCAAAATCATAGCTGGCCTTTGGCTTCACAAGAATTAAAGAAATACTTTTTGGTTGAATCATTTCGGCTTAAAATGCATTTTGACTTAAAAACAGAAGTCTAACAGAAGTTTTGAGATCATAGTTACAGATAAGCATAATGATATATATGTATGTATACATATATATATATATATATACACTGCGTAAAAAAAGTAGAAGGACACTTGATTTTGTAACAATAACCGAAAAATATTTTATTTTTACTAAAATTTTTTATTAGAAACATTTAACAAATATTTCAAAAATACAATTTTAACATCAGAATTATGATGTTCAAACATAAAATATTAATGGCAACAAAAATAGTTTCTCCTTTTTGTAACTTTGTAAAAAAAAGTAAAAGGACAGCATTATAATGAATGAAAAAATAGTGACTTTAATAAGGAATGGTCTTCCTATTGGCCTTTATAACTTCAAATATTCTGTTTGGAAGTGAATTGTATAGAGTTTGAATTTCAGTTTGACAAAAATTGTACCACGAGTCATTCAATGCTTCTCGAAGCTGAGTTTGCGAATCAAATTGCCTTCCATCAGCATAAACTCGACGAACTAGCATTGCCCAGATGTTTTCCACTATATTAAAGTCAGGACTTTTGGCTGGCCATGGTAAAACATCCACATTATTTGTTAGGAACCAATTTTTGACTCCAGTCGCGGTGTGAATGGAAGTTCCGTCTTGCTAAAACTTCCACTCTTCACCCTCCCCCCCCCTGTCAGAAGCATAAGGAAGAAGCTCGGAATTCAGCACTTGAATTTAGTCTGTATGTTTTTGCCTACCATTTAAGAAAACCAGACTTGTCCTTCCTCCGTATCCAACAGCCAACCAAACTATTAAACTCCCTCCTCCCATTTGTCATGTTGAATAGTATTCGCCTTCAGTCCCCAGACAATGCCAGTAGCGCTGATATCCGTCTGGACCGTCTAAGTTAAATTTCTTTTCATCGGAAAATATCACAGAAGTCCATTCTGTAGTCCAGGACATGTGCTCCTTAGCCCACGCTAAACGGTTATCAATGTGATCTTGTTTCCACTTAGGATGATGCTTCCGTTTTTTGAAAATGAATTTTTTAGATCTTAATATAGTTGTAAATTGTTTGTTTCGTCACATGATTAAGTCCTGCTTGATTTCTTGCATTTGAAGCACTTCCTTTGTTCTTCTTCAGCACACGAGCAAGTTTTCTTTCATCACGTGGTGTTAACTTCTTCGGTCTACCAGTCTTCTTTTTATTTCCATTTTTATAAGGATTTCTGATAAAGTTTGAATCTGTATTGGGGCTCACCTGCAACAAGCGAGCAATCTCTCTGACACCTTTACCATCATTTTGATATGCAGAAATTTGCCATTTTTGCAAATCGTTCAAAGGTATTCCTTTAGGCATCTCTGAGAACGGAGAAACAACGTAGCTTTTAAACAAATTAGATTTTTTTGACAAAAAAGGATAAACAGAGTACAAAATCACTATTTAAATAAAGAACAACTCACTAAATTAAATATATTAGCAAGTGTCCTTCTACTTTTTTTAAGCATCGGAAATTATATATACTAATTTTCTTAATAATATTAATGGTAGATGTTTAATTTTTGCCTAAAATGAAAACAAGGGTCATTAAACTAAATTAACATAAATATCAGATAGTTAGGAGAAAATAAGAGATATTAATTGGCACTGTCCTTCTACTTTTTTTATGCAGTGTATATATATATAACAACAAATTTTGTTTTTCCTTTTCTAGTAAACCTGTATAACATATTAAATGAGTTTTACTTACATTTCAAAAGTTAAATTTTGAAATAAAAATACTAGATGCAATAACTAATATAATTCTTTAGGCAAATTCTTTTTACCATCTAAAGTTATAAAATTACAACTATTTTATACTGTATACGAATTTTATGGATGTCCTGTAGACCGTAAACTCCCCAAATGAATGGGCCAAATGAGTAATACCTCCTGTAAAATGATTTTTTTGTAGAAATTTTACATCTAGTTTTTCGCTTTATAACATTACTAGCCGCCTTTGGCGACCAGCCAGTTCGCCAGTATTACCGCTCGCTACAATTTTCAATTCAATATTTTAAGTAACTGATCTCTTAATAGATTCTCAAACAAAACATTTTTAATCTTCAAATTTTGATAGTCATACCAAACTTATGCTGTTGTTTAGATCGTTTCGTTCAATTTACTATATATATTTTGCTAATTTGTTGTCATTTCCGGTAAAACTTCCACTTTAATTTAAAGTGGAAATGATGAAATTGCAATTAATATAAAGATTTAAAAAAAACAAGCATTTTATTTTATTTATCATCTTTATTGTTATTTATTTATTATTATTATTATGAGTATTGCAAACAGAATCTCTCGGTATTTAAGTCTTATGTGAACTACAAAATATTTTTCATAATTTATGTAATATCTCAAAGAATAATTCAACAAAAATTTCTCAGATTCAGCATAAAATTCAGTTTTTAGTTTTGCTTTCAAAAGGATTGAAATGAAATCAATAATAATATTTTATTCCGGTATATAAATATATTCCAAAAATTATGAAGTCTAAATTTAATGCAGTAAGGTAACATATTCTGAGAAATATTCTTGACACACCAAATTTTAAATAAATGAATGAATGTTTCTATTTTCCACGATCAACTAAGACTTATGTATATAAATTATGTATATAACAACTAGACTAATTCATGAAGTTTTGAATGTTAAAAATTTAGAAAAACTCAACATTTTCATAATTTTAGGCCAATTAATCATGAGAAACCTGCGCGCTGATTGGTGTATTTTCTTTGAAAGGATCGATAGAAAATCTAAAATTATCTTTTTTTATGGAATAGTGATATTAAATTTTCATAAATCAGTCAGTTGAAGTGATTGATTTAGTTGATTGGAAATTAACTCTTTTTATTTAAAATATTAGTGTTTAAGGAACATTTTGTTAATCGTGATTTCCACAGCAGAAGCTTTATGTAAAATCAAAAATTCGTTATTTATTAGAACATTTATTGAATTAAATTACATAAAATATAATCATTTTCCATTTAGACCATTTTAGCAGATCTGTGTCTTACTAAAGGTTTACAAATTAGCTGTGTGGCCCTGATTTGAATGGATATCCTGTTCATATTAAACAAAACTTGCCTTAAATTAAAACTGATTTATTGGATTAATAATATAGAGAGTGTAAAAGATCATAAAATAATTTTTCTTGAATTTATTTTTTAGAAAAAATAATATTTCATATTTGTTTCATTTCCTACAGACACGTGCCGAAAATTATATTTTTGCAGATTTCATTTCCAAAAAGATTTAATTTATTTTTAATTGGAACTTTAATCAATGTGATGGCAACACTTTGAAAAAGGCTAATTTTTCCCATGAATGCGAAACGTGCTCTTGCAGCTGTATTTTTATTTTGTACGAAAGAAATTATTGAAAAATATAGTTAAAATATTTATTTAAAAATTAATTAAAAATAGAAACTTAATTTTAAGTTTAAAATATTGGTATCGTTTAAAAGATAAAATTTTGATCTTTAACTTGATGTAAAAATCTTTTTTGTGCGACAATACTTTCGGAAGTTTTAGCAGAAACACGTCAAAATTTCGCTTAATTTTTAAATAAATAAAATTCTAATTAAAAATTCGAAAAAATAACCCCCTGGTGTGCATTCCCTGCATCCAAGGTATACACGTGCCAAATTTTGTAGCTGTAGGTCAAACGGTCTGGCCTGTAGAGCGCCAACACACACACACATTGAGCTTCATTATAAGTATGGATTATTTATTTGCGATACGAAAATATTATAATTCACATTTATTCTTTTGCTTATAAGCTTAGATTAGATATTGTGGACAGTGCTTCCAATTTACAATTCATCTTGCATGTCAAATCTTGTTTTAGATAAATTTAATCTTTTGCACTGTGATTTATTTAAACAAAATACGATGAAAAGTACAATTTACATTTAATCTTTCAAACAAAATATGGTAAACAAAACAATATGCATTGTTGCATATCGCGTGTTATTGACTTAGATATATAGCAATGCAGATTTTTCGTATAGTTCATATACAATGGCAAATTTAGAAAAGATAAAGTATAGTTATCATTTTTTTTGTAATGTCATTGTAGAGTAATGATACTATGGATAGTACAATATGCATTTAATCTTTAATATTATAAAATTAATTATTTTAAGGTAATAATTTTAGATAAGATACGGTAAACAATTTAATTTTTTACATTGTAATAAACAAAAATAAGATTTCTTTTTTTTTTTTTTAACTGAATACAAATCTTTGCTAAACACGATTATAAAATAAAAAACTGTATTCTTTACTAATGAAATTTGATTAGTTTCAATTTATTCGAAACTCTTTTTCCAAAATACCTTTAAGCGTCTATATTTTTAATTGAATACAAATTAAAATCTCAAATTCAAACTTTTCGTAAATATGTTTACTGACGCTTCATTGTCATCTTTTAACTAAGTTGAATTTTATTATAAGTTGAATTATATTTTAATAAAACGAAAAATATTTAATTAACTATTTTAGTAACTTTCTTCATTATTTTATTTCCAGAAGAATCTATATTTGAGAAACTTAATAATTAAGCAAATAAGAAAACTTCTATTATTAACATAGTTTCAAATGTCTTCATGAAAGAATTTCCTCTGTAATTGGACAATTTACTGTATCGAAGAATGAAATATGCTACAAAGCAACGAGCAGAACAGAATTATTTTTTCTAAACAATTGCTTTCCATCTGAAATCTCATCAATTAATATGATGCTAAATATAGATAATATGATTAAATATGAATTTTATATACTCATTTATAATTTCTGCACACGATCAAATGTTTCAGTCAATTACTTTAATAACTAGCTTCATTATTTTATTTACCGTAGAATCTGCAAAAGGTATTGTTAATCAGAAAGGAAGTCACAGAATTTCCATTATTAGCATAAATTCAAACATATTCATGCAAATATTTTCTCATAATTGGGCAATGGGTTCAAACAAAGAACAAAATATACTGCAAAGTAAAGAGCAGAATGAATTCGTTCTTTCAAAACAATTATTTTCCGCATAAAATCTCATCAAATAGTATGAAGCTAAACATAGCCTGTATATATATAATTTAAAATAACAACATCTCACAATCGTCTCATAATTCATGTTTTTCTTCTCGATTCCTTTCCAACAGTTATATCGTTCATTTTTAAATGACGAATTTAAAAGTGTTCATGCTTTTTGCTGAATGTTTATTTTATTATAAAGATTTTTTAGAATTCGTACAAAAACATCAAAAATATAAACTACAAATTTAATTCCATGAAATTCGCAGCATAAAAATATATTGATTTTATATTAAACTTTACTTTGAAAAATCAGACGGTCTTTTTTTCTCCCTCTTAGTTACATATGCTGTACAAATAAATTATCCTATATAGAACTGAACAGCTGAAAATTGTTATGATTTTATGACGCTAGCTTATTATAAATTCTAAGCGTGCCAGTTTATAATAAAGTTTTCAGAATTTAGACACTTTTAATGACATACAGAAAGTGAAATTTTAAAATTACTATTTCAAAAAATTTTAATTCACTAATCTATATCTATACTTATAATAAAGCTCAATGTGTGTGTGTGTGTGTGTTGGCGCTCTACAGGCCAGACCATTCAACCTACAGCTACCAAATTTGGCACGTGTATACCTTGGAGGCCGGGAATGTGCACCTGGGGGTTATTTCTTCGAATTTTTAAATAGAATTTTATTTATTTAAAAATTAAGCGAAATTTTGACGTGCTTCTGCTATAACTTCCAAAAATATTACCGCACAAAAAAGATTTTTACATGAAGTTAAAGATCAAAAATTTATCTTTTAAATGATACTAATGTTTTAATCTTAAAATTAAATTTCTATTTTTAATGAATTTTTAAATAAATATTTTAAATATATTTTTCAACAATTTTTTTTTTCGTACAAAATAAAAATAAAATTTAAGCTGCTCGAGCACGTTTCGTATTCATGGGAAAAAATTAGCTTTTTTCAAAGTGTTGCTATTACATTGATTAAAGCTCCAACTAAAAATAAATCAAATCTTTTTGGAAATAAAATCTGCAAAAATATAATTTTCGGCATGTGTCTGTAGGAAAGAAAACATATATGAAATATTATTTTATTTTTTCTAAAAAATAAATTCAAGAAAAATTATTTTATGATCTTTTATATTCTCTATATTATTAATCCAATAAATCAGTTATATTTTAAGGCAAGTTTTGTTTAATATGAACAGGATATCCATTCAAATCAGGGCCACACAGCTGATTTGTAAACCTTTAGTAAGTCACAGATCTGCTAAAATGGTCTAAATGGAAAATGATTATATTTTATGCAACTTGATTTAATAAATGCTCTAATAAATAACGAATTATTGATTTTTCATTAAGCTTCTGCTGTGGAAATTACGAATAACAAAATGTTCTTGAAATGCTAATATTTTAAATAAAAAGAGTTAATTTCCAATCAAATAAATCAATCACTTAAACTGACTGATTAATGAAAATTTGAGTATCACTATCCAATAAGAAAAGGATAATTTAGATTTTCCATCGATAGTTTCAAAGAAAATAGGCCTATCAGCGCGCAGGTTTCTCAAAATTAATTGGGTTAAGATTATGAAAATGTTGAGTTTTTTTTAATTTTTAACATTCAAAACTTTATAAATAAGTCTTGGTTGATCGTGGAAAATAGAAACATTCATTCATTAATTTAAAATTTGGTGTGTCCAGAATATTTCTCATAATATGATACCTTACTGCATTAAATTTAGACTTCATAATTTTTAAATATATTTATTGGCCGAAACAAAATATTATTATTGATTTTATTTCAATCCTTTTGACAGCAAAACTAAAAACTGAATTTCATGCTGAATCTGAGAAATTTTTGTTGAATTATTCTTAGAGATATTACAGAAATTATGAAAAGTATTTTGTAGTTCACATAAGACTTATATACCGAGCGATTCTGTTTGCAATACTCATATTCAGTAATAATAATAATAAATAAATACCAATAAAGATGATAAATAAAATAAAACACTTGGTTTTATTTAAAAATAACTTTATATTAATTGCAATTTCATCATTTCCACTTTAAATTAAAGTTGAAGTTTTACCGGAAATGACAACAAATTAGCAAAATATATATAGTAAAGCAATATATATAGTAAAGCAAAATATATATATATATAGCAAAATATATATCTAAGCAACAGTATAAGTTTGGTATGACTATCAAAATTTGAAGATTAAAAAGATTTTCTTTGAGAATCTATGTAGAGACCAGTTACTTAAAATATTTAATTGAAAATTGTAGTGAGAGGTAATACAGGCGAATCGGCTGGTCGCCAAAGGCGGCTAGTATAAAATAAATGAAACGAACAAATAAAAGTAAAAGTAATTTTTGCGTTTCAACTACTTAGATAGCAAAACAATCTATGAGATTATATATTGTTTAATTTTGTTTGGTTTTATTTGAATTATTTTTTACTGATTTGTTAGAATTTAATGCTTAAATAAGTAATACAGAAGTCGTAATTTTTAATTTTCAGTTTTATCATTTTATCACATTAGAATCATTATGGTAGCATAGCAAAATCTCGGCTTTTGGGACACAAATTAAATATCTGATCCCACTAAAAATCTGTCGTGCATAGCGATCAGTTGTAAATTTGTCGACATTCGCCCCTCCTCTGATGTGATGCAGGAGTTAAGTGGAAGAAGATGCTAGTTGAAATATTTCCTCGTAAAATAACCATGGTTCAAAATTATGAAATCTAAAATAACCCTCGTGTAGCTTCAAAATATTAAACCTACAGCAAAAGAATCCCTTACCATTCGCATTTCAGAATATGTCCGACGAGAATTTTATGAAAAGGTGGGGGGGGGGGGTGCTGCTGGCTATTGTAGACGAACACTCCCACAATTCTGTATTTAAAAAAATATTACATATTTTTATACTTCTAACTCTCATGTAGTTACCATGATCAGACAAATTTGGATACGAAATATGTTCGCCACTGTTCCCTAGGTAATTATTATTATTTAAAAACAAATATTATTACTATTAAATCAGAATTATTATTACCATATAATTAGAATGTTATTTTCTTCTTACAGATTTTTCAAATAATTAAAAATTGTAATTAAGCTATGTTAAATACAATCATACTTTTAGTTAACGATAGAAAAAAATTATAACCATTCCTTTTATCTGACACTATATATAAGATGATAAAATTTCTATCATAATTTAATTCAATAAAGATTGTAAACACTTTATAAAAAATTATAAAGCTTTACCTGTTTTTCATTAGATAATGCTATGTGATGTTCGTCACTTCTTCTTAATGACCTTTTCGCCAACCGTCGATGCCGGACATGATGATAATCATCGAAAATCTGGGGGAAAAAATAAAGACCAAATAAATATCGAATAACAACAAACATAAAGTTTATAAGCAACATTTTTAAAAAATCAGATATCAAAATAATTTGAATCAAATAGATTAAAGCAAATAGTTTATATAAATAACCACGTTTGCCCTTAATATTATTGAAGCATATGCTTGGCTTTACAAATATTTTAGCAATTATTTTTTTATTTTATTCTGTGACTTTGGACCTGTTTTTATTTATCTTTTATTCTTTCAGATTTCCAGGCAACCATGTTTGTTCATAATATTATTGAAGCAGATGCCTGGCTTTAAAATATGCCTGGCTTAAATATTTTAGTAATTATTTTTTATTTTATTCCGTGATTTTGCATACGTTCTTACTTATCTATTATGATTTCAGATTTCCAATTAACCATGTTTGTTCACACTATTATTGAAGAAGATGCAATAATTATTTTAGTAATTAGAGAGTAATGAAATAGGAATGATATAGACACCAACTACTTCTACTTGATAATATAATCTTAATAATTTGTCATTCATAAAATTTGCATTTTTCACAAACTGATT
>JAPMOR010021442.1:124826-135559 GCA_026543865.1 Argiope aurantia
AAACTTATAAAAGTTTCACTTATTAATTTCCGGAATCAAAGATATTCCTTATTCTATTTATTTAGCAAAAGAAATGGAGGAATTTACATGATAAAATATTAAAAATTAAGAGTTGCTTCATTTTTAAATCAGGATGCAGATATTTATTAGTTTTAATCGAATAAAGACAAAATGGCAACATTCATCGAATTCTGGGATATGTACTATCTGAAATACTATCTTTCATTTAAAAAATTGAAGAGAAATGCTATGTATATACATAGTTTTTTTATTGTTTAAATTAATAGAGGAGATAGCAATTAAATCTTCATGATTGAAGGAATAATATTAACAATTTAAAAGGAGTGGAGTATTAAGTTATAAATTTGTTAGATATACTCACCGACGAAACTTTTTAGTTAATTAAAATTCGAATTAGAATTTAAAAAAGGCTGGGAAATTTGTTCTGTAGGGCACCAATCAACAGACGCACAAAAATTCGTAAAGTTTATAAAATAAAATAAAAGTAGTAAAAGTAAAATGATCTATTTGAATTTAAAGAACATTAATTTTCTAGTAAATTCAAGATCAAAGTGGCTAAGAATTATACAAGCATATAAAACCTCGACACCACTGCCTGGTTTTTCAAAATGAATTTTTTTTTAAAAGTAACGCAATATGCATGTATTTAAATATTAAAACAAGATTTATGCGCATTTATCCATCCTCATTGCGCTTGAAGTCAGTGTTCCAATAATTTAATCGGAAACAGCAGTATCTTTTTTTAAAAAATTTAATTCTAGATCTTATCAGAAGTATCAGTATTTCTTTTATTTAATTCTATACATAATCGAAAGTATCAGTATTTCTTTTACTTAATTCTAGACAAAATCTAAAGTATACATATTTCTTTTATTTAATTCTAGACATAACCAAAAGCATCAGTATTTTTTTTAAATTTAATCCTAGACATAATCGAAAGTATCAGTACTTATTTTGTTTAATTCGAAATTGTTTAATTTGTTGAAATCGAAAGTATCAGCATATCTTTTGTGCAATTCTAGACATAATCGAATGTATCAGTATTTCCTTTATTTAATTCTAAACATAAAATCGAAAATATCAGTATGTTTTTTTAATGATTCGGAAATCATCGTATGATTGAAACTTTAATTTTATAAAAAAAATATTCAACTATTTATTATATTTTAATATTCTTCAAGTGCTTAATACATCAATGCGTGCAATGTAATAAAAAATAAAAGGCAAAAATAATAATTATTATTATATTTTATTGTGAGAAATTAGATTCAAGGCCTTGTTAATCAACAACCTCACTTCTGTTCGGATTACCCTTTAATTAAACACTTGATCAAAAACAACAAGCGAAATTCTGCTTATTTTCTAGTTCCCAAAGCCTTTCTTCGCTGATTTCAAATAACTGCAGATATATTAGAAATTAGATAGGATGAACAGATATTTATATCTAATTTCCATTTATGAGCAATCTCCATATCCCTAGACACACAAGAAAAAGAAGACGATCGGAAATATAACAACGGCTTCAGACAGGAATTGTTTGGGAGAATATGAGTTCAACTTGCGATTCGCAGTAATATCAACAGCAGTGACTCTCCAAGCACTCGATAGATTCCACCGAAATAATCACCCCAGGCGAATATCTCAAGCGAAATTGACTGCCGGTCACAGAATCTGGATCATGTTGACCGCAGCATGGCTATTTGAATAGTTTAATTACGAGCAAATATCTGGAGATGAATGTTGAATTAAATCTCCGTCGAATCGGAGAACGTCAAGCATGAAGCAGAGCTTCCTGTCACTGATAACACCGATAATAACTACTTCATCTGTCTGTAAAACTGCAGTCAATGGGTTATCAATCTCTCCGATTCTGAACAATAAAGATGAGTGGGAACGGTCACTGGCTTTTAAGAATAGATTTGAATATAGTAGCCAGAAAGGTAACACTTGTTTACAATAACGGTTGCTGTGGCATCAAATGCTCTTCGCAATGAATATCGCAAATTAAATGAATGACACAAATATTCCTGTACATAATTAGTCTGGAGAGTTTTATGTTTTAGGAACGTGAATTGGAGGAAAATGTTATGAGCTCTATTACTCTGGATATCACCAAAAAATACCACATAATAAAAAAAAAATAAAAAAAAACTTTTAGACCAATATTTCAGTAATAAACTGCTCACGCCCCGTTTTAACTAACAGACTGCCGGAGAGTATCCTCTAAGTAAAATGCAAATTCGGACCAGTTTCCCCTAAAACTGTTCTAGAGAATTAACAGATCTACGTATACAAGAGCTAATAAGTATCTGCATGAAGTATTCCACAGACACTCCGAGACACTTCAAACAATAAAAGGTACAGCTCTTCCTCATTTCCAGTTCACAGTGAGGATACCTACATATACTAGAGCTAATAAGTATCTACCTGAGGCATTCCGCATCTATTATTCCGCATTGAATAATAAAAGGTACCGTTATTTTTCACTTCCAGTTCACAGTGACTAAGTGAGGAATTGCGGTACCTTTCATTCAAAGTAATTCGGAATGTCTGCGGAATGTCTGTAGATTCTTATTAGCTCTAGTATATGTAGGTATGTTGATATTTAAATTTAAATATGCTTATATCTTGGTTTAATTTAAATTCTATTAAATTTCCAAATTTTCATCTTAAATTAGTTTATATTATTTTATTCCTAAACTTTCTCTTATTTTCTGATCCAAATCCCATCTTTTTATTTCATTATTTCTAACATGCTCTCTAAAAAGTTGATGGCCCTTTCAGTTTCTAACATTATGAGCAAAGGTATAAAAATACCAAACATCTACGCCTACCTTCCAAAGATATCTAAAGTTCCTTTTCCTAAGTCGACACGTATCAAAGAATCGCTTAGTGGAATCACTAAAGGAAAAAAAAAAAATTATATCATTGCTCTTGTTTTGGCGCGAATAGGTGTGTTCGTCCTTTCATCCGTTTACAAATTATATCTCTCGTGGGTTAAAAAAAAAAATTATTTCAAAAGAAACATCTTTTTGACCACACATTTACCAGAATTGTACTATATAAGTATATAGATAGATCTAACAAAAAATAAATATGCTAGCCAAAGAAAAATTAGAGCCAAAACTTCCATAAATATTAATTATAACTAAAAAATTTCTCAAAGTAAGAAGAATAGCAACCAGAAATACCTGACGACAAGAGGTGGATATAGACATGTTGCGGTTCTAAACTGGTGCACACTAATTTGGTGTGCACCAGTGTTCTAGAGCACCAAATAAATGTAAGAACATCAGTTAAGTTAATGAGCACCACATAAGTTAATAAACACCAATTAATTCTGATGCAAACCAATATTAACTTGTGTTCATTTATTTAAACATTTCAACACATTTTAAATTAATTCAATTTGTCACAGATTTATTTTACATTAATATTTATTTATTTATTTAAGCAACTTGAACAGAATCCATATGATTTTATTTATTTATATATTATTATTCATGAATGTGGGAGACATCCACGTTCATGCACAATATTATTAGAACAGACTCTGTTTATAAATACTATAATAAACCAATAAATGTTATGAAAAATACCAAGAATCTAATCAATAATAAATATTTGAGAAATTGCTAATATTATCTTAATATATCATAATTCATTATTTTCAGTAAACTATTGTAATCTAATCTTCTGTATTTTCTATAAGGATTCTTTGTATTTTCTTCTTCTACTTGTATTTTTATTTCTTTTCTATTTCTATATTATTTTTTCGGTAACCAAGCTAATAATACTTTTAATCAACCTGCCGGAAGGCCCCTCGTAGCCCAGCGAATCCTGACAGCTGTCTAATGAGAAATTCGTCAGTGCTAATATAAAACGGAGAAGTAATCCTAACAGTAAAGCTTTAGCTTGTAAAGGCTGTAGACTTTAAGAAAATATATAAATAAATGAAAATTATTTGCTTTATTATGAAGAAAAAGAAAAGGCCGAACCGCCTATACAGAGGAAAATCATGCATTTTCGAAATCCAACTAACATTTTTCAGAAACTTCTAAATACACATGTCGTCACTCTGACAATTATCTTACTTTTCGTTAAGCAATATGCCATCCGAAAATATTATTAGTAAGTTATGTTATATCCCTAAAAATTCCGATGTTTATTTCCCAATAACTTTCATAATAATGTAATCAATTATAAATACAGTACTACTTTTCTGAAGATGAGCTAGAAATGTGTACTTTCTTCATTACGACATAGTTTCTGAATTCTTGTCCCGATTAACTGGACGTTCCCATTCGGAATGTCCGGAAAAACAAGACTACTGTGTTTCATACAAATAACTTTTTTGATATTGGAACAAATTATTATGTGATGAATAAACGATCAATGAATTTCATCCATCCTTTACATATATATTGAATGTATAACTTCCAAACTTTATCTGGTTTGGAAAATTGTAGAGATTATTATCAAGTTAATTCTTTTTTTTTTTTTTCCCATTTCAGCTAACGAAATGAAAGCAATCAAAGTTTAGATCAAAATGATATTCTAGTATCTGAATGATTTTTTTTGTTATTTTCATTAGCAAAATAAAAAGTGGTAAATGTATTAAGAAGAAAAATTTATACTCTATTATCTCTGTCAGGTATTTTATATAATTTCTATTCGAATCTTCTTTTATAGGATATGATTATTCTTTATGTACATCGTGTTTTAAGTCATTAATCAGTTTAATGACACAATTAAGATATTTGACCATGTTAGTATCATGTAGAACAGTCATGTTAATACAAGAAAATTTTCTAAATAATAATCATGATGAAATTTTACTTAGACTACGGTCGATGTCATTTCAAGTTTCATCATATCAAATTTCAATTCTCCAATTAATTCATTACTCTTAGTGGTATAATGTTGGCTCCGAGGGCATCAGATCATAGGTTTGGTATCCGATTTTAATGAGAATCCCCCTGAACACATAATGCATACTTATAGTTAATATCTTCTTTATAGTGCGGTATAGAAATTGGAAATATGAAGGATCATTTCCGAAATTTTGTTTCAAAACAGAAATGGTTTAATAAAATGTATACGGCATATTCAACAAGTTAATTCTAATTCCTCATCTGCGTTCACACCTATAATAGGCAAGATGTGCAAGTTAAAAAATCTTACAAATTAAAGTACTGGCATCATTATATAATACGAGAATAAGTCAAAAAGTCAGCTGAACTATTTAAAAAACAAAATAGGATCGAAAATTTTACAATAGCTTAATTTATGTCCTAATGTTTTGTGTTACTTTTCGATGCTATTCAATAACTTCTATAAAAAAAATTCCGTCTAGCACCATTCACAAGATCAGCGATCTCAAACTTTTTCGCTGTTGATGGTCTTCTTTCGCGCTCAGCGTCGTCAATAATTGTGCCTTCCTTTCTCAAATATTTCTCTACATCGTGTTAGCTTGGCGTGTCATTGCATTTTCGCCATATTCTTCCTGGAACTGCCAATAAATTTCTATGTCGCCAAGCAAAAACAAACTACTTCATGCGCTTCCAATTTGGGTGCTGCTTACAGCTACTGAGACATGTTAATGATTGGTTATCAAACGAAAATTGTCGCATGAAAGCCGCTACGTAACATGATATAAATAAATGTTCGAAGTGTTGCCACAAGCTTCATCGAAATAGTCTTTAACTAAAAAATTTTACGAAGGACTGCAACTAACGTTTTGACTGATTAACGTATGTGATGCATTTTATTTACTCATGACTTTCAAATAAATTCTTTTCGATTCCACTTTCAAACATAGAAATACTTCTATTTTAACTTACGGTCTCGTTAATCTTTATCTATTTAAAATACCAGTAAAACTGTAATTAACAGAACTGAGGGGAATTTCTGTAGCGAATGTATAATGCCTATTAGGAAGTTTGCTCCGGCCGTATTTTACTTTTGGATACCTCTTCGTAACAAGGGACAACTTAACAAGCAGTATCTTAATAAATGACATTGGCTTTACCTACCTCAAATATCATTAAAAAATTTGTAAATCATTTTTCATTTATAAATGATAATATATACGAAAATTTTAAATGAAAGATTTATGGCTTTCAATAACTGAAATTTTTTTTAAAACCATGAAGTTTTGATTTAAAAATAAAATGCAATCGGGAGAGCTGTTTTCTTTCTTTCTTTTTTTTTTTCTTTTCTTTTCCCTCCTTTTCTTTTACAGCTTCTTTCCTAACAATATGGATATATTTATACAACTACAACAAGATGGTACTTATTAAAAGTGCCCCAAAATTAACGCACAATGTGTTAATGCAAGATTTGAATTAAATAAAAAAAACAAAGTTTTTTTTCTTTAAATTGTTATATTTTTATTAAATCGTAAAGCACATAAAATGGAGTTATGTATGGAATAACACATAAGGCAAGTGGCCTTCACGGCTTAGCTCTCTTTTGCACTCTTTTGTCGAAATTTTCCATGCCTTTTTTTCATAAATGTGACTGAATTTCGTTGATGCAGCGTTGAATTTCCTCCTTCAATGCACGCGTGTTTGTGGGCTTATTGGCATAGACCTATGACTTCAAATGACTCCATAAAAAGATATCCAGTGGTGTTAAATCGCAGGATCTAGGGGGCCAATTCTCAACTTTTTGAGCTGTGGCCGTCAAACTTTCAGTATTTTTGAAACATTGTTCATTAATGAAAACATGTTGCTCTATCGTGTAATGGTCCATTTTTACCAACCGAAAACTATCAGATATCAAATGTGTTTTTTTAATAGAATTGTCAACACTTTACTGAACGAATGATGGTAAAATCAATCCCTGCATTAATTTTTGGATACCTTTTAGATCAAGAGAGATTTCGAAATGAAAAAAAAAATTATTGTCAACGAAAGTAGAATGGATCAGAAATAAAATATTTATATCCGATATTAATTATCGTATACAAATGTCTTATAAGGAATTAATTAAGTGCTTTTTTTTCATGTAAAATTGAAAATATTTATCTGAAAATAATTCTAGCTAATTAAAATATTAACAGTTATTAAAATTTGTTGAGAATGAAAATGGAAAAGGGAATGTCGTAAATTTTATATGCTAAGAAATAAGGGGAAGGGAATTTCATTGTTATCAAATAAAAAAAATTAAAAAAAGATCAGAAATAACTATTTTTTAAGATCAGCTATTCACAAACTTTCACAGAAAAAGTAATTAAAAAAATCTTAATGGAAAATGGATTTTTGGAAATAAAATGTAAGCAAAGGAAAGTATCCTTAATGAAACAGCATTATATACTTAATTATTAGCCTTAATTATTAATCTATAAACCTAATGTTATAATGAATAGACATATACATTTTTATTTTTTTATTTTTAATTAGTTTGGAAACTTTATTAATTACATCAATAGATTTTATTTTAAAATAATAAAAACTATTATACACCATTAATTGAAACAAAGACATTCTCGAAATATTGCTATAGTCTGTTATTTTCTGTAGGCGGTTCAAGGTCACATTTTCTACCTCGTAACCGGTTGTCTGCCTCACAACTCTGAGGCAAATAACAGTGTCACTTTTTTTTTTCTCTCAGAAGGTAAGGTATTCCCGAAATGTACTGGCGTGGAACAAAAAACAAGCTTTGTAGAAACCATGGCAACGGAGAAAGAGAAAGAGTGAAGAGTAGGAAAAAGGAGTGTCCTTAAAACGCCTACAGAAATTACACAAACTATAGCAAATAAATTATACATAATTGATAACTTTTTCCTAAATTAAAAAAACATCTCACCAATTTAATGTTACAACGTTGAAATGGAAATGTCTTCAATCCGAAAAAAAAAGAAAAGAAAAAGAAAACTCGATTTATTTGCATTTAATCTTTTATGAAAATTTAAATATAATTGTTCTGAAAAATCTAATTTTAATTTACAAGAAATATTCTTACATTCGTAATTTTACTTCTTGAAAAAAATTGAATTTGTATATGAAACATAATTTGCGTAATGTGACAAAACATTGTATATCATTAATTACATGAAATATTTTGTTTCGAATAAAAAATAATGGAAACCAATTTCACAATTTAATCTCATTAAAACTTCCAAAAAGGGAAACATCTTTAATCTGAAGAAAGTACTTGAAAGAAGAGGAAGAATTCATTTGCATCCGGGAAACGCCACAATTGGAAGATACTCCTCTGCGAGAAAAGCAAATTCTAATAAAAATGCTCGTTACTATTGAGTTAGATTACCATTCTTTCCAAGAGAGAGACACAAAGTGAGAGCCATGAGCAATCCCTCCCGAAAAAATCCCGGAAATTCAACTCTATAAAATTGGAATTCTAAGAAGACGACAGAAAAAAAAATATAAAGGATTGGGAATATAAAAGGACGGAGAAGTTTGAACGATATCCTTTAAATGAGAAAAACAAAGAGCGTTGGGGGGCGCCGGGTCAGGGGATGGTCGAAAAAGAATTAAAAAGGAAATTCCAAGCAATGGGAAATTTACAGAGGCGTGAACTCTCGGCACTTTTGGAACAATGCCATGGCGTTAGGCATGCTTCTCTGAGCCCAACGCTGATTTCCCTTTCTTAAGCTTACTCATGTGTATTCAGGCAATATTGTTAGTGAATAACGACTTTCTTTCTTTCTGGAGTGGAGGACAAAAAAAAAAAAATGGGGAGTTGAAACTTCTTTTGCAGTAGATCCTTTTGACCACGCCTCTTCGTCATCGTGTTTCTTAGTGTATATTGAAAAAGTTATTAAGTGGATAACCTTTTTTCGCTTAGAAATTGGATTTTTTTTTCTTTTTATCAATGTGGCGTGCATGGATACCCATGAAACTCACGGAATTTAGTACTTTTTTTTTTATCAATATTGAGATCGGTATCGAGATCGTATCAGGTTACTCGAATAAACAAACAAGGTTGAGGTAAATAAGCATATGTATTAGTGGCTGAACTACAGAATACAGTGCAGTTATCGAACTGTAATTTTTAAAGACAGCAAACTGCCTTTAAAAATATAAGATAAATATATGGTAAAAATATATAGAAATATGGTAACTCAACTTTGTTTTTTTTTTATTTATATTTGGCGAATTTTCGAGATTTGTTCATACGATTAGGTAGAGATTGGCGAAAATCTTTTACTATTTTCTTTAGTTTTACCAAATCGAAGCATTTTGGATTATTTGGATTTTAAAGATTTTACACTGATTTAAAATAAAGATGCAAATATTTTGATTTTATTTTTATTGAAAATACATTCCCATTGGAATTTCTTGGGAAAAGGGGGACAAAATACAATTCAATTGAAAACGATGAACAGAAGCATTATATATATTTTTAACAAAGGAGAAGAATGAATTGTATGGAAAAATAAAATGAAAAACATTGCAAACAACATAAATAAAAAAATAAATAAGCATATGTAAATAATAAATAATAATAATATAAATAAGTTTATGTAAATAAATACGCATAAATTCAAAACATTCCTATATATATATATATATATATATATATATATTCTAATTCTATTCTCTAAATCAAGATTTGAAATCTATTTCTTAATAGGCATAGATTTCAAAGATGGATTTTTCGGACATTGTAAGACTCAAAATATAAGGATTTATTCTAATGCATAATAAAATAATACAATTATTTTAACAATAACAGTATTGCTCATTCTATACTTTTTACATAAGAAAGTGTAAATTATTTAATTTTCTATTTCAATATTTTCATAAAAGACAGAAATGAAGGAATCAACGAGAGAAATAAAAAAATCAACATATTTATATAGTTTCTATAAATATACGACAAATATTTCAAAAAAATACAGGAATGTTTTTAAGTTCCGAAGAAAAACTGGACAGAGAACACTTTAATTATTTCTATCGAATTATTTAATATAAATCAAACAACTTATATACAAACGTAGTAACTACAGAGAGAAAAATAAAAATTAACATAAAATTAAATTTTATGAATTAAAATCAAAATTCCTGAACAATAAAGTTAAGCTAAAGTCATCCGATAAGTAAAATAGTCCATTACAGAAATTCAATCACGAGAAAAGAAAAAAACTACACTTTAAACATAACTGAAATGAAACACAAAAATTAATTGAGAGCTTTAAACATACATTTGATTTCAGAACACACCAAAATGAATTATGAAACTCTACTAACAAAAAAAAAATATATAGTGTGTAGAAGATGTAGATAAAATTTCGCAATTAAAATAATGTTTTTCATTACTGTCAATGGTCAGGACAATATGTCTTTGTATCTTAAACATATATTTTCTTCCATTCAACGTCCAGAGCGACATTTCCAAGCCAGAATTTGACAGTGTCCATTACTCATCTCATTTTTAAAATTATTGTGCAGATAACCACCCATCACATCTCTTAGTCCTGCTCTGCAGTAAATGAAAAACTGCTGTATGTACGCCTGGCAACAATCCAAATATCACCACTACATCTTAGAGATGGAAAGAATTAAAACTCATGGCTTAATTATGTAGTGGGTTTGAACAGAATACTTATTTTGAAGGGCAAAGGCAACATCAGCAATCGTAGTAGCGTAAAGATAATTAATTAATGTGATTTACTTTTGTTGTTCCGTATGTGCGCAGCTCTTCGAATAGCGTGATTCTTAAAAAATCCAAAATATAAAAAGAAT
>JAPMOR010021442.1:135569-155148 GCA_026543865.1 Argiope aurantia
ATTTAATTAAAAGTAATGATTTACTTTTGTTGTTCCGTATGTGCGCAGCTCTTCGAATTGTATGATTCTTAAAAAATCCAAAATTATAAAAAGAATGAAAAAGAAAAAAATAGAGAGAAAAATAATACAGCTGGAATAAGCAAAAATTAAGAGATAAAATAAAATAGAAATTTAACAGATTTAAAATGAAGTAATTTGGTTATAAAAAGGGAGCATATATTTAACTTAATTAAAAGTAAACCTTAAATTAAAATTTTAATAAACTAACATTTTCAGATTTTGGTCATTTAATTACTGAAAATGTGTCTATTTTTTATTACTATAAGTTTATTTTTCTCATTTAATAATTTTCGTTTTTTTTCTAGATTTAGCATAAGAACTCCAGTAGCCAGAATCGAACTAATTTCAATCTGATTCCAGTAATCTCTAAAAAAGAAGAGTGGATGTCTCTCAGATTGGCTGATTTGAAACTCAGATGCCTGAGGTCGTTGCGTTAAAGGGTTCGCAAACTATTCCAGTATTTAAAAAAATGCAATTGAACAAATAAAACATGCATAAAATCATTATTAAGTAAATTAAAAGCATTTAATTAATTTAATAATGATTTCATAAAGATGAACACAATTAATAAAGCACACATTTAACCTGTCATATTATATGTGTTTGAAATTTATTATTTCCCTAATAATTAATAACTTTTATTTAGAAGTAAGAAAATCATTAAATAATTATTATGTTTAAACTTTCAAGAATTTTATCATTTAAGTTATCATTTTCAAAGACATTTACAGAAATTTTTTTCAAATTTTTGCACAAATCTACAATTTTGATCTGTGGTCAGATGACGAGGATGCTTTCGCCACTGTCAGATTCAAGGATGCCTAATCACTGTCTAAACTTCAACAAGACGCTGAGAAAATTTGGCGCCAAAACTTTCAATATGCAACACATTTTTATATAGAGCTTCAGTGAAACCGTGTCTCAAAATCATGATCCTCCATATTAATGCTGAAAATTGATGTAAAAAATACTAACACGTGATACGGTTATCAAATAGTTTCAAAGTTAATTAGAGAACTTCCCTCAAAATATAAATTTTTGTAAGAGTTTTTATTTTTAACCATATAGCTCAAAATTTTAAGTATTTTAGTGTTTTGTCCAGAATTTTAAGAGAATTCTTTTCAGCGTCACAAACGTTCACTTTGACCAAAAGTCACAGAAACAATTGCAGCAATTAAATAATATGAAATTGGATTTTACTTGGAAAACTTATTTATTCTAAAATTAGTGCAGAGTTTTGAATAGAAATAGAATCATACGAGATATAGATCTATATTCTCATACCGATTTGACAAATTTTACTACAGAAATAAATTTTTCTTAAAGTTAAAATTTAACAGATATAATATAGCAATAAATGAAGTACACAATTTTCCATAATACTTCAAAATTCTTGAGAATATTGCAAATTTAAGTATTTCAGTTTTTTTTTTTTTTTTTTTTTTTTTTTTTTTTTTTCTTATATTTTAGAAAAACATCTTACCGCAAGATATCATTCCTACACATGATAGGCTTGTAGAAAATTCGAAACCACCCTTACAATCTGCATAGCTAAGCTAAAAAGAAATGTATTTTTAGCCCAGTTAAAAGGATAAAAGTTCTTGCGCTCTTACAAAGACTCCTGAAAACGTTTTGATCTTCAACTGCAGCAAAATAGCAAAGGCTGGAGACAAAATTTTCAAATCCCTTTTTCATGGCAAAACTAAAATATGGCACTATATTTAAAAAATAATAATAAAAAAAACGGGGAGGGGTTCAAATATTTATTATTTGTAGAAAATATGTTCTAAATTCTGTATATGTAAAAAATAATTTTAAAATATTCTTTCGCACTTCCTGTGTTTAATTCTCTTTATATATTCATATTTGTACCCTATGGTAGGATATTCCTGGCTTAAAAATATTTAGCTCATTATAAACTATTTTTTGAAGCTGATTCCTTTGCTTAAAATCTAATCTAATTTTCCTAACGATTCTAATGTTAATTTAATAATAAATTCTAATCTCTTTTCTATATAAATCTTATTTAGCGATCATTTAAAATTTACAGAACTATTAAATCAAAAAGCATTTATTATTCAGAAATTGACTACACGGTGTTAAAAAATAAAATTCAACAATAGAAATATGACATATCATATTAGGTGACTCAAACTAAGTAATAAATCATTCGTAAATAAATCATTTATAGCCACCAAATGATCATTGTATAAACTTATTTAATTGTTGAAAGTCACCAATTCTGTCATCTTTTGAGTTTAGTACATTGTATATTTTATCACAAGAAGTAATGGAAATATATATTTTATCACTTATTATTTGGGCGATTAGATTCGAATTTGAAATATTATATATATTATATAACGGCTCTCTAGATTTAATAATAAAACAGTAAGCCGAATTTCTTTCACCAGTTTTTACGTATTTGAGATACCAAGTTCAGCTGCATTTAGTTATATTAAAGAGCCCTTTTAAAGCAACACTAGGGCTATTTTTGGACTAATTTTGACGTTTAAATTTTGGACGTAATTTTGAACAGCGGTCAGATGACGAGGACGACAGTTGGCAAAAATGCGACATCTTATTTACTTATCATCTTTTCGGTTATTCCTCCAAAAATAACGCAAATTATAAGCCAAATAAGCGCCATTTGTACAGATGTTTGAAAATCTGCGGACATTATGTCGCCGACGTCCATCACTTTGATTTCTTAAACGACCGATCAAAGAGAATCGTCAAAATGCGACATCTTATTGACCTGTCATCCCGTCAGCTAATTTGCCAAAGGTAGTCATTGTGCCGACTTAAATAATTTTTTGGATATTTCTATTGCTTACAAAATATTAATTTTAAAATGGTTTTTAAATTATCATATTTGTTAATACTCAGTTCTCCGCAACCGTTTTTAGCGGTTAAGACTTTTGCTGACGGAAATCTCATTTTTTCGCCGACAGACGGGATGGGGGGCAAGCAATTACTGGCGGGGGGCAATTGTTTTCCTTGCTCCCCCCTACTAACGCCGCTTTTGCTCTCTTTCAAAATCTTCTCGAGTTTCACTAACTTCAGAAGCCAGGTACGATTTCAAAATTATCACCAAGCAGTCCATCATTCCCCGAGACCATCCAAATCCACGAAAGCCGTCCTCCCGGCCGTTTTGGCTTTCTCTTGAATAGAATAATTAACGCATCACTCTCTGAAAGCGTCGGGAGGAGTAATTCTCCTGATATAAACTCTACTCTATAAAATTAACGTTAACTGCGACTGAGAAATTATCTTTCGCCATAAATCACGCAATTTCGTCGTCCCCCAAAGACAACGCCCTTCAACAAGAGACCCCGTTTTGTGGCAAGAAAACAATCAATATCAAATGTCTGCCAAGAACCAGGGATGCGAGGCCGTCGGGGATGGGCAATGAGTGGAGGTGGGGTCTAATGGAGCTTCTTTAAAGGCATTATTTCCTTCCATTAGGTCATGGCGCAGGGGGTGCGGACAAGCCGAAGTAATTTTCTTGAACGGGAGGCCAGGTAACAATCGGCACATTTACTTTTTA
The DNA here is from genome assembly GCA_026543865.1 of Argiope aurantia. Taxonomy (NCBI): domain Eukaryota; kingdom Metazoa; phylum Arthropoda; class Arachnida; order Araneae; family Araneidae; genus Argiope; species Argiope aurantia. The sequence continues at coordinate 139,180 of JAPMOR010021442.1, forward strand.
AGTCGATTATTTGCGAGGGAGTGTAATCCTTCTTGTTTCTTAGAAGAGCATCTCCGGTGCAAGGATTTCGGATTATAAGATTCGAAGTGTTTATTGAAAAAAGAGAATAATGGCTTAGATTAGTTTAGAAACAAAGTAAAATCAGATGTAATAAGCTATGCATCTATAAGTTCTTGAAACCGTAATGAAATTTAGCTACACCGTTATACAAAAGAATCAGCTGGAACTCACTAAAATGCTTCAAATTAATTTGTTTCGAAAAAAAATCAAACTTCTTTCTTTCTTTTTTTAACCCCCCCCCTCAAAAAAAAAAAAAAGTTGTCTCTAAGGAGTAGTAGAAGGCGCGAAAACATAAGATTCTGACATTTCTGAGAAACTTGCATTACTGCCTGTATTTGCACAATGAAAAGGCTTTCAGTTTTGCTTTGTTTATAAATTTAAATGTACTTTGATTTCAATATTATCATTAACTTTTGAACATTTCACGATTACCCGTCCAAATGAAGCTAGGCGATAAGACTCTCACTACAAAAATAATAATAATAATAATAGAAAAAATTATTTGAAATTCAGCATTAGTTAAGAATGATTACCTTCTTAGACATTTTATCTATCGGATATAAATTAGACAAGAAAAAAAAACTCTCCTAAATTATCATTTTATCAACGAATTTGAGATAAAACATATAAAAAAAACTGAAATAAAAATCAAAATATTCTACTAATTCCCATATGAAATATTTTTCTGAGTTCATGATGAAAAAGTTTTTGTTTTCTGATTTATTAACAATTACTTTTGTGGTTGAAATGTTATCAAAATAATTTAATTATTCATTAATTTCATGACTTCCTTATGCACCAATTTGAGCAATATAATAAATAGAGAAATAGAATAAATTATGATTTTGTTGTAAGAAATTTACTTCAATGTCAGCAAATGAACTTTGCATCAGGCCTCGTTTATTTTCGGGCCAGCATCGGGCATATGAATTAGATAATGGGAAAAGAGTATCATATATTTTATATAAATTAGATATATGTTCAAAACATTTCAAAAGATTTATATCTCATTGATAAAAGAAAAGTTAAAGTCCATTTGTAAAGAAAAGTTAAAAGTGTCAACATTTGCATCCTTTTGTATCAGTTTCAATGTTCCAGATTTATAAATAAACTCTAAAATTGATTTATAAATAGGCTCTAAAACTGATTTATAAATAGGCTCAAAAATCAAAAGTCCAACTTTTTGCAAATACTTATTTTTTCTTCTAATGTATTTTGTATAAGAGGATGAAAAACGTAAACAAAAAAGATAAATATGATTCAACATGGCAAACAAAACTTAACCTTCACCACTAAATTAAGAGCTAAACCTTGTCTTCTGAGAGGGCCATGAAAAGGGATATAGATGCTTCACAGGAGGAAATTGAAGGGACACTATAGAAACAAAACTTTAGAACGTATGTGTCACTTTTTGCCGATAAATATGATAAAAGATCTAAAAAATAATATTGCTACGAAAATTTGTTCGGAGGGTATAGAATGCAATAATGTTCGATAACACACGCTTTATTTTACAACGAAACACAAAATACAAGTAGTAGTACAGTTGATTGAACATAAAGTCAGCGTTTACAGAAGGAAACAATTATATTATGCCCTATGTGTCATTTACTTTCTTATATTAGTGGATATTAAAAAAATCGCAGCAATTCATGACTCAGTACTACATATAATTTCAATGGAATTTCAAAATAATAATAAATAATCAAGAAAATATCATGCTCTTAACGACGCTTCCTTTCTAGTGTTGACATCGTTAGAATCATTCTTAAAGTAAATATCAACCGTTACATCAAAGGAAATGATCGATGATCTAATTCGATTCTACTATTAAACAATCAACTGAAAATAATCCTCTCATTTCTCAATTTTTTTAGAAACAGAGAATCAACTTTCTTCTTTAGTTTATCCATAAAGAGGATTTGTGGAAAATAATCTACTTAAATGTAATTCGAATCAAGGGCTGCAATTTTACAGAAAGCATGGTATTCTGTTCTTGATAAATCATTTTACTCAAAGGCTTAAAAAAGTATAATGCTCGATATTTAGAATGTAAGAAGAGAAATAACAGAAATACAATACTTTAGAGCTCTTTCAGTTCGAGTTTATGCATGTCTAGTTTGTCGAATTTATATTTACATGTTTGTGCATAAATAAATACATTATATGTTTACATGTGCATAAATAAATGCATTAAATGAAAAGCACAACGCGATATCTGATCTTTATATTAAAGGTCTACATCCTATTTTACACCAAATCAATTAAAGAAAAAAAGGGGGTATTACCATATGTACGCATGGCTCATTTTCTTCACTATAATCTTAAGTAAAAAAAAAAAGCACCGTATTCTCAAAGATACTATTGTCATAGGTATCTCAATTTATGTTCACAAAAAAATATTAATACACGCTTTCACTGTCTCCTATACAAACTTATTAATAATATATGATTATATTATTTGCAAAGATAATGTTAGTATGGATATCGCAATTCACGTTTATGGACGTTCACGTATATGTTTTATTATATATATATATGTCTTATATTAATAGACTACTTTAATATATCCCATATAAACGCCTTAATGTTTGTTTGTTTTTTTACTGTCTACAAAGATGTTAGCACGAGTACCGCAATTCACATTCAAGAAAAATCTTAATATACATTTTTACTGTCACCTATATAAATGTATTAATATACTAAAATTTTAAATATATTTTGTTTATACTAATTACAGAGCATTAAAGGGCATGTTATATTTATACTAATTACAGGTTAATTACAGGGATTCACATATTATGTTGATGCCCTGCAGCCTATTTATAGGACAGATACAATTCATTTTGTGGCTAAAATGAACACAATCTATTGTTTCTTTTATAGTTTGTCTAAGGAATACATTTTTCTCTAAAAAGTCATAAACATTTTCCATCAGGATATATCATCGATTATGTCAATTTTAAAGTCAATGAGTTTTTCTTTCTTTCCTTTTCTTTTTTTTTTTAATTTTTATTTTATTTTATTTTGCTTTGATTTATTTTCAGAGTAACACAGGGAATCCGAAAATAATCTTCATTTTTGATAATTTCACTATTTCACTTTTTTTTTTTTTTGTAATACCTGTGAAAAATTTTTAAAACGGTTTCTAAGCAATTTTTATGTGAGTGTTCTAAAATAGTCGGAATTTTATTTTACTATACAGTTATTTTAACTTCGATATTCCAATATGATTTAAAGGAAATTTACTCTAGTCAATGCTTTAAATCAGCTTTAACTGAGCTCATGAAAACATACAAAAGATTACAACAAAGGAAAATAAAACCTATTTTCCCTTAATTATGCAGTTATTAGAAAACTTTCTCATAACAGCTTGAAATATAATTCTCAATCTCGATATCCAAGCCATTAATTTGCAATCCCCTTCCGTTTTTTAATACGAAAATAATGTAAATATTTTTAAAGATACGAAAAACAATATATCATGAATAAAAAAAAACTATTTCCATTATATATATTTTTTAGCAAAAATGATTTATAGCTTCTACAGATCATTTAGCATGCTTTTCTTAAAGAACGACACTCAGAAATCAAAAACCATGAAAGTACATTACACGAACTCAGTTGTCCTCAATAGAATCAAATTTATGTTTCCTTGACCCGAAATTACACAACCTCTAAACATTTTTTTTTTCTTCTGAGATGCATCCCCATCCACATTTAACAACTTCCTTCAGATAAGGTGTTTGACAGCTGCAAGAACGGATGATGACGCTCCTGTGGAAGTCACGGGACAAAGATACTCTCTCCCAGACAAGATAGAACACGAAAACTCGTTATCGGTTGGAAGGGTCTAAAGCAAACGGGGACGCCAAAAAATAGTGATATTTGAACATCAGAAAATGACACTTCTCGGATCTGTAGTCCTGCTCAACTATTTTATTTTTAGAATATCCATGTGCTTTGTATTATGCGTGTGGAAAGTCAAGGATCAATGTTTTTTCGTACCGTCTTGTCTGGTGAGACAGGGGGATACGCGTGGAGCTTTTGTTCTGGAGTAACTTCTTGGGAAAATAAATGGAAATAGAAACAGAAAGGGCTTTGAAGGATTTTGGCTAACAAAATTCAACTTTATGCTTTTTTTAAATAGGAGGTCTTTGTTCCTTTTTTTGGTGTTGCATAATGGCATTTAACTTCCTTTAAGAATGAATAGAAAATCAATCTAATTTAGCACAAAAATTAATTACTTATATTTCAAAAAGAGTCAGTATAGCATGACAATAAAAAAATCAGTTTAGATACACTTCAGCATGATACCAAATAAATGCTGCTTGATGACATTTACCATTTTTTAACAATCAATTTTATACTGTTGCAAAGTGGTATTTAATTTTCTTTAAGAATGCACAGAATATGAATCCAACCAAAAACGAAAACTATTGACTTGTCAGCAGCCAGGAAAAACTAGTTTAATATATTATATTTCATTTGAATGATACAGAATCATTCAGAATGAATATTTGAATTTCAGAAACTTTATATGTTTAAAAATAAACGATATAGACAAATAATGCATAAAAGCAAACGAAAAGTGATTAGTTTTAATTATAAAAATTGGTACAAATTACTTTATTTACATGTAGAATGTCAAAGCAGTTTGATGATAATTTTCTTTCCCAGCATTCACGAATAATGTCTGGGAAATGTTCTGTGGCTTTGGCAGATTAATTTGGCATTTTCTATGAAATATTCTCACTGAATGATGACTACTAACTGACATCACAGAAACCACATTGAACAAAAAAAAAAAAAAAAAAAAATCTGCTCTCAAGATACCATTTACACTTCTTTGACGAAAAGAATTTCAAAAATGACAGTCGAGACCCAACAGCGCAGCAATTGGGGAAGCAAAATAATAAGGCATTTACAATATGCATTACACATACCACATTAATATGCATTTTTAAAGTAGAATATCTATCTCGGTAGAAGAAGTAATGCTACGCACCGGGTGACATATACACTTGCTAAACTATTCGTGAATATACGGAAGTAAAAAAGGGACCTTTTTCCGTAAACGATCTAATGTAAAAAATGTTACACAAAAGAATGCAATGGTTAATGAAATAGGACCAATTGAAGACAAGACAGACGAATCCAACCAATATACGATTTTTTTCACTCCATTTAAAAATGTATATTCGAAAATTTTCCACCAAATTCAGGCAAAGATTGATAAACAATTGAAAAAGTCCTTTTCATTTCATTCTTTCAGAAAAAAAAATTGTTGACTTAATCAGCAAAATAACTGCTAAATCAAATCAGCTTTAACGAGCCATTTCTTGATAACGTCAAGGAGGGGTGTTTTCTAAACGTCTTTTCTACCTTAAGTACTTAGCTCAGCTGGGACACTTAAAGCAGAAGCCTTAGATTTATTAGAAACGCGACTATTTAGAAACACGAGTGTTAAGGAGGAACCCTTAACATCCCTTTGTAAAAGAAGAAGTAACATGGGGGCGGGAGGGGGCAAGAAAAGGATGCGACACTATTTTTGTACTTCCCTCAGAGTTCCTCTGGGATCCTTAAACCAGCTTTGCTTTTGAACGTTGGCAAGAAAAAGAAAATATGAGATTTTTGCTTTTTCAGAAGTAGAGAACAGTTATTCAGAGGAAAGGACAAAGCGAAATTTCAGTGGAGAAAAATTTTATGTCGGTGATGTATGACCCAAATGACTACATTCTGAGAAAAGTAACTCACCGGCTTTGTTCCGAGAATATGTTAAAAATTCTTTGAAATCTATTTCTTTTATCGTAATGCATGACTGTGTATGCAAGAAAAGTTGAATACATTGTAAATTAGCCGCCTTTGGCGACCAGCCGGTTCGCCAGTATTACCGCTCGCTACAATTTTCAATTAAATATTTTAAGTAACTGGTCTCTTAATACATTCTCAAACAAAAAATTTTTAATCTTCAAATTTTGATAGTCATACCAAACTTATACTGTTGTTTAGATCATTTCTTTCAATTTACTATATATATTTTGCTAATTTGTTGTCATTTCCGGTAAAACTTCAACTTGAATTTAAAAAGGAAATGATGAAATTCCAATTAATTTTATTTATATATTTTTTAATAAAACCAAGTGTTTTATTTTATTTTTCATCTTTATTGTTATTTATTTATTATTATTATTATTGAATATGAGTGTTGCAAACAGAATCGCTCGATATTTAAGTCTTATGTGAACTACAAAATATTTTTCATAATTTATGTAATATCTCAAAGAATAATTCAACAAAAATTTCTCAGATTCAGCATAAAATTCAGGTTTTAGTTTTGCTTTCAAAAGGATTGAAATGAAATCAATAATAATATTTTGTTCCGGCCTATCATATATCCGGCCTATAAATAAAATTCAAAAATTATGAAGTCTAAATTTAATGCAGTAAGGTATCATAGTCTGAGAAATATTCTGGACACACCAAATTTTAAATTAATGAATGAATGTTTCGATTTTCCACGATCAACCAAAACTTATTTATGAAGTTTTGAATGTTAAAAATTTAGAAAAACCCAACATTTTCATAATCTTAGGCCAATTAATTTTGAGAAACCTGCGCGCTGATAGGCGTATTTTCTTTGAAACTATCCATGGAAAATCTAAATTATCCTTTTTTTATTGAATAGTGATACTCAAATTTTCATTAATCAGTCAGTTTAAGTGATTTATTTATTTGATTGGAAATTAACTCTTTATATTTAAAATATTAGCATTTCAAGAACATTTTGTTATTCGTGATTTCCGCAGCAGAAGCGTTATGTAAAATCTAAAATTCGTTATTTATTAGAGCATTTATTGAATCAAGTTACATAAAATATAATCATTTTCCATTTAGACCATTTTAGCAGATCTGTGTCTTACTAAAGGTTTACAAATTAGCTGTGTGACCCTGATTTGAATGGATATCCTGTTCATATTAAACAAAACTTGCTTTAAAATAAAACTGATTTATTGGATTAATAATATAGAGAGTGTAAAAGATCATAAAATAATTTTTCTTGAATTTATTTTTTAGAAAAAATAATATTTCTTATTTGTTTCATTTCCTAGAGACACATGCCGAAAATTATATTTTTTCAGATTTCATTTCCAAAAAGGTTTAATTTATTTTTAGTTGGAGCTTTAATGAATGTGATGGCAACACTTTGAAAAAATCTAATTTTCTCCCATGAATGCGAAACGTGCTCGTGCAGCTTAAATTTTATTTTTATTTTGAACGAAAAAAATTGTTGAAAAATATAGTTAAAATATTTATTTAAAAATTCATTAAAAATAGAAATTTAATTTTAAGGTTAAAACATTGGTATCATTTAAAAGATAAATTTTTGATATTTAACTTCACGTAAAAATCTTTTTCGTGCGGTAATATTTTCGAAAGTTATAGCAAAAACACGCCAAAATTTATCTTAATTTTTAAATAAATAAAATTTTAATTAAAAATTCGAAAAAAAAACCCATGTGCACATTCCCGACCTCAAAGGTATACACGTGCCAAATTTGGTAGCTGTAGGTTGAATGGTCTGGCCTGTAGAGAGCCAACACACACACACACGCACGCATTGAGCTTTATTATAAGTATAGATATTTCCTTTCTAAATGTGAATCAATCACTTTATCTAAGAAATTGTTGAAGATCCTAATAAAATGCTACATTTTATTTTGGATATTTATTGTAATTTCAATTTACAGAAAAAAGCAAATGACATCTGAAATAAGAGTCTCCAGGTGATTTTTGTCTTCTGAATCAACTAAAAGACAGTTTTACATATCAAATATTCTATAATTTACAAGGTATATAGACCCAATGTAAGTGGTACGGAATCTTTCTAGGTGTACAAGTATACGAATGTTACATTAAATGGCAAGTGACAGAAAAAAGAATGAGCGCATAAAATATAATTAAGCTAATTTACTTATTAATATTTATATAATTACTATTAGTCTTAGATTAAGCGCATAAGACAGATGCAGCACTGTATAAAAAATATTAAATATAGTTCACAAGGCAGTATTGTTGAAAATAGAATTTATATATAAATATAAACAATTTTTAAAATCGATTTCAAAGATTAACTAAAATAAAAAATTTAAAAAAATATTTATAAAATGTCTGAAAGATATTTCACACATTCTGCCATTCCTTTGAGGAAAAAAAAACTTTTAAAACCATTAGTTTAAGAATATAAAGTAAAATTTAGTTATATGTTCAATTTCCTGATTGAATCAGAAGTATTTTATTTAATTATTTAATGTAGAATTATTAAAGCTAAAGTGACGTTATTTTATAAGCGCTGACCTAAATCCATCCGTGAGTATGTATACATCTATGCGTAAATAAGGTAGAAAATTATTAAAACTAAAGTGACGTTATTTTATAAGCGCTGACCTAAACCCATCCCTCAGTATGTATACATCTATGCGTAAATAAGGTACAACATTTATCTAAAATTTAAGAGTTTTGGCATAAATATATGTACACTTCAGATCGATTTGCTTCCGAAATTTAAGATAGAATTTAAATTAAAGATTAAGCGATATTTTGCTATTTTTCTGCGATATCTTTTAAAATTATAATCGCACAAAGCTGATTTTATAAGCTCAAAAGATGATTTGACAAAGTTGATATTATTAAACATCTATCTCAATTTAAAAATTATCTTTTCAATGATATTTATTTATTTGTCATGCAAATTTTTCCTGAATTTTGACAATTCTTTAAAATTATTATTTAATATAATTTTCAACTATAGATGTCTCTGTTAAGTTGAAGTCAAACAACCGTTTTCAGTATTTAACTAAACATTTTGTAGCTTTGATTTTCTTCCATTGTTCAAAGGTAAGGAAGAACGACTCTGTTTATCATCTGCGCAGTTTACATGATGAATTAGAAAGTGAAATTGCACAACCGCAAAAGACAACATGCAATTTAAAAGAGATTAACCAGACACTTAAATTTTTAATGGACCCTAATGTCATGTGACTTAACTCCATTAAGAAGTTTTTTCACGCACACAGAAAACAGAATAGCTGTAAGACAAATAAAATAACGTTTCCAAAATGTCTGTCTCAGTCTGAAGTTTAAAAATACTTTGTTGTAGAAATACTTACCTTATATTTGTCGCATCATGGCTCGATTTAGCTGTAGTGTTAATAAATATTAACTTCTATCCTATCATACCCGACAGATTACTCAAATAATGGATAAATATTTAATAGGAATCAAACGAATGTAATATTCTGGGTGAATTAACAAACGGAGGCTAATCTCTGAAGACGAATGTGTGTGAGTGTCTGCATGTGTTGGCGCTCTATAGGCTAGACTTGTTTAACTAACAACTACGAAATATTTATTTTAGTAGATGAGAATGTCCAATTTGGAGTAATTTTTCTTGTAATTTTATTTAATTAAAAATTAAGCTGCATTTTGGCATTTACTTCGTGATAACATCTGAAAATATTATAGTATAAAAATAAATCTTACACAATTTCAAAATTTAAATAAACAATCATTTTAAGGATACTAATATAATAGTAAAGCAAATTCTTTTCTAAATTTTGAGTTTTTTTTTTAAATATATATTTTTTACCTAATTTTCGATAATAAATTATATAGGTACCCTAAATTTCAAATCTTTTCCCTTGTTTATCAAATATTGAAAAATTATAATATTTTAAAACTATTCATTTGATAAAAATATGAGCAACCTGGATCATATTTCATTCAAAGTTAGGAATAAGCGAACAGTGTTTAGATATTTTGAAATGTAAGGCAATATTGCATAATATTCGCAATACCGTTAGACATGGTGGAATATCGCATAAAATTGTTTAACATCAAATAATATGGTGCAATATGGTATAATAAATTGTGTTTTCCAGGCAAAGAGCCAAAGTTCGGAAAAGCTCGATTAATTAGAAGACGGTTGGATGGGGACTGATAATTTAAGTAGAATTTAGATATTTTTAGATATTTAGTATATTCCTGGAACATCAGTGACACTCCATTGTCATCGTCAAACTAATTCCCATCTTAGCACATTTAAGAATTTGAAACACTTTAAAATATGGCACGATAAAATGAAGAGATAAATTAATAAAGTGAATTTTCTCGTAAATCATAAACCAGGAAATTAAATTTCATTAACTTTCTTTAATGCTCAGTTCTGCATAAGACTTCCCATCACTCCACTGAACAATTAAACTGCATAATAAAATATACCGCCAATAGAAACATTATATATATTCTTTATTGCTATTCTCAATAAGCGTTTTCTTTTCTTTCACATCCCTAATAAAAACATATACATTCAGCATTTTATGAGTACTTATTTCAAGGTTAGAGACGCGTGCTGAAAGCCAATGTACTTTTAATGCCAGCATTTACTCTCTCTTATTCTCACTCTAGTACATTTTGCATTATTCATCGGAAGATGGAAAAAGAATACATTAAGAGGAGCGGAGGTTCCGTGGTTGAAGAATTTATGGGTTGCATTCTGCGCATTCTTTTTCTTTCTTTTTTTTATCATAATAAGCAATGCGCAATGATATGATGGTTTAGTCAAGTTCATATATGTGTTATTTTGAAATTTTAAAGTAACGTTGTAATTAATCTTCATTATATCGAAAGTTTTTGGCTGTTGTAATGCATTTATCATAGTTTTGGATGAGGTAAGAGTATGACGATTCTGATATTGTTATTTATTTGCAAGTTTTATAATTTTTTCTTTCAAAGTTACCGGAAATAATGGCTAAATATAGAGGCCGAAATGAAATCATTTCTTCTTTTCAAATACCATGTCATAAAATGAAAGAAAAATATAAACATTTGATGACAAGCTTTTATCTCAGAAGTTTCTTATGTTTTGTTCAGTGTCGTAACAATGGGGGAGCAAAGGACGGATATAGATGACCCTGCCATTAGCGTTTAGAAGCTCAATTTACACAAGATATTAGTAAGTTTATATCTGTTTTTACAGACAAATATGGTGAGGAGGTGAAAAGTTTATACTATGTTTCATGCGCCATGAACCATGTATATACTTCATTATAACCACGATGATGGTTGGAATGATAATTCAATGATGATGAATGGGAGAAAAATGATCATTGGGAGAAAAGAATTCATATCATGAACCGGTGGCGGTGGTCGATGGCGGCTTCTGTAAAATGATACGATTGCGCTTCTCAGTAATTTTCTTTTAATATAATTATTTTTAATGACTTTAGGTTATTTCAATGTTTGCTTCGAGAAAGATCCGCCAATCAATGCACAACGATTACTCAAAGTGAGCAATGATTGATCTAAACTGAAGAAATTCAAAGCTTCATAATTTGGTCAGTTTCTCGTTAGTGGAAAGCGGCTTTTATTTATTTATTTATTTATTTTTTGTTTAAAAAGTTAATGGGTCAAGAACATTTTACAAAATATCACAAATAGAACCTCGCCTTTACATAAAAATTTAGACTTCTTAGTTTCTAGCAATATATTTATCTTAGAATATAATTTTTTAGTCATTAAAAGCATTTTTAATGGTTCAGAAATTAGCTATTAATATGAATGTCCTCTATATATTATGGGAAAGTATTTAATAAATAAAAATTTTATCTAATAGTTTTATTATTAAAGAATTTTTCTAACAATTAATTCATTCATTATTAAAATTTGCTATATCATAAGCATGCTTTGTATGCCAAAATATATGCTGACAAAAATAAAGCTTGTTTAGAACTTAAAAACTACATTTTCAGCTTGACAAAATTAAAAGTTCAGTCAATATAATCATCAAAATCGTCACTTCAAGAAAGCATATAAAATGTGTCATTATACTAATAACATCTATTTTTATTGCTATATCACTTTTCTTTAAACTAATTATTTAAAGGATATATCATTAATCATTCTTCTACATTAACTTCTGAAAATGTCAATGAAAACCGATTATACAATTAAGTGGTAGACCATATAAACAACGATTAAAACTATACATTCGAATGAACGATGATCTCGCTTGTTAAAATAATCATTGTGGTTCAATCAATTTGCAAAAGTTAATAATTTATATAACCAAAAAAGTTTTAGAAGCTTTTGAGCTAGCTATAGATTGCGCCATGCTTACTTATCAAATAAGCATGTTGCATATAATAAGTCAAACGATTAGAAGAAAGCGAGTAGGGCTATATTTTTCACTGTGCTTAAAAGTGCATTAGTTACGTTAATTATGGTTTAGACTGAGAAATTAGAATAAACATATGGATTTCTTTAAAATTTCTATGAAAATAAAAATTTAGCGCATACTTTATGAGTACGATTTATAATTATTTAGTTTCTTCCTACATACCAATTTTAATCACAACAATTTGTGGGAATTCTATAAAAGATTGCCAACACATACCACATTAATCATTTATATATGTATTGGTTTCTATCAAGATTTAATCAGAAATAAAAACTAGAAAAAATACATTTAGTTCGTTTGTTTCTAAATACCCATTTATTCTACACTTATTAATAAAAAAAAACTTCAATAAAGATGCCTGCATATCATACTACTACACATAGTCACATTAGTATTTCTATCAGTATTTTAACCAATAGGTAAAAATTAGCGTTTACAATTTTAGGGTTTTTTTCTATGCACCAGCTAGCTCCGGGGCATCATGTTCCGTTTATAATCTAGCTTCAGAAAATTTAATCTAGTGTACATGCCAATTGCGTCTCGTTTCATTTGTAGCATATGTATAAAAGGCCGGGAACAAATACCACATCAATTGCATATGAGGGGTGAGGAAATTTCCAACCAGATATTACCCAAAAATAAAACTTGAGAATGAAACACTCTTTTTGTTTGTTCTTTTCTATTGGGTTGTTCGGAAAGTAATTTCGTTTTTTCCCGACAAAGGATTTAATTGTATTTTTTTGCACCCAACTTCACATTTAAGCCGTATAATTTTTATATGCTTTGAGAGCTCATATAGCAAGGCTTGAGTGTGAAAAATTCCAATTAATTCTACACAGTAGTTTTTGGTTGGTGCCCTTTTAAATATGGAGAGCGATAAGCAGCATTTTCGACATATCTTACTGTTTTACTACAGAAAGGGTAAAAATGCTGTTCAAGCCAGAAAGAAATGGACCGATGTGTATGGAGAAGGTGTGTTGACAATACGCCAGTGACAGAACTGGTTCGCTAAATTTTTTAGACGGTAAAACCTTCACCTTAAATGAGGAAGTCAAAAACCACCTCGATCAGTTTTTTGGCAGCAAAGACCAAAAATTTTATGAGCGTGGAATTATGCTACTACCAGAAAGGTGGCAAAAGGTGTTGGACCAGAAGGGTCAATATATAATTTAATAAAGTATTTGTTTATTATACGAAAACTGTCTTTCATTTCCACGAAAAAAAAAACGAAATTACTTTCCGAACAACCCAATACTTTCTAATTTAATCTCCTCCATTTAGAAAAATGTCATACAAAGATTGCCAACATTCAACATACCATTTAACTTATTCCCATAAATATCTTTATCACCAGTTTCACCACAGGAGAAAAATTTGGAAATATAAAAGAACAGATTTGCAATTCGAATTCTTTCTACATGTCAACTCGGAATCTTCTCATTAATAAGACATTCTATAAAAGATCGCCAACAAATACCATTCTACTTGATCCTGTCGAAGCCAAACACTGCATACCAATTCGAAAACAACGATTTAATGCTATAGCCTCCAGTGTAAAAAGGTGCCAAACTAATGTTGTTAAGAGCCAGGGCATCGCGTGAAAGGTAATTGTTTCCCTCAAAAGGACCCAACCCAGCGACGTCCCCACCCCATCCAACATTGCCGAGCGATGGCAAAAATCGATGAGTTTGGTTCACCCCGGCACCACCTATCACTTTTTCTTAGCTTCTACTTCTCTTTTATTTTTATTTTCTGTTCCGTTTCTTCGCCTTCTGCCCCCCCCCTCACTTCAACTCGTTTTCCATCCCGTTGCCGGCGGTTAATATTGAACGCTACTCATAATAAAGCCAATGTCTTCAGCCCGAAAGTCTCGAAATTCCTTGCTAGGAAACAACTCGAGGAAAAGCGATACTTGCTTTATTACGCTTGTATGCAAACGTGACTGGAATGTCGATGCTCCAAGGCAGGAAGGAATTTGAAAGTTTTGGACTCAGGCCGATACAAACAGAAATTTCGTTAATTTCACGGATAAAGATTATAATAAAAGTTAAGCATTTGATCGTTTATTATATGTAAGATTAAACAGATTCTTTCATTCAGTATTAAATGCTTCTTTTCTGGTATATTAGAATATAAAAAGAATTTTATTCTTAAGCAAAGATGGAAAAAAAGGACTACGAACTGCAATTTTAAAACGAAAACATTTTAACTTTTAGGTTGCAGAAATAAAAAATCACAAAATAATCTTTCAAAACGAGGTGTTCCCCCACCCTCGAAAAAATAAAACAAAAAAAAACTTTGTTTTAAGTTACTAAAAAATCATATTCCAGCTAACATGAAATTAAATTATTCTTGCTTTTGTTCGATCGCGCAGTGACCGATAAAGGAGTATAGATCCACCCCCTCTAGTGCCAATTTTAAGGGGTGCTACGGAGACAGAACGCTAGTGTGTTGAAATGATTTTGTAAAATGTGAGCAAAAATTTTAACAATTATAGTATACCTCGAGTGTCATTTGAACGTAAATAACAATTAATGGCGACTAAGGGAGGGGAAAAAAACCCACGTTAAACCCCCAGCTCACTTATCTTCACGACGCCCCTGCCATTTCATAAATGGGGGATACAAAATATAAGCAGAATGAAGGTGGTACTAGCCTCATTTAGTCTGGCACATCCAGCTAAATTCATGTGCCAAAAGTTCACGATAAAAGAATATAGTTACAGCGAACCAAAGCACCCAGATAACAATCTAACTTAGAGTTTAAGTGGTCTTCCTGAATAATTTTCAAATGAACTGGTCAGCAGCTGTGTTTCGCAGTGAGTAAACCTCCAATGTCCAAGCTTAAAACAATAAACAATTAGCTGATAAAAGTGCATTAATAATATTTTGATTAAGAGGACGACTGAGGCTCTTTTCCTTCCCTAACTAGTGAACAGAAGTAAGGAGCAAAGTAAATAACGGTAGTTTAAATTAATTCTTTCATTTAGTGTGTGTATATATATATAGTATATCTACGAAAAAAATGTTTGGGGGGGGGGGGAGTAGCAAGAAAGTGGGAATTCTGTAGCTTATACGTAAATCTGGAATTGAGTTTATTCTGTTCATATATTTTTACAGAGGAGGGTGCACCAAAAATTCTTTATTTTATTGCATTCATTAATAATAATTAAATTTATTATATTATATTATTTGCTTTATAAAATAAACAAAAAATATAATTCTTATTTCATCTTAATAAATCTTCTCATAAAAATATTTTTTATTTTAGTTCGCACAACCATAATAAGAATAGTATAAAACACAAAATTATTTTTTTAAATTTATCATTCAGAATTGCCTCTACTAAACAAATAAAAATTAAAAACTGTTACTTTTTTGTCGCAAGTTTCTTGTTAATAATCTTAACAACATTTACAAGTTACATGTTGGTTCTCTTCAAATTGTGTTATAATAAATGAACATTTTTTATAATTCGCATGATGTATTAAATTTCTCATAAATTAATTGGAAAGACTTTCATTTCCTTCCTATATGAATACGATATTTACATTTATATTACATTTATCTGTATATAGTAGATAGAATTACCACAGAATATATCATTTGCAAAAATACATCCTCCTAAATATAAATAAAAATATATATATATATATATATATATATATATAT